>JAOXXN010000471.1:54379485-54394553 GCA_026770055.1 Myrmophylax atrothorax
ACTGCCGTTTTACCAGCTGTCTGAGCTAAGAAAAATGACACTGGATTCTTGGCAAAAGATGTATATCAGCCATTAATTGGATAGAATGGGGGGCTCTGACATAATTCTGTTAGCAGGCAGTATTAAGCAATGTTTGTCTTGCCATTCACTGTAACTGAAAACGGACCCGTTTAGGGGTACTTAAGAGAGTTGTGAATACTGGGCTCAAGCAATCAGCAGCAAATTAAGGTTTAAACCAGCTTATTTTTTTGTTCACAGTAAAGGCGCTGTAGGGTCTTGTTAGTTACATGTTGCTGAGTAGGAACATTGCAATGTAGGAGAAATGAAATAAAAAGCTGCATAAATGTCATTTAGGAATTTTAAATGTAATTTTCTTTCCTTGTTCTGCAAACAGTTATTCACAGCTCATAGATCTAGTACACTTAGACTGAACACTTCATTGAAAATCTCATCTCTTCAGAAAACCTATATCCATTTTGATAAGGTTCAGCTCACTAATTTTAGCTTTGTTTTATTTTATTTTATTTTATTTTACCCTGTTTTTAAGACTGAGAATTCATGGAGCAATAAAGCAAAGAGCATTTGTCAACAGCAGAAGCCTCAAAGACGTCCCTGCTCTGAACTTCTCAAATATCTGACTACGAATGATGACCCTCCTCAGACCAAACCAGCAGAGAACAGGAACAGCAGCAAAGAGAAATGCACATCCAAAAGGAAGCCCCATCTGCAGTCTCAGACAAATCATCTGCAAGGTAGGCATAGGACTGCAGAAAACAGCTTTGGTGCCGGCAGGGAAACTGAAATACTGTGGTTGGGAATACCCTCCATACTACTTTGGATTAGTATTGTAAATCCAGAATCTCTTCCATGTGAAGAGAATTTTAAAACACTATAATGAAGTTAAAGTTAGCTAGCTAGATTTAGCTTTTAGACGATTTTAATCCTTTATTTATTGCCCCCAGCCTCACGAAAAGAATCTCAGGAAAGAAGTTTTAACAAATAATGCCACATGGTAATACACTAAGGTAGCTGGAGATACTTTTTTCACAGAGAACTGTACCATTAAGAAATCATTACATCCCTAAGCAAGCTGGGCAGGCCAGTTCATTAGTGAGTTTCTTTTTTGCTAGTGTAAAACTGAAGGCATTGTTATCCTGCCTCATAGTCCTTAAGAGACAGTAAATAGTGTTCTCACTGCTACAGAGAAAGCAATAAATGTGTCATTCCTGTTAAAGCTGGAATGCCAGTTTGTAATTTTATTTTGTAAATAGTTGAAAGTTTAGCTGCCATCCTGATCTTTCTCTCTGGTTTTTGGATTCTTTATAGTCAAAACTAAACCCTGGTGTTGACTTTTAGTATCCCCCAAAGTGTATAGAACTGGTTTCTATTACACGTAGCTTCTATGACAGAGATGGAAGAACTTCAAGGCTTCTCTCTCACATTCTCTCTCCCTCTTCTCCTGTCTGTTTTCCCAAGATAAAGGAAAGCTGTAAAAGCTTATGAGCCCAAAGGGAGCTTTTTTAAAGTTACTGTTACTTTAAAATACATCTATGTATTTATATTGGCCTGGAATCTGGAAGGCCAGGTGCCTATCTCAGTCACGTCAGTGCAAATCTTGGATGACTTCACTAAAGTCAATGGAAGTTACCTGGCTGCAACAGAGATCAGGATATGACCCTAAATGTGTTGTTCTGGTATTTTTAAAGCAACAGTTGTAAACTGTGGTTTTTCTTCTTTTCCTCTCCCTCCTACCTGTATTTTCAGCCTCCATCAAATCTACTTTTTCACTCTTCACTAGAAAGCATAGGCAAACTTAATAATAATCTTCCCTTTCTGCCACTAAATACCGTTCTTGCAGCTGTACATTCTGACATCCTAAGTATGTTTTTTCTCTGTTATGGTCTCAAATAATCCGAACAATAATTTTTGTAAGAAAGAAATCCAAGTGCCCCTGGAGCGTCTTGATGCCAACTGCCACTCCTTCTGGATGGCTTTGGCAGTCCGGTTCACAGCAGAATCCAGACTGAACTGTTCACGTCAAACCTGGGACTGTTCTTCAGTGGTAGTGAAACACAGAGCTGCCAGAAGTTACAGGGGGGTTTATTAACACTAATGGATGCTAAGGTGGTAGGTGATAAGGTTTATCATATATAACATGCTATATATATACATGTATGTTACACACGTGTAGCATACGTAGATGTGTGTGCACACATAAATACAGATTAAAAAATCTTTCTATTCAGATCAGAGCTACTTTCTTTCCCAGCTGAGGCAATTGTGTGGATTCAGTACAAAGAGTCAGGGGACATAAGGTTGTAGAAAGGAGGAGGAGAGGTTAGGAAAGTCCAAAGGGATGTTTAGCTAATTCCCAGTGTTTAACAGATGACTATGATTTTAGTGGCAGTGCAGGTGAAATTGCAGGCAGAGAGAAATTACTCTCTTCTTTCATTCCTGCACTTTCATTTACAGGCTTCTGAAATGTTGTTTTTTCTGCGAATTTGCCTCATACACTAGTATATGACTTCAATATCAATGGATTTGCATATAATACAAATACAAGAATATAATGCTTTGAGCTTGGACAGTCAATTCATGCAGAATCAACCTGGCAAATTTAACTGATATTTCAGACCTGCAGTTATTGGTTCACACATTTAATCAAAAGTACAAGAAAATTGGCTTCTTCTGTTTTAAAAAATAATCAGTGTCTGATATTTTCTTTCCAAGTTAATGAAAGCTCACAAAGGATAAGTCAAATGTTATTTTCCTTTAGGCTTACTGTTGCAAGCATATTGCAAACCCACGGGAATGTCCACAAATGCATTCATGCCAAAGATCATCTGTGGTTTTGCACTGAAATTTGCCCATGAGGAAACTTAGTTCTTTTGAACCTGAATGTTTTCAGTTTACAGGGACAAGCAACTTGATGTGAACCCTTTTTAATAAGAAAAAAACGACACCACAGTAGACCTTGAAACTCTAATAAACAGGCACCATGGAAAATGATAGTGTCTTGCCTAAATATTTACTCTATCAATAGCTGTATGTGAGGATGAATCCTTTATAGGAAGAGTGTTTGGTCAAGCCCTTGCCTAGCAATAAGAAAACTGGTGGGTGTTTTGGTATGCGAATTTCTCAGTGGGATTGCTCAGTGATGTCTGCCTAAAATTGCTACATGCTAGTGTGAGATAATGCCTTGGTTCTGTGCCCGTCTTGGACAGATTTGCACTGTGCCTCAGTGATTCACAATTTAATATGTGTGTATTCTGATGTGGGACTATTCCATGGGGCTAATAAGAATGGGAATGAGGCTTTTTGGAGGCTTAAATAGCCCTTACGCATTCAGCTTCCTTAGAAAGCCAAACTGGGTAAGGGTATGTAGATTTTTATCCTCAAAGAAAAGGTAGAAGCCTTTGTATAAAACTATTCCAGAGCCTTATTTCAAGATCTGGGGTTTTTTTAAGCCAGTTTTACCTTTAGGTAGCCACTGGCAAACATTAGTATCCCTACGTGTATATAAATTCTGCGCAAAAATGTGTCAGGTTACATTTAGTTTTACCACACTTGGTTTTATGCACAAATAAGAGGCAGGGCTGGATCAAACAAATAAGTCACTGAGGTGCATCCCCTCACTCTGGCGGTGACTTCTGAGGAAGGTGAACCTGAGGTGAACACCTGAGCTTCCATTTCTAACTTTCTGTGGGGAGGAGGAGAAACAATATGCAGCTCTCGAGAATTGAGTTATTTTTTTTAAAAAAATGTGGTATTACTTCAGGAATGCTCTAGAGCTTATAAAAGTAATCAATTTGCATATAAAATCCTTTAATGTTGATGGGAGCTTCAAGTCTGGAATGAATATGAAATATGCAGTAGTGACACTCTGGACAAAAGATCTGCAGTGCAGGAGTGTTCAAGGGGAACATTTTGTCTTAAGTAATTAATCTGCAGAAGAGATCCCCTGCTGTTGTTCTTGCAACAATGCTCTCTGTGTTTAAAACATCAATCTAACTTCTGATAAGTGAAATTTGCAAGTAATACAATTTTTAATTTTAAACATTTTACTGGCAATTAAAGGAATTGTAGTTGTATTACAATATCCTAATTCTTGGCTTGCTTTAGGAAAATACAGTTTTGCATGAATAAAAGCTACGAAGACTTACATTTTTATAGCCAGAGCTTTTTTTTGCTTATGTTGGGATTGTAGTGCTGAGAGCTTCAACCCCATTTTTAACCATCTGTGACTATGTCCATGGTTTGTCACAGTTTGCAGGATAATTTTCAGAGATTTGGACTATAACTAGTTGGACTCTGGCCTCACAGAAACAACCTATTCTCAGTGCTATATAAAAAATTGTATATTGTAGAAGTAAAATTAACTGAATATTCATAACGTTCTGTTACTTGATAGTTATTCTGCTGCTCCTGTTTCCAAATAAAACATGAACTGTAGTCTGAATTAACTCTAGGAGAAATAATACTTTCATGGTATATCCTGTGGGGTTCTTCATTGATTTTTAGCATTTATCACTCTCTTCTGAAAAGTGCTTGGCATTTGGACTGTGTACTGTATTCAGAGGTACAGTAATTGATGTGAATAATTGTTGAAATTTATGTGCCCTTTTGGTGCTAGGAATCAGGATGGGTCTCTTTATTTATTCATCTAAGATACAAAGAAATGTTTGTTGAACTATCAAAGTTTGGTCCTTACTGACTACCACAGGATTCCACTGCCAAAATAAAGTGAAATGTTCATAGTATACATTACAGAGTGTTTAAGTATTACATAATTGTTTTCTTTTTTTCCTTTAGCCAAACCAACAAGTTTATCACTTCCATTGACACCCGAGTCACCAAAGTAAGTACTAAAAAGTGCAAACATTTGTAAAAGGGAGGGGGGTTCAGTAGATTTTGGCTACAGCAACTCCATTTCAGCTTGTTTTTATAAATGTGCCCTGTCTTCCAGTGATCCCAAGGGTTCCCCATTTGAGAACAAGACTATTGAACAAACCTTAAGTGTGGAACTCTCTGGAACTGCAGGTGAGAAATGCAGGGTGCTGGCTCTTCCTTTAAGCATGGCTCATGTGTGTGTTTGTTCACTGTAATGTACCACAGATACACGGAGATCTCACAGAGGTCTCCAGTAGATTAACTTCAGTGCACTTTAGCATTAATTTTTTATCCAGGTACCTGAGAAGAAATGTGTTTGAAAACATGTCTCCAAACCTACACAGGAGAGCATAATTTCTGAGAAAATATGAATGAAACCATTTATCTGTTCCACTTCTCCATTTCCCCATAGATTTGTGTACTGCTGAGCATCACCTTTCAAAGGCAAAACTCCATAGCACAGTGTAATAAATGTTACAGATCCAAAAGTTACGCCATGCAGTCTGTTTCCAGTCCGGTCTAGGGCTGTACATGACTGCATGTTTCAGGGATTTGTCGATTATAGATTAGTATGTCATTAATAACAACTTTCTCCCCTACCACCAAATAACTACTTCCATAGCTTAGAGGTAGTTTTTTGAACTGGTATTCATTTTGTATCCTTTTTTCTCGTTATTTCTTCCATTAACACACTTCACACACCCTCCCTTTATCCTTCTCCTCCTTTCTGATCCCTGGATTTGTACCTTTTGAAGATTTGTAGGATTTTTTTATCATGTAGTGGTTTAGTTCATACATCATCCATTTAATCACTCTTTTAATTCATCTGCTCTTCTTTCTGCTGAAGTCAATTCCTTCACACTCAGATCTGTTTTATGGCTTTCCTCTGAACTCTGTTTTGCCTCTGTTTTCCTGAAGTGTCCAGAGCTGAGCACAAGAGAACACATTGAGCTCCACCTGAGCTATTGCCAAGACTGTTTTCTTTCTCAGTTGTGTAATATTGAAAAAAGAGATGTACTTGGCATGCATTTCTCTCAGCATAACAGTGAATTGTAAATTATGTGATCTCGAGCATTAAGAGGGGAGGGGTGCATTGCAAGTATGTCTTCAGAAACCATAACTCATCTTGGTGCTCCTAAATTCAGTCACAGCAGGCTAGGTTTGTGTATGTACATAGGGCTTTCGCCTCGCTATAACCATCATTTCACTTTTTCAGAAACTTTTTCATTAGTTTAGCATTAAAATATACACACTTTTCTCTGGAAGTCTGCAGTCTTAATCATTTCTCTGATGGCAATAGGAAACGTCCCTCCAATGCACCTTCTTTTTGCAAAACCAACATGGCAGACATGGCAAAATTCACTGTATGCAGGAGGATAATCCCGTTCAGTGCCAGTAGGCCCAAAGCATGGAGAATCCTCTTTTATCATTACTGGAGAGCAAGTCTGTGCAAGGGTGCCCATTTGTAAGCACATGGGTAAGCCAGTGTTTAGTGCTGCCAACGGGAAGGGGCAGATGAGGTGACTATGGCAGAGTTGTACAAGCAGCCGTTGAAATCACTGAAGGAAACAGTGTTCTCTCCCAGCCAAAAAGTCAGTAGCCTGCTCTTCCCATCAGCTGACTAGACAGAAACTGGGAGTCAGTCTGACCCCTGGATAGTCCTCTAGTATTGCATCCATAATAGCAGCGGGAACGGTCTTGGTATTACCAAATTCATTCCGCTCCATCAGCTGTGCACAGAGCGGGAAACAAAACAGCTTTGTAGTTGCTTGGACAATATAGCCAGGAGAACTGGTGCATTAAAAAAAGCACGACTGGACACATATGTGAACAGGAATGTGGCACTGTGATTCTACGATTTTTTTTCCCTTTGGAAGTAAATAGAGGTTAGCTAGAAAATAAACTGGTGATGTTTAGGAAGAGTAAGACTTGGTAGAGTGTGTGTGGCCAGTGTACATGATAGTGGCTCTTGGACTTCGTGTTGCACTTCCTCTGCTCTTCACCACCTGGTGAGGAGGTTTCAGGAGATCACTTGGTAACTGTATTAATCTCTGCCTGCACATGCACATAGATTTTATTTTTATGTTCATATATGTATATAAATTGATAAAAAGATGCATGGCTTCTTTTTTAACTCATTTGTATTGCAGTAATGTCTTACGTCCTGAGCCTGCTTGTGTCAGAAGCAAAGGACATAAGGGAAACAACCAGCAGTACTGAGGAACTTACAGCATATGCGTGTAAATCGTGGCAGAATTGGGACCCACTTCCATTTGAAAAAACAACTAAAAAAGGGAAACAATAGTGGCAACAGTGATTGATAATACCTTGAAGTTCTTTAGTGAGACCCTGGCAACTCCAAATTATATCCAGATAACCGCATTGCTCATTGTCCTTATATAGGGCAGCTTGCACTGTACAAGCACTATTTATTATAATTTAAATGGGAGTTGCCTTGATCTCACTATTGAATTGAAAAGACCATTAGCAGTGTTGCTTGCACTATCGAAGCACAAAGTATTTTAATATAAATAGCAGTCCCTTGATCTGTCTTCTGAAAACAACATTGCTTCCTCACTGATGAATTAACTATAGAGTAGAAAAATAAATAAATAAAAGCATTTCCCACATGAGCCATCAATCTTCATCCCACACACATTTTGGATTCATGTATCTAAAGTCAAACTGAAACCATGCTATTGCCAATGCTATATCTTGCTTTACAACAGATTTGTTCGTAGTCATGAATGTGACTCTGTCCTCCCTAAAACGTTGATTCGTCAAATTACAAAGAACAAATATTTTTTAAAGTGTTTTCACACCACACATTAGAATTCTTTGAATATACTTTAAATAAGTTGTCTGTGATAGAGGAATGAGTCCATTGTTACCTAAAATCTCAAATCTTGAGCCTGATTTCTAGTGTTACTGTAAGGAAAATGGACCAGAACATTGTGATATGGAGGGAGTCCTGGGTGATGATAATGTAGTGAATGAAATTCCTGTGTCAAGTGAGTCTCATTCTGAGTAAGAGACTCAGAGGAGGTTCATCTCCCTTTGTTTCCACAGCTAGCTGCATTGTCAGTGCCTTGCTAAGAGGCCGTGGGTTTGAACCTGTCTGATGTTTTCCAGAAATGTGGGATTACTCTGTGTCACCTCTTTCCTCTTTATTAGCAGTCAGGTTGAAGGTGCACCTGCAAGCCCAGGGACCAGGAGAATGACTCACCTTCTGGTGGTTGGCAGTGTTTCTCTTGGCAATCAAGGACTCCTCAATGATTGTTTAAAAATTTTTGATTGTATTAGACTTTGTGATGAACTTCTAAATGCCAGATGTTAGATGGCATGGGTTCTAATTAGTCTCTCCCCATTCTCTCAGCATCTTCTTAAGCCTTCATTCCTAAATACTCAATGCAACTATTTAGGTACATGAAGTTTGTTTACATGCTAAAAATTCAATCAGTACTGAAATGCTATTTCGACCCGCTTGGTCAAAAGTCTCTCATTTGCACAGAGTTCCCTGTAATTTATCGTAGTATAAAACTCCTCACTGGTCTTGTGTGCAAAGTTTGATTTCTCTGAAAAGGTGACAGAAAAGGCCATAGGTACACAGTCAGCTTCAACTGGAACTCATGACCATCTTTGAGGATACTGATACCTCCAATTTGCCCACCTCTAGATTTGTATTACCTCTTGTTTGTGAGACCAAATACTTAAAGTCTGCCATCCAGGAACTGCTTTGACCTCAGAATTATTTCTGATAAGATGAGAGATGTAGGGAGTTGTCCAGAGGGAATAAAATCTAGTAAATTATTTGATATTTTCAAGCATCTGTGTTTATTCTCTGCAGCACTGACACTGAATACTCAGCAAACATGTAGTTTCTTATTATATGATGACTATTTAATTTTATTATATTTTCCTGGCCTTTGCAATCTTGTGCCACCCAAAAGCTCTTCTTCTACTGAATTGAGCCGTTATCTTGTGTTCAGTGTTTTAAGTGGCCTTAAATAATGTTTCCCTTGACAATCCATTTTCAAACTTAAAAGGTATGAAAGAATTCATTTTCAATGCCTCTCAAAAGCCCAGTGCACATGTAGGAAGGTTCCAGGGCTGCATTCCCCAAAAGACATTAATTATCAGCTCCCTCAAAGCACAACAAATATCATCAAATATTTGAATGCTAAGTTACAGCAGAGATATAGAAATATCTGTGTCTGCGTAAAACAGCTTTGCAGATCAGTCCTAAGAAGTCCAGATGTCATGTTTAATGCAAAGGCACTCCCCTAATTTCTGCTTTTCAACCTAGCTGAGTAAATGAGTTACTAAAAATCCTTTTCTAGTTTAGTTTTGGAATGTTTCAAACCTAGTTTCACTCTCCCAGAGACTTTCTGGAAAGAAGTCACCTGACCAAGGTGGCAGAGTTGTCACACATGCAAACACCTTTTGCTCCACAGACACGGGGAGTATGGTGCTGCTTTGGCAGCAGCACTGGCAATTTTATGTATGCTGTTTTCCAGCACAAGATCACTGAGTTCATAGTATATAGACAGAGCAAGCCAAAGTGCAAATGTACCATTTACCAAAGCTATTCAATTAAGGAAAAGTCCCTACAAAGAAAATGGTTTTATAGCATGTCATGAAAAAATACTTGCCTTTTACTTTAAAAGGAAAAAAGACTGTTTAAGGGGGATGATTGTAGAGTATGTACCACTTCTAACAGATTTGCTGTGCAGAAATACATAAGTGTGAGTGATGTAGAGGTACTTGTTTATTATAGAGCACATTTCAATGCAGTAATCATAAATATTGCTAAGGTTGTGCTCTGTTGAAATATGACCTACATACTCTTGATTGTTTGTGTTACGTGATTTGTCTGACACCCATTACATTCTGGGTAATGGCAGCCATTTGTTGCTGTGCACAGCAGGCTCTTTTGACAAAAGAAAATAGGCAGCAATAAAAAAGCTATAGTCTGAATTACATTCTGCACAGTGCTGCACTGCTGAGAGTTTGTGCAAGTGTGTTAACAATGCTCTGAACTGCCTCTTGTCAGCCTTCAGCCCGTAATGGCCATCTGTCCTTCCATAAATCTGTCAAAACCTGCTAAGTTCAAGAGAGAGTACAGAATATACCTTGTACTGTCAACGCTAAAATGTACACATCGGGGAGAAATCAGTGCGTGTGAAATAATCCAATGGTTATAGGATATTGTAATGCCATTGATGTGGGATCGTGGTCCTTGGTGAAGATTACCAGGGATTAGAGTGAAGATGATCAAGTATGCAGCCAACTGGTTTTCCTCAGAATTGGAGATTGGTCGTGGGACACACTGGAGGTGGACTCCGTAGAGGTGACATGAATTCAAAACTTCACTCCCTCCTCCATCCCCCAGTCTAGGTTTGTTCAAAAGTTAAATGAACATTTTCCAACTTCTATCTGTTTCTACTTGCCTGTGCACTTCCTGCTTCTGCTGAAAACCAGGAAAAAAGCCAGAATGCCATGAGGAAGCCCTTTCTTAGGCTGTCCCTAGCCCAGTTCTGCCAGCAAGAGAAGTGCCAGTAAATTTAGCTCAGTCTGTACTTTTGTGAGGGGATTTTTTGGTAGGGGTTTTTTTTCCTCTTTCTCTGAAGATTATTGGACTCCTTGTCAGGTTTCTGGAAATTGTTGTACTCTGTGTTTTGCTTGCTTCCTGCTGGGGCAAGCTTTAAAGAAGTGGAATTTGAAACAATATTTTATTTTGAATATTGGATTATCTCTGGGGTTTCTTTGCCTGAAATTCTTAAATATGCATGTTCATTGTGGAGTGATTGTATTTTTCCTTCATTCTTTCTTTAAAACTACATTCCAAAAAACAATAACTAACCTCAGAGCTTATTTTCTGTGTAATTTCATAAGTAAAAGTGTCAGTTCTGATTTTTTTATCTAGAAAGTTGCTTAGTGCAGTGCTTGTTCAATCTGAGCCTGAAGTTTTAACCTGGAAATTACTACTGCAGAATTTTGAAGAGGACTCTTTTCTTCATTTTACCAAAAAGTTCATTTGGTAGTCAAAAATACTTGTTGGTGAGGAGGTGGATAAGGTGTGAAACACATATGACTGTCTCACATGCATTTTTGGAAAGAAAGAAAAAAATTGAGGACTCGGAGAAAATAGTTTAATAGTGATGACTTTGCATGTTATTTTACTATCAAATTCAAATTTGAGGTCACTAGAGTTTTAGGTGTCATAATCTTTGCCTCAGTTTCCTTGACTTTTGTGGCATTAGGCAAAGTCTTCACATAGCCATGGATAGCTTGTAACCATCTTTTCCAAACATTCAGACAAAATCAAGCATCTCTTCCACATCAAGTATTCATGCCTTGGTACTCCTATCTTCTTTTTTTCTGGAAGAAGTTCATTGCAGCTAATGCAATGGGACTCCCAGTCTCCATTTATGCTCCTTAGGGAGCACTATGCATTGATGGACGCTTTTCCTTCTTCACAACAAAACACTATAAAACATGTTCCATTTGCATTGATCTGCTGGGCTCTGTTTAAAAATACAAAACAAAACTCTATAGCCATGTTTGAAACACATTTTGTGTAACTGTCTCTGCACTCTCTTTTCATTCTTACTAAGGAAGTAAAGGAAAGCGCATTGCTTGGGCTAGAGGAAATCTTGGATGGCATGAGCCTCTGGAGTACTTAAGGATGGTCTGGATTATCTAGGAAAACTGCCTATCTCCATCTAATTTGTTAAATTTTAAGCATATATGACTAAATTATATTAGTGTCAATTGGACAGAAGCAAATTTTTCAAACCTAACATAATACCTAAAGAGAAATTAAGTGTCTGCTGTTTGCTATTACTCTGCCCTGAGTTATCCTTTTGTAAAGTCTGAAGAAATTCTATGATTTCTACAGAAAATACTGAAAGTTATATTCTAGCCTTATAAAAATAACTGGAAGATACTACTTCACTTCCCAGGCTTTACTGAAACAGGCTGTAGTACTTCCTGCAATTTTGTCTTGTGGTGATGCACTCTATTAGTTATGTAATGTGAAAAATCCTGGTAGTTAGCAGTATCTTTAGCCTTTGAATGATTACCCGTTTCATTTTGACTCTCTGCTGCATGACTCTCACTAATACTTAGTTCTAAAAGCAGTGATTCATTACACTTGCAGTTGTCCTATTGGTCATTTGAGTTTCAGTTGCAAAACCACATTTCAGGCAAAATGTACTAGTTACACTTGCAAGAATGTATTATACATACGTTAGCAATGGTTTTCTATGTTAATGAACTGTGGAGACAAAGCATCATTGCTGTTGAGTTGCAGAGTGGCTGTATTTCCTTGCATTCAAGTTCTGCGTCCTTTGGTAGCACTCAATTATTTCCCTTCGTCTTGCTTTTATCCAGGTTCTTGTCTGCTAAATTCTGTACATTTTTGATGGTGCCAGTCTTTTGACTTTTCATTTTTACATCAAAATCTATTTTATATTTAACAAAAACATCTTTTGATTTTTATCTCTTGATCTTTTCTATAAAAATCTACAGAGAGAGGGGCGGATGTCATGGAGGAAGGGGAGGGGCAGAAATGATGCTGAGAATTAATGGCAATGCGTTAGTATTGTTGCTATTGTTGTTACCAGACCTTTGGTGTCTCACATGCTAAATACTTTTATTCCTGGTATCAGTCGTGTTAAAGTGACATAGAATGGGTCTTGCTTTGTGTCGATTTTGAGAAGCACATGAGCCGCCTTTATAAACACTGTATGTGCTTAAAAACATTATGTTCCTCCTTTTACTCCCCGTAGGCCTAACTCCACCTACGACCCCTCCTCACAAAGCCAACCAAGATAATCCTTTTAGGACTTCACCTAAGCCGAAGTCATCATGCAAGACTGTTGTACCACCTTCAAAAAAGCCCCGCTATAGTGAGTCTTCCAGTTCTCAAGGAAATAACCCAATCAAGAAGGGTCCAGAACAGTCTGAGCTGTACGCACAGCTTAGCAAGACTACAGTACTGTCCAGTGGACATGAGGAGAGAAAGACGAAACGGCCCAGTTTGCGGCTGTTTGGTGACCATGACTACTGTCAATCTGTGAATTCAAAATCAGAAATACACATTAAAATATCCCAGGAACTTCAGGACTCAAGACAACTAGAATTTAAGGATTCTTCGCCTGGGTGGCAGTGTCAGATTTGTTCTTCTTTAGAACAAGACCAGTATTTCAAGAAAGAGACTTTACAGACAAGTAAGCAGGGATCCTATGGTAATAACAGAAAACAGCTCCAAGACCAGGAAATTCGGGCTGAACTGAATAAGCATTTTGGTCACCCCAGCCAAGCTGTTTTTGATGAAGAAACAGATAAGACCAGAGAACTAAGGGACAGTGATTACAGTAACGAACAATTCTCCAAACTACCTATGTTTATAAATTCAGGACTAGCAATGGATGGTCTGTTTGATGACAGTGAAGATGAAAGTGATAAACTATGCTACCCTTGGGATGGGACACAAGCCTATTCATTATTTGATGTATCACCTTCTTGCTCTTCTTTTAACTCTCCATGCAGAGATTCAGTGTCTCCACCCAAATCCTTATTTTCTCAAAGAACCCAAAGGACACGCTCTAGATCAAGGTCCTTTCCTCAACGCAGGTCTTGTTCCCGTTCTCCATATTCCCGATCGAGATCAAGGTCGCCCTGTAGTAGGTCCTCTTCAAGGTACGGTACAGCAAATTCATGTATGTTCATTGTAGTTAATATGAAGAACTGCAAAAACATAAAAGAACTTAAAGGAAAGAAAGAAAAAAATCAAGAAATAACTTAATCCAGTGCAACTTGTTCTATTGCTCCTGAGCTGATTAACTTTAAAGGTTACGGGCTTGCTACAGAAACACTTGTTGACAATATCCTTTAAATTTGCCAAGTTTACACTTTCTGAGTGGAGCCAGTCAGGTCAGAGGCAGAGCAATTGGTGAGAGATGTACACAACTAACCTTTCCCATTATCTGTGAGGTGCCTGGTGCCAATCTAGCTGCAGCCTCTATCAGATGAAGTTGACAGGGGCTGACTGTCTGCTCTGTGTTAGCCTCAATAAGGAACATTACAGAAGGGCTGAGTGGGGGAAATCACTTGAGACCTCTTAGTTGACTAGGAGATCACAAACTGTCACTGGAAAATCCCACTGGTAACTTAGAAGAAATTGTAAGTTCAGGGAAGAGGTAGAAAATGGTGTCAAAAAACTCAAATGGAATGACAGAGGTGAATGTGTTTCTTCCTGCAGATCTTGTTGCTATAATGAGTCCAGCCACTGTAGACACCAAGCATACCGAAATTCTCCCTTACGTGCAAGATCGCGGTCCAGATCACCGTACAGTCGCAGACCCAGGTAGTGCCTTTGGCCTGCATTTGGTTTGCTTTGCAGCTGGTTCTCAAGAGATAATCTTAGAATCATTAAGGCTGGAAAAGACCTCTCAGGATCATCAAGTCCAACCTTTGTCCGAAGCCACTGTCAACTAAACCATGGCAATGAGTGTCACATCCAGTGATTTCTTGAACACTTCCGGGGATGATGAGTTCACCACTTCCCCAGCCAACCCATTCCAATGTCTGACCCCCCTTTCAGTGAAGAACTTCTTTCTGGTGTCCAACCTGAACCTCCCCTGGTGCAACTTGAGACTATTTCCTCTTGTTCTGTCACTAATTACTTAGGATAATGAAGCTTTCCAAAAACTGTATTTCTAATTTTACATTCACAAATGCAGGTGCTTGATTTAATGACTAAGTTATGTTTCCTAGATATGACAGCTATGAGGAATATCAGCATGAAAGGCTGAAGAGGGAAGAATACTGCAAAGAGTATGAAAACCGGGAATCTGAAAGGGCCAGACAAAGGGAGAGACAGAGGCAGAAAGCAATTGTAAGCACTGTGAAGATAACTTTCATATTGAAATAGATTTGTTTCTTTTCATAGATTCTAATGCTAAAATTCAAACTTTATTTTCTTTCTTTTTATAAAAGTACAAAAATTCGCTTATGTGTGTTTCTTAGTATTTCTGATTTAAAAAAAATAATGTATTTTCATAACAATTTCTATGTTGATGTCACAGTCATAATTTTTTTGGTTCTATAAATTGCGACTTGCTGAGTTTTTCCCAGTGAACAGATGCAGAGAGCTTACTAGAAAAAGGGTT
>JAOXXN010000471.1:54394735-54418764 GCA_026770055.1 Myrmophylax atrothorax
CTGGGATCAGTGAAGTCAGACATGACTTCAATTGTAATTTTTTCACCATATATGAATCAGTTAATTTTTCAGTTATTTTTTAGCAAGATAAATAATCTGAAGACACAATGCAATTTAAAAATGTCATTTAACACTGGCACTTTCATAATGAATATATATTATTTAATTATTTTGTTCATCAATGTTCTCTATAAAACAACTGAAATACCTGAGGTGAAGGAAATACCTATGTGGGGATAAGCAACTCTCTTGGCTGTTGTAGCACTAGGACAGAAGAACGGCTATTAAATGAACAGGTGGCTTTTACCCCATTTTAGTTCCCCATTGGCAACTGTGTTTTGATAAATTAAACTGGGAACTGCTATAAATCTGGACTCCTCATGTAGTTGCCTAGCCCATTTGGTGGCTCATCTTAAGATTTTGCTTTTCTGTGTCCTACTCTTTCCATTTGGTTGTACCTGCACTGCTGTTCTGGCTGTTCTTCTGCATGAACTGATGCAGACTGGGACACTTCATTTCCAGATTTTCCCTTAGTGCTCTGTCCAGAGGTCTCCAGAATGAGTAGGTTGTCTTCCTAGTGCCATTAGTGGACTTTATAGCAAGTAGTGATTTGTCACACACTTGTCAGCATTTCTTCTAATACACCTGCAGAACTGGGAGTGTATAGAGAATGACAGAGACTGGAACAGTCTGAAGCAATGAGCAGCTCTGGGAGGGAACAGACACCTTTATGGTCTGTTTTTTGTCTCTGCTACTGGTGGTTTTAGTGAGCTTTAGCAAATCATTTCACTCTGCTTCAGGTACCCTATCTACAAAGTATGGGTGATGGGTGTATTTTGTAAAGCACAAGATTTAGAACTATAGCATGCTTTGCTGTGCTGCTCTGAAACTCATTGAAGGCAATGGAGTAATTTGCTTGGCTTCAGACAGGGCCATATTTAAGTCAATTGTTGCAGTTAGTTTTAAAATATCTGGCTTCCATCTGCTTAGAGGTGAACACTACCTGCCAGCAATCATAACTTACACTGGCTGTTCTGTCTTAGATCTAAAACAAATTAGAATGTCTTTGTCATGGGGGGTGTATCTTGCTACTTTTCAATTACTTTACCTTACCCATATAAATAAACATGAATCCTGCTGAGGAGATAGAAAATTTGATTTAGTTTAAAACAAACAAATATTTGGCAAGTAGCTAATCAAGAGAAAAGGAAAGAAAGGAACAAAAAGCTCCAGATATGCTGCATCATAGTTTCCTGCATTAAAAATTGTAGACATTTCAAAACCAAGGTTGAATTTTCATTATAATTAACTTAATTACTTGAATTATTTATTAATAAACATAAATAAATCAAAACTAAAAATAAATATCAATAAACAGAACATGGCAAAAATCTGAAATCCAGTCATCTGTGTAGGAGCTGCAGAAAATGTAGATTAAATCCTATTAACTCCTTTATCCAAAGTGTACCAGCACTTTTCCTTTAAAAATCTGTATTGAATCCTGCTAGTATATACCCTGTGCAAATAAGTAGGGATTAGGGGACAACAGAGAAAGGGAAGCGCTGATTTCATTAAGTCAGTGCTCAAATTTGTAGTATTCCTAGCATTCTCTGCTCCTTTTCTTACTTCTTTGGGGTTATGGATCTCTTTTGTATTGCTGTTTTCTTTCTGGAGGGATTCAACTCAGTTATCATTCAGCCACAAGAATCTCCCCTCTCTCTTTCCCCTTTCTACAGTTCCATAAATTTAGATTTCTTTTCTCTCTGTGTTGGGGAATTTTGTATTTTCTTCCTAGCCCATTCTTGCGCTGCCAGAACTGATTTATGACCACATACTTCCAGAAACTGTTGAAAGAGTGGCCCAAAGATTGGGTAGTACTAATGCCTCAGTTATACAGGACAGATGACTTTTCTTCATGAGGAGCACTCTGCTATGATCTCTGGAGTTAGGTGTAGAAATGATGTTTAGTGGAAACAGAAGTTGTGACTGAGCTACAAGTCATCAGGTATCATTGAATCAATATCTAAAATTAGTCTCCATGTGACAACAGGCATGAGAAACCCAGGAAAAAGAAATGAGAAAAAAATCAAATATTTTGATCCGTCAAAACCATATGTGAAGCAATGCCCTCTCATTGTGTAGGCAAATGTGCAGACATACTGACAGAGTACTGAGAAGGCTTGTTTCAGAAGTCTGTGCTCATGCTATGTGGCACAGGCGTGTTGAAACGTCTGCCCCTTCAGTCTTGCACGTACCACCTTGACTGCAGTAGCTTCATATCAGCTAGAAGCCTGGGATAGTATTTTCCTGTATGGATTCCTGAATTCCTCTCTAGAGTTACAGCTATATACAGGTGATTTGATTTTAAAAGGTAGTGTGTTATTCTTCTCCTCTTTCTTTTCTTCTTTCCCCCTGTCCAGTTACTGGAGATTCAGTTCCTTTTTTGTAGATGGAGGTCTTAATTTTGAGTAGTCATGCTTCAAAAATATGAGCTAAGCTCACAAGATATTTTCCATTTAGAGAATAAAAAAAATATTTTTGACATTCAATGGTTCATTTGTTCATTCATGTATACTTTTGATTGTGATTCCTTTGCTAACTGAGCAAATGTCAGAATAGTTTAGTTGGATCTTCACTTGATTTGTTTCACAAGATCCCCATTTTATTTTACAGTGGGTCCTCACTGAACATAAGGATGATCTGCTACCAAGACTTGCTTAGTGCTAACCAGACACAATTCACCATGAAACTTGAGGAGCACTGCAGGACAGGTCCATCTGCTTAGTGCTTTGTAGAAACTTGAGTCTAACCCCCAACCAAGAGAGATGACAGTGATTTGCCAAGAGGTCTGAGGATGCCCTTTTATTTCTGGTACACTATAGGAAACTTCTGAGTTGTATGGGCTTAGATTCCAGCAGCTCACTAGACCATGTGGCAAATACTTTTCAAAGCATGGCATCAAAAGTAGTTACCACATTCCAATTCTGGAGTCACCAGTTCATAAGTCTTTATTAACATGGTGCACCAGGTCAGGGAGGTTAGTTAAACCATTTGATGAGCAGCTTCGTGGTGTGGATCTCTGCTACTCTGCTGCTGTAGCCATGATACTGACTTGCAGTCACATCCTCCATGCAGCTCATTTACTGCATGCACAATCTGCTGCCAAGAGGTACAAGAAAATCAGGTTTTATACTTGAGTAGGAAATTACTATTAACATTACTACTTTTCATTTCTAAATACTGACAAACTCCATGAGGCAAGTATCAAGGGTCCCAGTCCCAGAGAGTTTCCAGACATAAGAAGATAAATGCACTGTGAGGCCACTGCAGCGGAAAGAAACACATAGTTTCAAAGAAAATAAATTGCTCTAAAACAGGAAGGCAGGAGAAAGGTGGTTTCATAAATGAGTGCTTACCTGCTCTAAAGTCTAAAACCAGAGTCAGCCTATTATGGAGTGCATTTCCACTAATGAAGTATTCAATGTGCATTGTATATTTAGTTTGGATTTTTTGAGTTTTGCTTATCTTGATAGCCTTGATCCCAGGTACCCTAATATTGCTGTATGAGTTTATGAATATGTATGAAATGGATTACCTACATTTTGAAATGTACTGGTCTGTCATTATCTTTCTAGCAGTCAGCATGGAGTGTGGCTGAACTGTTCTGCCCTCAGGTAGCCACATAGCAGCACTTGATAATCTCATGACATGTTCTTTCTTTTTTCCCAGTTTTTTTGATTTTTACTTTTGCCATTTATGCTTACGCAAAGGTCATACTTATTCTTTACTGAATCTAAAGAAAATGGCTTTTTTCATCCATGGCTTTTTTGTTTCTGAAACTCTGTCCAACCGTTCCCATTGCATTATCAGAATGGTATTTGGCCCCCAGCTCTAGGGATAAAAGTATTCATGGCTTTCTCCTGGAAGAGAAGTCACTTGTCACAGAAGGCAGCACAGGCATGGAACGTGCACCCAGCCAGCCACCTCTGTTGGAGCAATAAGCAGAGCCTCTGACAAACCCATAGCGGAACCCAGCTTTAAAATGCTCCTGAATTTCTCCTCTCAGCTTCACATAAAGCATTACCTGGCTCTTCAAGAATTAGGTATGAACCACAGACGTGCAGACAAAAAGTGATAGGGAAAACGGGAACAGCAGCACTGTTCAGTGTTACCTCTGGAGGGGCTGCCTTCAGTTCCCACAGGCTCTGCTTAGCAGCACTGTGGACAGGCAAAGCAAATAACTGTTGCAGGAAGAAGGCAAAAAAACAAGTGAAAACTAATACATCTAATGGGCTGTGGTTAGTTCCTCATGAAATACTTAAGAATAAGGGATGACAAAGAAAATAAAATTTTGGAGGAAGTCTTTGCAAGTCAGAAAGCTTCTTAGCATCCGTGGATGCTTTGGAGGACAAGTGGTCCCTTTATTGATCCTTAGATGTGTAAGGTATATATCCTGGTCCTGTTTTCTCAAGTTTTGGTATTCTAATGCTTTAGTATTTTCATTTGAGACTTAAAATACTGCTTTTTAGTGTCAGATTTTTATACCACATCTTCCCATTCAAATGTTTTTTACTGCAAAGAAGCAAGCACAAGATTATGTAGAAGGAACTTTATGCAAACCAAAAGAAGACAGACATGTTGGACCTGGAGGAGTTGAGCGGACTATTCTTCCTTTTTTTTTCCTTGTCAAAGCAGTGAGCTACACTTAGGGCTTGTGATACAAAATTATATGCACTTTTGGGAGGGAAATATGAGTAGTATCTTCTTGAGTTTCCTGCAGATTCCCTGTGCCCATATTATCTTGGAAACAAAGGCTTTTCTTTGCTGGTCTCCAGTTTCCAATTCATCTGTCATCTCCTTTAACAAGTGCTGTTTACTTACATGCACATATAGACTTATGCATGTAACTTATTATCAAATAAAGATCTTTAACATTTAGAGATATGTTGTAATCTTGTTAGGCTTGTATTATTAATGGGAATGAGAGGCAAGCATCTGTGTGAATACAAATACATTCTTCATAGTTGCTTTAAATAAACCAGAGTTAACCAAGATGAAGACAGTGCTGTACGGATACTGTGTTCTCCAATATCTTGTTCCATCATGGCACTCTGCTTAAAAAATTCTTGAATGCATCTCATGCGTGCACACTGGAGGACATATGGTGCATTTCAGCTTTAAATTTGAATTTCCTTAATTCTGTAGGTTTAACTTATTCCCTTAATGGTAGTTTAAGAGGCTTTTTTTATTATTTGTTTAGTTTTGGTTTATTACAGTTGTCTTAAAGGGATATTAGAGATAGAAAGGTTATTAGAGGGATAGAAGAAGGAAAAAATTGCACAGGCATGCACACAGACTTTTGGAAGAGCGTGCAATAGATATTTCCATCACACTGTAATATAACAATCTCCATGTCAGTGAGTGAAACATTATGTTTTTTCAGTCGAGATATATTATCTCAGCTAAAGTATATTAGACAGTCTGCTGTGTTATGTTCTGCTCCATCTGGTCAGTCATTTAGGTTCAATAGCAAGTATCAATGGAATTGTTTCTTATCAAGTGTTTCAGTGCGGTTAAATCCTTGATTTGGTAAAACAGTCAGAAAAAGTAATTACTGCGCATATGCAGATTTTCCTGTTTTTGAAGTTTATGGCACCCAACCATAGTCAAAGTAAGCAGAATTAGAATGGGGAAAATGGAAGAAATGCAGATTTCTCTTGCTTGCACTCTACACTCCCTGGTTTGCAGAAGCCCTACCCAAACTCCTGTGTCAGGGAGGTCGGGGCTCTCGACTGGGACACGATGGAGACAGAGATAAAAAGCTGTCTGTAAAGAACCCCTGTGCCCTAAATGTATGGCCACCCGTAAGCACAATTGCTCCTTTTAGCCATGCTGTCTTCTCCAAACTGCACTGCTGTGGCAGAGGACAAGGGCAGCTTTTGAACCCTGCACTTTGGAAGGTGTAACATTTAAAAATGAAAGTGTCTGTCCCAGCAGGGTTACAGAAGACTGCTAAGGCACTCACCTAGGTTCCTTATGTAACCAAAAGAGGCAGTAGTTTGAAGCATCTAAATGAGATCTTTAGCTGATTCCACTGATTAAGGAGAGCATATACATACTTCCATAGAACAGCCAGGAACTCCACTGGGCTGACTAGTGAGCTGTAAAGGGCCCTGCTGATTCTTGTGCCATTCCTTAGTGGGCAGGGCTTTTGGGTAGGAATATTTGATTCTTGGATCTCTGTTTTCTGCAGCTTTAAACTTTCATTTCTCAGGAGCTTAGGTAACTGGTTCTGAGCCCCTGAGACTTGTGAGGCCAGGAGGAGTCAGCAAAAATAGTTTACTGAGTGTGCTAGTGAGAAAGAGTTTCAGTTGAGAGACAGATATATTGGTGTTAGCTTCCTGCTGCAGGAATTGTTTATTTATTTTATATTAAATAGTTCTGGGAGCCAAGTGCTCTCCTAGGAGCAGTGAGCCAAGATTTTCAACACCCTAACTAAGAGTTCTGATGGTTCCTTTATGTCAAATGAGTACTGAAACAAGCAAAGAAGAGGTATCAGGATAATTTTTGTTTTTACATGTGTTTTGGTCTGATCTCAATCCTATGGTCCAAGAATGGCTAGTGCTTTATGCCTCTGTGGGGACTCATAGAAAAGATATATTTCATGCTATATCTGAATTGCAACACTATAAAATACCTGTCTCTTCAGGCTAGAATGTTTCTGAGCAGGAATGCAAGTCTATATTTAGGTCCCTAGAGCCTTTTGCATTGCACAGTTGAGGTACCATTAGCCTTTAGGCACCTCCAGGTTATGATAGTCATGAATTCTCAGCAGTCAGTATAGCTCCTTTGGCATTAGGCACCTAAATTCTGCACAAGTCTCAGGTGCCAAAGCTGATGGTTTAAACTGACGTTGCTCCACTGACTGACAGATTTACACCAGCTGAGAATGTGGTGGTGGTTTGATTTATGGGACTAATGTGCAGGTGTGTGAGGGATGAGCGGTAGGGCCAGCAGTGCCAGGGTTCCTCAGACCAGAGGCAATCGGAGACAGGAAGGCTGAGCACCAAGCCATGTATAGCTGGTGCTTCTTTGCCCTGATTACCTTAAGATCAGTGCTTTGAAGATCTCTTTTTTTCCTTTTGCTTTTCTTGCAGATTGCTAAGTAGCTCTACCCTCAGCAAAGTGTTCATCCTAAAGTTGATGAAGTGACTCTTCCAGGGTTTCCTAGTCTTTCTCTTATTTTGCTGAGCATTTTTGCTAAGAGAGGAAGGATATGACCGTGACTTGATTGTTTTAAATATATCTAATGCATTGTTCCAAACGTTGAAAGAACATGCAAATTATACCCTGGCCTGTGAAAATTGGGGACTTCAGTCGGGTATTTTTTTTCTGACTAAACCAACACACAGTGGTGACCGCAAGATATATTTTACTATCCTGCCTTCTCCCCAGGAATATTTATTTTAATAAAAGTCATATATTTGACCCAGTCCTGGTTTCATCTAGGATAGAGTTAGTTTTCTTCTTAGTAGCTGGTACAGGACTCGTTTTTGGATTTAATATGAGCATAGTGTTGTTAACACATTGATGTTTTAATTGTTGCTAAGTAGTGCTTACCCTAAATCAAGGGCTTTCCAGTTTCCCACACTCTGCCAGCAAGCAGATGCACAACAAGCAGGGAGGGAGCACGGCCAGGACAGCTGACCTGAACTGGCCAAAGGGATATTCCATACCATATGGCATCATGCCCATCATATAAACCAGGGAGAGTTTGCTGGGAGAGGCAGATACTGCTCAAGATATGGGTATTGGCCAGTGGGTGGTGAGCAATTCTAGTGTGCAGCACTTGTTCCTCTTGGGTTTTATTCCTCTCTGTCTTCTTTTCATTACAATTATTATTGTATTTTTCTTTCAGTTATTAAGCTGACCTTTTCTCAACACGCAAGTTTTACTTTTTTCTAATTCTCGTCCCCATCCCACCAGGAAGTGGGGAATGTGGCTCCATGGTACTTTGTTGTTGGCTAGGGTTAAAACATGACAACCTCTAAAAGTTTTCCCTCTGTTTTAAGGTATGGATTATGGTAGAACAGGACTGCAGAGTGAATCAGTTGTTGAGTCATCTGGGTTTATAATGTTATGGTTGTAATATATTTTGTCATGTCTGTGGTGCTTTTCTACAATTATTGTGGCACTTTATGCTACTCTGCAACATAGATGGGTTTTGCTCTGTGTTGTATAGATGGCAAGAGAAAGGCAGGTCCTAGTTTGGAAGAGTTTACAGTCCCGAAGGGGAAGTGGTAGAAAGGGTGAAAGGGAAGAGATGCAGTAGGATACAAAGGGAACTAGCTCTCAGTGTGCAGAGAACTGTAACGGCAAGCAGTGAACTCTTCCAGGAGCACACCACGTGACAAATGTCGTGTCATAAAAATACTGTGGATGCTTTCTGGGAGAGAACCATTTCACTTCCTTGCAAGATGCAGAAGGTCCTCCACAAGAGACTGTTTCTAAAATTATGCATCCTCTGCACATCTGTGTGTGTGTTTGCATGCATATATGTCTAGGTTCGTAGCTGTTACGCATTTGTTAAAAGTATGCCTTTCCTGTTGCTTTTCATCAACAGGAAGAACATCGTGTGATTTATCTGGGTAAAATCAGACCTGACACAACCCGAACAGAACTGAGGGACCGTTTTGAAGTTTTTGGTGAAATTGAGGAGTGCACAGTAAATTTGCGGGATGATGGGTAGGAACTTTTGAGATTACTTCTTGTTTGGGAGCTGCCATATGTAAAAAATTATGGCAGTGAGATTACTGGTATGGGAGTTACCAATATAAGTGCTGTGACAGATGACATGCTGAGTTCAAAACCTTATTTATTTTCTTTCATCCTTATTTATTAATCTTGCTAGTTGAGATTTCCTGTCCCAGAAATAAGTATTTAGCTGCATGACAGCACAATCATGCTGATAAATGGATGCAGTACTTCTGGCATTTCCACTGCTGGGTCTCCTGCAAGTTCATTTTGAGGAAGGGGTTACACTAATGTGTGTTAACTCTCTTCAGCTTTTGTTCACAACTGTATTTTTCAATTTCAGAGACAGCTATGGTTTCATCACCTACCGCTATACTTGTGACGCCTTTGCTGCTCTTGAAAACGGATACACTTTGCGCAGGTCAAACGAACCTGACTTTGAGCTGTACTTCTGTGGACGCAAGCAACTTTGCAAGTCTAACTATGCAGACCTGGGTAGGTATTTTGCTCTGTGTGAATTAAAGTACGTAACTGGAATCTTGTTAGGGTTTGCTTCATTTTTTGTTAACTGCTTATACTATTTAAATGGTTGTGGGGTGGGGGGTGTTGAATGAAGTGGTTTTCACTTGCTCTAAAAAGTTTAAAAGTCTACTTATCTGAGCTGGCTTCTTTCAAATATTCCACACCATAAAAATTCTTTTAAAGCCCATTTCCATGATTATCAAAAATAAGTGCCAAATATTCAAGAATACATTTCCATGTTGAAATGATAGCGCCGCAGAAACCTCCCACATGCTTTACTATTTATTGCTTTGTTCCAATACCACATTTATTTATATGAGTGATAAACAGAGGACAAAGTAGGTGCCTCACCCTAAAATCTTCATTAAGATTCTTACTTTGCCATGAGTTCTGTTGTAGATGGGTAGAACTTGCCAAGGGCACTTATGAAACACAATTCATAGTTGCTCAAGTTTGAAAGACAGAAGGGTTTGTGACCAAATCTGACCCTTAGTGTGGCAAAAGCCACTGATCTCAACTGGTCATTCTAAAGTTGTGCATAAGCATCTATGTAGGAAGGTGTCTCTTTGAAAGGATTTCCAGTAATGATATAAGAGGTACCAGCCTGTGCAAAGCTTAACAAATCTCACAGTGTTTGTGGTCACACTGAAAGGGGGCATTATGCCTACTAACCTCCAGACTCCAGTGTGCTGTGATAACTCCACTCTCAAGAGTGCATACTGGCTGTGCTATCACATCTGGGTCTGTCCAAGTCCTGCCTGGGCAAAAACCTATCGTTCTGTGCTATGCTCTGAGTCAGGGGGTGATGCTTCTTCCCCTTGCAAGGATTTATGAAGATGTTCAAAGTCTTACAGCAGGAAGGCTGATGTGAAGTATATGCAGACTACCAAAACAGCTTCTGTAATACTATAATATATGATAAACTCACCTCTTATTTAATTACCTTTTAAAATGTAAAGTATTCATTAAATGTTAAACCTTTCCTAATACTTGTGTAAATAGACTAAAGGCATGGGAGATACTCTTTTCTGAATAACATAGCGAGGCACATTTTGCTGTTGAATCTGTATTAATCAGATACTATGAGTTTTTTATGAATAAATGACCACAGTCATTAAAATCTCTCATAACCCTGTAACACAGTGCTAATGAAATCTTGTATGTGCTGCCCTCGGCTTTGTACAATGCAGGAAGTGAATACAGATATATTTTTTCTAATGAATTAATGTCTTTTCAAAATGAATTATAAAGATGATACACATTGTTCTCAATGAATATGCTATAATTCATTTCAGTGGCTAAACAGATAATGTAAAGCTAAGAAAAGGCAATTGACTGCTTAAGAGATATAGGGTTGATGTTGAAAATATAAAAGGTAGCAAGGCATTTGTTGAAATGTAGGCTGATAAGAACAGTAAAACCAGATTTAAGTCTTGCCTTGGTTTGACTTATCTTCAGAAATGGAAACCAAGGTCATCTCTGTATCTCAGAAAATCTGGGGTTTAAAATAAGTTGTCTGAAGGGAACCCTCTTGAACATTATTCATCACTGGGACTGTTCCCTGTCAAGTCTCTCCATAGTGAGTGGGATTCCCAGAGTATCCATTATCAGACTATTTTCACTTTGTCCTGCTGGCAGCTTGAGCTTCTGTACTTCAGACTGCATTCCCTGTGTTTTGCAAAGTATCTGAGAGAGCAACATAAGGAAATGGCAGGATGAACTTTAAAATTCATGAGCTAGTACCAGGACAGAGAGAATTAATCAGCCTTGGGTTTAGTACAGAAGAAAGAAAATACTTGAAAACAGTAGTCAGAAGTTTAACACCTCTCCTCTGTGAGAAGATACTGTCTTAACAGAACCTGTAATGAACATTTAATGCACAGTGTGTCTTACAGTGGTAGATGGGGATTTCTGATTAATTCAATATAAGAAGAGGCAAGAAAAGGGCACTCTCATGAAGGAGCTGTGACTCAGGAACTGGGGAGAGTCAGTGTTAAGCAGGGTTCACTCCAAAACAAAATTCAGTGCTTGCAGCCTTGTCAATAATTGCTGTACTGGAGCTTTGAGGCCACAAAGGTACAATCCCTCCCCTGTGCTAGGGACATAGTGACATCTGTGTCTAAGCAACTGGCAAAGCTGAAGCAGATATCACAGGTCACAGGAGCTGGACCGTTGTTGCTGCTATGGCTTATCATGTATGATGCCCAGCTGCTCCTGCAGTCATGCAGAGGGCCTGCCCAGAATTGCTCACACTAAACAAGCAAACTGCAAGAAATGAGGGAAAGCAAAACCAGAGATTCTGTGAGATGTACTGACTTACACAAGACCCCGAGGCAGGGCAGGCAGAAGTACCTGTGCCCTCTGTGCACTGCTCGCAGACTGCCCTGGCTTTCTTCAGAACTGTCCTCCTATTACCTTTCTCAGGAGAATTAAGTCTTGTATATTGCATGTTGAGAAACAGGTGTTCCAAGGCAATGGTGGAGTTTTGGGAAAGGCTTATGCCAAGATTGTCTGGACTACTATGAGACCTATACATAGCAGTGTGTTGGTGCGCAGGTCCTTGAGGAAACTGTTTTGAGTTAACCTGTTCTAGATGTACACGTAATTAATGGTTTTCCCACACTGCTCTACTGCTTTTGTTAAGTCCTGTTTCTTTACAGAAATTTCTGTTCATGACTAAAGCTTCTTTGGTGATCATTTCTATGCTTTTATCATCCTATGAAGTTGTGGTTGGAAGTGGATTGTTTCTTCAGTGCCTTGTTTGTACCAATGTACAGAGAAAATAAGTACTCACTAGTGGTTGCTGCCTCTTACCTAAACTTGCATCCTTTGGATTTCAGATTCAAACTCTGATGATTTTGATCCTGCTTCCACTAAAAGCAAGTATGACTCCATGGATTTTGATAGTTTACTTAAAGAGGCACAGCGGAGCCTGCGTAGGTAACATGCATGTCATCCAAAGAAAACCAAGGGATGGCGAATACCTCACGGACATCATGTCCTTCAATGATGGACAACTAAAAAGTCGAACTTAGGAATTTCTCCTACTTTACACTCTCTGTTCAAAACCATGGTTTACATGAACACAGCTGCTTGACAAGTGGTGGGGCAGGATGGCTGTCCAGTAAGCACACACATGTCCATGGGTGTCAGCTTTGCTTTCACGGGGGATCGGTGGCAGGGGAGCCGGGTGTTCCTTGTGAGTTCAGTGCAAATCACTAGACATGGCAGCAGTTCCACAGAGATACATGTACAACGATGAACTGCAAAATCTGTACATATGGCATTTTAACAAAAAAGAACAAAAACAAACAGAAAAGAACCCCAATGTGAGACCTATGGCTGCTGATGTCTGGGAATCAGAGACTGCTATTTTGTTTTTTTTTTAAAGAAGCTGCTTCTCACAACACAGTGATAATATGACAATCCAGAAGAAACCACAGCTCCCAGAAGCCTACAATCAGTTTTAGCTTTGTTTTAAAATTCGTCTTTTTTTGGTTGGGGTTTTTTTGTGAGTTTTTTTTTTAGTCCTTGCAGAAAAGAAAATGAAAGGCTCAAGCTTCCCTAACATTTTGAAGTTTCATCTTTTAATTCTGACACCCATGTAAATGTCTACAACATTGATCTTCCACAGCAAAATTTTCAAAGCCTTGTTAATGGTCAAATGTGCAGCTTGTTCAGCAATTTATTATAATGAGCGGACGTGGTGTTACATTATTAATGAGAGTTGGATGTAACTATCTGGGTGTGTGCACAGATAGTTTATTTGCTACATTCTCTAAAGTAGTTGAGTATTTACAAATGTTAAATGGAGTATTTTTATTTATGTACATACTGTATGACAATGTTCTTTTTTGTTACAGCTATGCACTGTAAATGCAGCCTTCTTTTCAAAAACTGCTGAATTTTTCTTAATCAAGAATACTCAAATGTAACTATAGGAGGTGAAACAGTTATTGTACACTAACATATGTAGAAAGCTGAACTTATGCTTATATATATTTGATTGTAAAAAAAAAGACAAAACCGTGTGGGTGCAGGTGTGAGTGTGTATCTGTGTGCGTGTGTGTATCTGAGTGCAAAGATCCATTACACACATTCATCCCTTCTTTGGTGAGCTTAAATAAGAATTTTATCAAGAATTATCCTAGCCCAAAAGGTATTAACCATTTCTGCAGTATTTTTCCACATTTTTCTCATTGCTTGATTTTCTTTTGCAGTTTTATACACTGAATTTGTTAGGGGAATGAAATTTTCTCATCTAAATTTTTCTAGGAGATACCATAATTTTATGTAAAGTCTCTCAAATGGGTAATCATTAAGAAATGTTTTTATTTTATGTATCAACAGTAGTTTTGAAACTAGAGGTCAAAAATCTTTTTAAAATGCTATTTTGTTTTAATTTTTTGTGATTTTAATTTGATAAAAATATGCTGAGGTACTAAGTACAGTATGGTTTTTACAGTAATTCTGTGTCTAAACACTGTTCTTGAAGCCAGTAATCTTTTCATTGGCAGAGTTTAATGATGGTATTTATCTATATTTTTTACAGTTATGCATCCTGTATAAATACCAATCCTTCATTCCTTTGTTTACTAAAGAGACATATTTATCAGTTACAATTATCCTATTTATTATAATTATGAGATGACTAAAAGAATAAAAAGGCCAGTGGAAATTTTATACCTAGGATGCATGATGGTTGTCAGTTTGGAGTAAGCAAGTGCTTCGTTTGGAAATCCGCTTTTGCAGGAGTAGTAGGTTGTTTGGAGTTTTTTTCCTTTTTTTTACAATGCACTAGCATGGCCTCATATGTGCCCATGACATTGTTGCTGATGATACTGCTTCTCTTAAATTAAATAGAAACTTCAGGAAAGAAAAAAAAACACAAGAGTAAACTATTGCTATTCTGATCATCAGAATTTCATCTGAACTCGGAGTCTCTAGACTCAGTCAGTAAAGTTTGGAATTTGCTTGTGAATGTATAGATTTGTTATTCTATTACTGTTTGGCATTCATGACTCTTCTTAAAGGTATGGCACACCTAACTATTTAATCTACTTTCCCACTCCAAATCTTAGAAAACTGATTTCACCCCCATGCCAGTGCAGTTGATTTTGATGGCTGCATTCATTTTATCACCAGCATATTGTGTTCTGAGAGATTCCGCTGTCTGTCCTGTCGGATGCTTGCTTGATTTTTTGGCTTCTTATTTCTCAGTAGATAGATAGCAATAAAACAAAAAAGAAAAGAACTTTTCTGAAGGTTCTGTGTTACAAATGTAACATTGTTTAATCTGCATAATTCTTGTTGTTGCTCTGTAGGTTAAAAATGCAGGTATTTTAACTTTGTGTGAATGCCAAACTAAAAGTTTACAATTTTCCTTTCTGGATTTTGAGTATCTTCTGTTGTAAAGAAAAATATTAAAAGCAATAAATTATTTTTAAGAAATCAATATTTAGTATATCATATTATGTGTTCAAGGACCAGATACATTACCTATTTTGCCTTTACATTTCTGTGATTAAATTTTAAAACATTCTCTTTTGCTCTAGATTGCTGACATTAATAAATTGGTGTGGGGCTTGTTGGGGGGGTTATTTATTTTTCAGTAAGCAGGCATAATGACATGAGCTGATTTTTTTTTTTTCACTGGCCTGGCAAACATTCTCATCTTGAAGATGGCTTTCCTCTATGGATTTACAAATTACATATAAAATAATAGAGCTAGGATTGCTGAATAAAGTTATTTGGATCCTTCATAGACACTGTAGTAGGAAACCCATCAGAATATTATCTTGGTGTTTCCTTTTCTTTTTTTCTTCCCCAAGAGCATTTCAAATTAGCACATAACACATTGTCACTGGAGGTAAATTGCAGCATAGCTCTGTGTGTCTTTTAGATGAAGATTGTACTGTTGCTTTCATGCTGTGGTAAGTACCACATCCACAATACAGGTAACAGAACTGGTACTTAGAAACTGTGGTCTTTCCTAGAGCTGTAACAAGGTAATTCCTACAGAATGGAAAATGATCTAAATACTAATCCAAACAGAGGGATTCTAAAGTTGAAGAAAAATACCTGAGATAGACTACTCTGAAAAGCAGGTGGGCTGCCATCACCAAGAGCAGGACCGAGAGGAAAGCTTGTGCCTGTGGGGTATAGTACTTCGGTCAGTTGAAAAAAAAAAACCAAACATAAAACAACTACACCTTCTTATCATCCCTTTAGATGTAAGCTTACAGTAGGTAATGATTATGTGTCCTTTTTGATGGCTGTAATGAGAACTTCAATCACTGTAGTATAAGATCTGATCTATAAATGACCTAGAATAGCCATGTAATATAATGTGATTATTCTAAATTTGTACCTATGTGACAGACATTTTCAATAATGTGAACCACTGACCTGATGGAGCTACTGTAAGATTTGTACAGTACAGGTGAACATGTAAAGCTATTGGTTGGACTATGCTGAACAGGGAAAGCGATATACTAGTTAAGCCCAAGCTGGGCTATTTTCCACCTGCCGATTCTACATGTACTTTTGTGGTTTAAGTCATTGTATGAAAATTCCTGTGATTTTTTTTTCTTTTTTTTAATGTGCAGTACACATCAGCCTCACTGAGCAAATAAAGGGAAACGAATGTTTCAAATTCATTTCTGTTTCTCTTTTTTATCACAGGTGACAGGTTTTTTCCCCCTAGAACTGCTTGTGTACTGGGTTTTCTGTTACTCTTATTAGTGGTTGTAATTGATTTGAGATAGGAATCCAGAGCACACCTGCATTACTGTACTTTGGGCAGGGGACAGCACCACCAGTTTTAATACATTTAATGGTAAAAAGATGCTACATGCCTTTCTGCCATGAGTCCCCATGGCTGTTGAAGAACCAGCATAAACCATATAGGAAAACTTTCGAAAAATCCTTAGTGAAGTTTAAGAGTTGCTGGTTCACATTAGGAAGGGGTGGAGAATGTAAGGGCTTTTCTATCTGGTCATGCTTGGATCCAAGTTGTGCAGATAGTAGGGACTGACAAGTGCAAAATGGTTGGTATCTTCCATCCTGAGATGATAAATACCTGTACTAGGAGAAAGCATGTCATGAGAGTTCCTTCACCAGCCTCTCTGTCTCTTCAGACAGACTTGGAGGACCAGACAGGTAAGTGACTGGAAAGTATGGATTTTCTGAATCCTTTGTGGATGGTACAGTGTGCAGAGTGGTGGGTTTCTACACCAGCGTTGCCACTGGGCAGGCAACAGGTAAACCACGGGATGGCAAAGGGTATTCACAACCGCCTCTTTTACATGCACAGGAAAAGGGGAAGAAACTGCTTTTTGGTTTGCCCAGGGTTCATTCACATGCAGCCAATTTATGGCTGTAAGCCTACCTATCCTGTTGTGTCGACAGCCTTCTCTGGGTTAACAGCACAACACTGTGACCATGCCTTCTTCTGTGATGTGTGCCTCAGCAGGTTACCCAGGCCGTGGTGCGAGGAGCAGCGCGGGGCAGCCTGCACAGGTGCAAGGCAGCCTGACTGTGGTCTCTTAAGTACAGGGCTACTGAACTCGCTTGAAAAAATTGCCTTTCTCAAGATGACTAGCCTGCACATCACCTCTGTTCGTAACATTGTGTTTAATTTATGCAGTGTTTAGCTTTTGCATTTTTACCATTTGCTAATCCAAACAGTTGTGCTTGGTGCTCACAAGGGTGGTAGAGCAAAGTTCCTCACTGTGTGGGATTTGCATTGTTGACTCACTGCTCCTGATCAAATTAATGCTCAAAACGTAGTCAACCGAATCATTCCTGATGTACTTCATCAGTCTTGCTGCTCTTCCAAAAGGCTTGAGTTTAGCCCAGTATTTCTCAGTTACTAGGCTTTTTAATTTGATTTGTTTATTCATTTCTTATTTTTGCGTAGCACTTTGATGCTTGCAAAAAAAAAAAGGCACTCTATTAGATTTCCACAAAACTATTGCTTCTTGCCTTCCATCTCCTCATTTTACATTATTAAGGTTTATTGCATAAAATCAGGCCCTTCCATTGCCTGTTATCCTGGGTCACCATTTTTCCCCATGGTGAATGCTGCTAGCTGAGCTCCTGAAATCAGAATCAGGCACCGCAATGAGTGGCCTGATTTTCAGAAACGCTGAGCATTTCACAGCTCCCATCAACTTCAATTAGACCTGCTGGCTCTCAGCACTTTTAAAATCAAGCCACATATTTAGAGCCCAAATTCAGCACAGCATTTACATTTGTGCTTAAGTCTGTCCTGATTCAGCAAAGCACTTAAGCGTGAGTGTTTTTAAATCCATTGAAGTCAAGTGCTCGGCTGCTTTGAATAAAAATAGACTCCTGGATTGGGGCCTAAGAATCCAAATACAGACACCAACACCTAATTTTAGGCTCCATTTGGAAAACTTCTCCCTCTCCTACCACCTTTAACCTTTAATGCTTACAGAAAACACAAAAACGCCTGTCAGGTCGTAAGAGGAAGAGAGGAAGGGTTAGGGAAGAGAAGTAGAAGCAATGGACAAAATTCTTCCTTGTGGAAAATGTTTTGAAAATTTTGAATCCAACTCTTGCAAGATGCCTTGATTAATTGCTATTATTTCATGTTGCACTTCCAGAATCTCATTCAAGATTAATGTGCAGTTATTCTATTGTCCTTCACCATTAATTAATAAACTGCTGTATTAAACTTTAACCAATGCCAACTTCTGCTTTTCCACGAATCACATTCTCACCATTGATATTCCATGTTCACAAGCAAACTAATCTATAAATCAATTTTCTCTACTTTATCAAACAGCAGAAAGTAATAAAGAAGGTCACAAATAGTACAGCAGTTCCTTGGAGGTTTGTAACATCATAATTTAAAGCTCAGAAAGATTGAATCAAAAGTTGAATTAATCCCTAAGGGAAAAGATTCTATATAGATTCTATTGATAGACATAGGGCAGCCTGTCTTCATTGAGAGCTGGTGTATTTGTTAATACTTCAGGGCAAAGGAGACTAGTCTTCTCAGCAAAGAAGAAAATGAAATCCTCTATGAGAGGAAGGGAATATGTCCTCTGTGCTTCCCATCGCTGTGCTCTCCTAACACTGGCTGCTGGGAAAAAGAGAAAGCCAACTCATCCTTTGCTGCACGATGTGCTCTGCTGAACGGCTGGTGCCTGTGCAAAGCAATTATGGAAACTGAATGGAATACATGTATAAATTTTAAATGTTGCACTTGATTGGTGTAATTCCTCAACTGATGCTTTTATTGTCAAAGAACCTCAAGCCAAAATCTTAGCAGCCTATGAACCCAAAACAAAGTGAAGGGTTGTTTTTTTCAGTGACAAATTTTGGTGAAGTTACAAATAGTACTCTGCAGCTGGAAACATTCCTCAAGACATGTTTAGCTTTTGAAGTTCCTTTGAATTATTGCAGCTTCCTTTCAACATGGTTCTGGAATCACAATTTTTTGCAAAGGCATTTCTCATTTTCTTTTATAAAAAAAGTCTATAATGACTGGACCTGATGAATTAAACTCTTCCAAATTCAAGTGAAATTAATGGGGAGAAAAAGACTCACATAGAAAAGGAAATATTTTTTTAAAAAAATTACTAATGGGCTCAACTGAAAAAATTACATACACAGGTGTGGTAAACAGTGAGATCTGCGATGAAATGTACCTTTTTGGAATGTATGCATGATGAAGTACAAGATGATAGAAGGATTTGTGTTTGAATACTGACTATTTTCTTGTGGTATTTGCTAACAGAGAGGAGTTGAACTGCCCTGTGATGAAGGCAACTGAACAGAAAATAGGCACAAATCCAGCCTCTCCAAAATTGGTGACTAAACTCCAACCCTCATCAGCCTTTTGCATTAACCCTGGCTTATGTAAATAGTGGACAGTGATCAAATGTAAATAATCTCATGTGCCTTACTTGACAGATTGTCCACCAGATGTAATGTAAATGAAAGCCAAAACTACGTATGAAGAAAAATTTGTCCTGCAGAGCAGAGATGTAAGTTGCTGTTAGGACTCTTAATCAAATAAAATACTTGCTACAGTTTATTTTTGACAATGTGCATCTCATTCTCTGTTAAATTAGTACTTGATAAAGTAAGAAAATCATTGCAGCCATGAAGTTACTGCACTATACCTTCAAGAAATCTTCTGGTTCTCGGATTATTTACTTTGGCATTATGAAAAACACACATTGGTGCCTTATACTAATTTTTTGCTACTGCCTTTGCAACTTGGCCCTATGCTTGTTTATGCAATGTGTTGGCAGTAAATTTATTTTAAAATAATAAAAATCAGCCACACACTTGAAAACGGCGTGCTTTTTGGTTTTAACCATTTAGTGGTGCAGTACTACAGCTAACTCTAGTTTTCTATTGCATGAATAATTTATTGTCATAGCTAAGCATGCCCTGGGTTATACACTCCTGCCAGCAGTATGGAGTGGTGAGTGCTGTTGCTGAATAATGATTAATTACTCACCCTTCTGAAGGAGCCTGGTTTTGTAAACTGGTCACACAGCATGTTATGTGGATTGTGTCTGCTATACAAAAGGTTACTTGCAATCACATAATGAGACATAATGATGCACATCACAACAATTCTTTGGTACAATCTGCACACAATGGAATTTAGATAGAAACCCATTTATTTACGTACCTTGTTTGCCAGAGGGTACAAAACGTCACTGCATTGCTGAAGTGCTGCCATTGCTCATTCTGCAATGCTGATATTTTGGGTGAAAACAGTGTGATGTCTTCTTCAGGAACCTCCAGCCACAGCTTCACAGAGTTGCCCTGTGACAACGTGCTGGCATACTCTGGGAGGGACTTGGATTTCACAAGGTAAGGGCTATATGAATGGAATGGTTTGCTGACACCTGTCCAAACCCTTGGTGAGAAGTTGGGATGCAGTTCTTCCCTGCAAGGTGAGGAGTTCACTTCAAATATGGCATGGGCATACTTGCATGTGCTCATACCTGTTTGACCTAGGAAGGGTGAGCAGGGAATCAAAATGTTGCCATACTGTACTTCATTGTGTGGTCAAAAGAAGAAGGGCATTCAGAAGTACTGTTCTAAAACCTAAAACCTCAGCTTTTCTGAACCTTAGGGGAGAAGAGATCTAGTTGTTCTCAGTTCCTGCTTCTGGAAAACAAGTGCTTGGCCACAGCTGTCCCAGGGGTCTTGGGACCCCTGCTGAAAGCACTGCTGGCAGACCAGTGATGTCTCTAGTCCTGCCTGTTCTCAGCCAGAGTAATTAGTCTGTCCAGTCAGGACCTCTGCAATACATTTTTTGTTGCCTGTGTGGCACTAAGGCCCTGATGGTAAAGCTTATCAACTAAGCTGCAGAAGTTCAAGGTTCTAGAGAGGTGACATGGGGTTTGGAAGGTTTTCTGCTGTGGAGAGGATGGGAAGGCCTGAATGTGCATCTCTGCCCTCTGAAAACATGGCAAAGCTGGTTGCGGCAGCCCATGCCATCTTCTTGCCCTGTGCAGTGACCTGGATTGCCCAGTAGCCCCAGAAAAAGCTCTGCCTTGATCTGGTCAGGTAGGATGGTTTGGACACAGGAGCTGCATTTGAGGAAGTGCAATGCCACATGTGTAGTTTGAGAACCGTGCTTTGGGTGCTCCTATGCTACTGTTGTGTTTAACAGTGTTCAGGAGCATCTTGACATCCTTTAGTTGAACTGCTCATTTTGTCTACTGTTGTCTTAAGAAGGACAAAATGTTAGGGTATCATGGCACAAGAGCATCACTGTAGTAGAAGATTAGGTCTCCGATAAAAACCTGTGTTTTTCTGTAAATGAGGTGGACTTTGATTATATGGTACAAGTTTCTACTCCATACATGTGGCAATCAATAAATTGTGACCAAATCATCAGCAATCTCTGATACAATTACATACTTACATGGAGCTAGAGAAGGTTGTTGGGGGTAAGACCAGCAAATGGCACCGTGCCACTACCAGTGTAGCTGGTATACATTTTCACAGCCTTTAGCTTTGCCTGCTTGCAAGGTCACAGCCTCAGCCACCACTTTGCCCTCCAATACATGACAGTTATGCAAACCATGATGGAGTGCTATGCACCCTTTCAGTGAGCACAAGGCAACCATGAGACACTTGTGGGCTTCCAGAGGCCTGGAGGAATGCACTGGCACCTTGGCAGGAGGGTGGCCACAGCACCATGGGCAACACTGTTGGTGTAATGGCTGTTCTACACCAAGTCAGCAGCCGGAATAATTCTGCAGCTAACAAATATCATTTTTCTTCCACAAATAGCTCCTTGAGTGGTAGATCATGTGCAGTCTCATTTACTGTAGCACTATCCTGTGCGGATCCTCTGATTTGTAATAATCTCACTGAGGTGGCTCTGTGGCAGTGATAATGGAGAGTGCCTCTGCCTCTGCCTCCTCCCTTGATTTCATGAAATAAGATGTGGTGTGCTAGATCACACTATGCTGAAAGCAACATGTTCAAAAGACAATGGGGAATGAGAGCCAGCAGGAAACAACACAGGCTGGAGAATCATGTGGGCAATGGGAGCATGGTGGAAACAGCAGAGGAAGGAGGTAGAATCACCTGAGTCTCATCCCCTTCAGAAATGAGGGGAAAAAACCCTGGTGGAATCCTACAATTTGATGGCTCAATAGTATTAGTATTATTTCCTAGCCGCCCAGATGTCATCCATCTAGCAAATACAGTGTCAGTAGTTTCAGATTTGGACTTTCACATATTTGAAACTGGGCAACTGTAGCGAGATTTATGTGAAAACCTTAACAAGAGTAGAGGGAATGGACATGAAGCACAGAGCATGAAGCCTCACAGCTCTGAAGGTGCACAGGGAGGCATATCAGACATATATCACAGTCCCACCAGCTCTTGCTTGTGCTGTTACTAAGCTGTTGACATTGTATGAAAGCTGATATATAATTGAAGACTCTATATATTAATTTAAAAATGTAAAAGCATAGCAATAATAAGACTGCTCTTTAGTGAGCTTCCTAGAATGCCTCTTCCTAGCAGAAGGAGCTTTGCAGGTAGCTATTCATACTTTTATTCCAAATCTCACGAACTGGTCTTGCTCTACAATGTTGGATCTGATGAGATTGGATGAGGTTAAGCTGCCTCAAATAGCTGCTGACTGGCAGGTTTTTTTTCTCTCACTTGCTCAACAATGCCAGACTCACTATATGTCTGGGAGGCAAAGAATACAGCTAGACTAGACAAATGGAATAGGAAACCAACAACAAAGTGAATCCTGCAGTGTCATACCCATTTTTTATTCACATTGCACATAAATCTCATCCAAGCTCATGGGAGAACTTTTGCATCCCCTTAAACTCCCATTTATTCTCCATCCCTCTCATTCTTTGCACTATTAAGAAACGGATTTATTTTCTGATAACTACTCTTACTCATGGTGCAAATAGCAATGGAACATTTATACTCTAAGTAATAAATAGATAATTCACATCTTAATATGAGACTGGAGATTATTCTGACTTATTTGTGTTTACTGCATCTAACACACAGATGCTATTCTCACTTTCTAATAGAAATGCTAATTATGTGATTTCATTATTCTTATTTAGCTTTAGGATTGGGCTTTTTTTTCTTTGCCCCAATGTGCATGGGACAGTCCTACATGACAGGAAATTATATGTTCAGCACTCCAAAATGTTAAAGGCAGAGAAAAAGAAAGGTTTAATTGGACAGGACAATAATCTGAAGTTCTGTGAAAAATGCAGAGTAATAGAGTGCATGGAAATCCAACTGTTATTATGCTGGTTAGTTGAGTAACTAGGCAAATCAGTCATAGCTTTGGGTGATAATGAGAACATAGTGAAGCAAGGGTATGGTTGGCACCAGTTTATGTCCTTTGCCACAGAAAGGTAATATCAATTCAAGCAGCTCTGAATATGTGAAAGTGGATTGTCAAGTCTTGTTACAGTGGCTTTCCTTGGGAGAACAGGAAATGTTTTCTTTTTCTCCTGCTTATATCTGTCTTTATTACATTAAACTGCCAAGGGCAGTATTTGGCCCTTGGAAGTATTTATTTCTTGTGTACAGAGAGAAACACTGAACAATATTTTCATTGTTCCATTTTGCTCACACAGGTTCAGGTAATGCCAAGGAAAATATTCCTTTGGTCAAACTGAAAGTCATACGGATCTTTGGTTCCTTTTCCATGGCTGTAAGACTTGTTTAACCTTTAATCTTTTAAGGTATGTTTAACTTTAAAAACGTTCTGTGATGCCTGTTATTCAGCCAACATATGCATATGCCTGCATACATACCAGATAGGCATGATTAAATATGCATATATATGTATTATCACCCTGGTACATAAAATATGTATTGCATGTAGACACCTCATCTGGGATTTGTCTCCAATAAATTCATCTGTTACAATAAAACATAAACTGCAGTAATAGTTTTCTCTCCAAACAAGGCCATAGGCTGTATCTACATCTTTATGTCGTGGGAGAATTACTTCCTGCAGGCCAACAGGAAGCTCTGGTCCCACTTGCACCTTGGCTGACATTATTGCAAAAAGCCTTCCTGACTGGGTCACTGTCACAAGTGGTCACTGTCAAAGGGAATACCTTCTGCTCCGTGGTCATGGCAGCTCACTGGTGTCCACAGCATTGTTGGTGAACTGGTAGTTCCTGATTAACTCTTGGTAATTTGAGCATTTCTAATTATTCCTCTTGAACCAGTTTTCTATAGTTTTG
>JAOXXN010000471.1:54418864-54431862 GCA_026770055.1 Myrmophylax atrothorax
GAATTCAGGGCTGCCTAAGAAAGATATAATTGTTCCTTAAAATGTTGTTTAGAAGCAGATTTGTGTGCTCTGTGACCTGTTAGTCATGGGTAGACTGAGACCCTCAGATTTTAACCCAATAAGCCCATGAACAGCTAAAATGTAGAAAGCAGCAGTGCTTGTTTTTTGCTCACAGTGAAACAGCATTTATTGAGGTCACTCTGCAGGCATCCTTAGTTCCCAAGACTGAAGAGTCCAAAGCGCTTCCACACCATCTTGGCTTCTTTCTAGGAATGAAACCCAACCTGAGGATCCAAAGAGTCCTGGTCTTGACATGATACTGGCATTATCAGGGGCTACTTCAACATGAAGGAAATAATCATTTCCTTAAATCTGTGTGGTAGGTTGAATTTGGCTGGATGCCATGTGCCCACCAAAGCCTCTGCAAATGGACAGGGGACTAAAAATATAATGTAGGGTTCATGCATTGAGATAAGGACCAAGAGAGATCACTCACTGGTCACTGTCACAGGCAAAACAGTGTCAAAGTGAGGATATTAATTAAATTTATTACTAACAAAATCAGAGCAGGATAACGAGAAGTAAAATAAATCTTAAAAAAACCTTCCCTCTACCCCTCCCTCCTTCCCAGGTTCTACCTCCTCCGCCACAGCTGTGCAGGGAGATGGGAAATGAGTGTTATGGTCAATTCATCCCAGGTTGTTTCTGCTGATCAGGTAGAGGAGTCCTTCCCTCCACCCAGCATGGGGTCCCTCCCAAGGGAGACAGTCCTCCATGAACTTCTCCAACAGGAGTCCATCCCACGGGCAACAGTTCTTCATAAACTGCAGCAACATGGATCACTTTTCCATAGGGTGCAGTCCTTCAGGAACAGGCTGCTCCAGTGTGAGTCCCCCCCAGGGCCACAAGTCCTACTAGGAAACCTGCTCCAGTGTGGGGTCTTCTCCCCACAGGTCTGCAGGTCCCTGCCAGAACTCTGCTCCAACAAGGGCCTCCCATGAGGTCACAGCCTCCTTTGGGCATCCCCTTCCACCTCTGCCCCTGCTGGCTGCAGAGCTGTTCCTCTCACATGTTCTCACTCTGCTCTTTTCTGGCTGCAATTTTCATCTGCTCAATAACTTCTTTTCCTTCCTAACTGTGTGGTCAAAGAGGTGTTACTGTCATTCCTGATGAGCTCGGCCTTGGCCAGCAGCGGGTCTGTCCTGGAACTGGCTGGCACTGGCTCTGACAGACACGTGGGAAGCTTCTGGCAGCTTCTCACAGAAACCAGCCTTGTATCTCCCCTGCTACCAAAACCTGGCTACACAAACCCAGTCCAGTCTGGGATGGTGTATCAGCCAGTCCAAGATATGCAAACTGGTAATAGATACCTTTAGCTAACCAATTCCTATGAACCCCTACCTCCATTTATACAGGACTGTATCTACCAACTGAGCAAGAATTTAATTTCCCCCCCATTTTCACATGTTCATTCTGTGATTAAATTTATACCTGGCTGCACTATTTTAAATGACATTTCCAGTCCTTGGTCATAAACTAGGAAAATGTCTCTTTCAACCCATTCAGTTCGCACTGAATTCACAATAATGACACTGTAAGGATTTGTTTCAGTTCCTGTATTTAAGAATGCATGTGTTTATTTGTTTATTTGTTACAGCTTACCTTGCTACTTTTCAATAACATCTCCAAACTGAAATATGTCACATCAGATGCAACAACACCAGATGGCTTCTAATCGAGACTCCCCAGGTCACCTCAAACCACTACAGCTTTGCAGAAAATGGTGGGAGCATGTTGGCTTCTGCAGGGGCACCCAGGACACCCACACCAACAGTTACTCTAAAGTCTGAATTTTGTACTGTGTCACTTCTGGGCTCAGCATTGAAAATTCCCAGTCTCTTTGGGTGTTACTACCATGACTCTTCAAAGGTAAGTAGCCAAATATCTGACTTTGTATTTGCAACATGTGGCACTATCATATTTGTTTAATAAAACCTATCTACTTCTATTTAAGAAATATTTTTATTCAGATGTGTAAAGGGAGATAATTGCTCAGTTCTACTGATTGGCTATTATTAAGGGGAAAAGTATTTAAAGATTTGAAGATATCCCTGCTGCACCCTTCAATGCCTTTACAATCTCTTCCTTGTGTTTTTATCACTTCAGCATCGCACTAGATTTCCTTTAGCTTTTGATGAAATCACCTCCTTGATGAAATCACTAAAAAACCAGGGTCTGGAAAAGTGCTTTATCTGAGATCCCAAAGACAAGTTTGTTCCAAAGATGTTCATGCTTTGCAGTCTGCATATTTTGACACCTATGGTGATACTACAAGGTCTCTGCAGATGCTCACGTTGTTTTTCCAGGCTTTGGGTTACTTTGCTAGACATATGCTCCTTTGTGAATTAAGTGCTCTTTGAGGATAAAATGTTCATCAAAAGTCTTCAGAGTTACAATATCATCATTTTCATCATATTACTTTGAAAAGATATAATTTATGTATTTTTTAAAAAACATACTTTCCTAGGGCATATGTAAGAAAGGGCTTTTCCTGCCTCCTTGTTGAACTTCAGAGCAAGCATGTATTGGGACAGAGAAGAACCTTCAGCCAGCTCATTTGGCTGGATATCTGAAATTAAAAACCTTTTCTGGATTAATTTTTGGCATCCTTTTGCGTTCGTACATTGTTTTACTCTCTCTCTCTTTGTACTTTCCTTATTATGCAGTGCTCCCTTCCAACAATATGTAGACAAAATGCAGATATATAAATGGAGGCAATTAGCAAAGTAAATAAATATAAAACTGCTGGTGTCTAGTGGTGCATACTAACAGTATAGAAATATATATACACACACACAGATGTATGTAAACACATGCATATGAGTGCATATATGTGTATATATCTGTACACTGAAAATATTCCCAGCTTGAATAGGGAGAACAAATTCTGGAAGAAGCTGCCTAATACCTTTCACAGGAACAACCCCAGTTGACCTTTGAGGATGGTCTGATAGATACAAATTGTTACCGGCATTATGCTATTGGAGAAACAGGGCTACTTTGCCAAAAAATGAATCCATTTAGTCATAAACACTACAGCTAAGTTGATTCAGAGTTTATCTAAAAAAGCCCAGCATGTTTGGTGTAAAATGAAAGGCAGAATTTTAATTTGGATGAGAATTGTTTTTCAACAATGCTAATTTGTACTAAACATCCTGATTTACATAAGCAAACAAAGGCCAAATATTAGGCCCAGGAGCACAATCAAAACTTGGGTTCAGTTATGGGGGAAAACAGGTTGCTTGAACACTATTTTCTAAACACAGCATTTTCAGCTTTCGCCAGCTTTCAGTCCCCAAACATTTTCCTGTGGAGGTGTGGGCACCTCTGTCATTTAAACATAACCCAGTATATGAATATTTACATTCCTTATTTGTCTTCACAGATCTGGTGAAAGTAATTTGAGAGGTTCCTGGACCACAAGCTGAGAAAACTTGCAGTGTTCTCTCTGCTCATTCCTCCCTCACTTTCTCCATGTCTTTTGTCTCCTCTATGACATCCATCTCCATCTTTGGGCTCACAAGAGCTTCTTATTCATCCTGGTATTTGCCTAGATTTACCTACAGGCACTTTGCTGCTCTCATCTAATGCCCCTCTTTTGACCCATCTTGTAATGCAGTCCCTGATGGAGCAGGTGGAGTTATTTTTCCTGAAGAATGGACAGATTTTGCAGTCTAGTCCAATTTAGGTCACTGCTCCTGGATCAGGCAACTTCTGGGTTAATTTTGTGCCTTAAGCTGAGAACTTATACCGCTGATGGATAAAAATTTACACCGTAAGCCAGTATATTTGGGTATTATTGTGTTGACAGTTATGCAAAGTCTCCCCAAAAGATGGACACATAGGACTCTGCTCCTCCTCAGCCCTGCACCTCCAGTTACCACAAGCCCTACTGCTCTCAGGCCCGTGGTCAAACCTTATGCCTAAAGGCAGCCCATCAACAGATTTCTTTAACCTGCCTCTTCCCAGAACAAACAACAAACCCAAAGAAACAACAAACAAACAAACAAACAACCTAAGGGGGGAAAAAGAAGGAAAAAAGTTCTTTTTCCTCAACTGTTTTTGAGTTTTGGTATAGTAAAACTGGAAATCTGGAGGAGATAAATTGAGAGTCAGCTATTATCTCAATGAAACCTTTTTTAAAAATGAATGAAAAGAGAAAATATCTTTAAAGCAGTATCTAAAATTATGTTACTGCCTTTTCAGTTAAGTTCATCAAAATGCAACCTGCACTAATATCTATTCACAATAAAGTTGTCTAATTCATTTCATTTTCTTGAATTAAGAAGCTCTAATTCCTACATATTGAATTTATCAGTTTTGGCAGTGAATTAAGGATATATGTGGTATAATCCTGATCTTCCAAGCTTATTTTCTAGAAATCTGAGTTTACCCTGCATCATTTATTATAATTATATTGCATTTTTACAACATTCCATCATTGTCACCTATTAACATACTATCTGAAAGCCTAGAGTATACAGAACTTTCAAATGTGGTAAAAGTATTTTTTATCAAAATATACTCTCATTTGAAGGAATGACTGGCTATACACTTCCCGAGTGAATAGCCTGTACAATGGCTGTAGTCCACCCCATCTTAGTGGTATAAGAACTAGTCTAGTTGGGTTCCAAGGCTTGCCTGCAGTCAGTGGACTTTTTTGTGCTGTAACCTAACCTTCATAGCCCATGCAGCTTTTACAGTGGTTAGGACAGAATGGTTGTCACTTGAGATGCTGATTTCTCTTCATTGAGTATGTAGGAAAGACAGAGGCTGATTTAAAGACCTAAAATTTGGATGGATGAAATCAGATATAATGACGCCTGCTCTTGGGGTGTACCACACCTCGGTCTCTAGCAATATCTGTTCTTGTCATTACCTAAAGTGAAGAACACATGCTTGTTTATTTAATAAACATATGTATGAGTCCTCTATGTGCTGAATAAATAGCACTTAATAGCTTGCCTGTTCTTAAAGAAGTAAAGTATGTTGAATTTGGGTAAGCAGAGTCCCAGTGGAAGAGCATTACTCTTTCTCATTCTTCCCAGTATCTCAGAGGATGATGACATGACAAATTATTCATTGAGGAACTAAGGGTCATTTCCAAGTCAATTACTCTTGTCCTTATGGGGGACTTCAACTTGACAAAAAATAACTGGGAGCACTACATAGCTGGTACAACCTAGGCCAGAAGACTCCTAAAAACCTGAATGACAACTTTATGGAACAGGCTCTAAGGGAGGTGACTTGGAAAGATGCCCTCCTTGATCTGCTGCTTGTCAACAGAGTGGATCTCGTGAGCAAAGTGGAGATTGGTGGCCCTCTTGGCCACAGTGAACGCAAAGCAATCAAGTATAAAATCTCTGCTGACAGGAGGAAAACTGCCAGCAAAACCTCAGCTCTGGACATGAAGAAAGCAGACTTCAGGCTACTCAGGGAATTAGTGAGTAAGGTCTCCTGGGAAAATGTTTTTGCAGGTTCTGGTGTCCATGAGGCCTGGTCATTTTTTACACATCACCTCCTAAGGGCACAGGAGCAGGCAATTCCCAAATATCAGAAGTCAAACAGGTGAGGCAGACGGCTGGTTTGGCTGAGCAGGGATCTTGTCTTGGAAATAAGGCAAAATAGGAAGGTGAAGCAAGCTCAGTTGAAGCAAGTTCAAGTGACATGGGAAGAATACTGAGATGCTGCTTCCTGCTGTATGGAGAAAATTCATGTGACCAAAGCTCATCTGGAGTTGAAGCTGCCAGAAATATGGGGGGCAAGAAAAAGAGTTTTTTCAAATATATTAGTAGCAGTAGGCAGTATAGAAATATCATTGTCTATTACAGGATGAGGGTGGTTACCTCATGAACAGTGACAGAGACAAGTCAGAGGTGTTTAACATATTCTTTGCCTCCATCTTGAACATGGATGATGGACCAAGGGGGTCTCAGTGCCCTGAGCTGGAGGACCATGACTGTGATGAGGGTCAGCTCCCAGTCAACCCTGAAATCCAGCCCCAAATCTATGGGGCTTGATGGGATTCATCCAAGAATCCTCAAAGCACTGGCTGATGTCATTGTAAGTGTCTCTTGATAATTTTTGAGCAGTCTTGGGAGTCTGGAGAGGTCCCAGCCAACTGGAAGCTGGCAAATGTTGTCCTAATTTTTGAGGAGCAGCTGAGGTCCCTTGCCTGATCAAGAGAAGAGGAGACTGAGGGGAGACTTCATTGCAGGTACAATTTCCTCATGAGGAAAAGAGGAGGGGCAGGCACTGATCTTTTCTGTGTGGTGACCAGTGATGGGACCCAAGGGAATGGTCTGAAGTTGTGTCAGGGGAGGTTTAGGTTGGATACTAGAAAAAGGTCCTTCATCCAGGGGGTGGTTGGGTGCTGGAACAGGCTCCTGGGCAGTGGTCACAGCACCAAGCCAGAGTTCAAGAAGCATCTGGATAATGTTCTCAAGCACATGGTGTGACTCCTGGGAATGGTCTTGTGAAGGGCTGAGAGTTAGACTTGATGATTTTTGTGGATCCTTTCCAACTCAGCATATTCTGTCATTCTGTGATTCTGTGACATCACTTCTTCCTTGTAGCAATGTGAGCACTGAGCAAACTGCAGCTGGATTACTGCAGCAAAATGCTTGTGGCTGAAAGAGTTTGAAATACAGAAATGAAGTCCTCTCTTCTGCCCAGAATCCAGCATAGATTTTAGTTATTTCATTGCACTAAGCTATGATACAGATTTGTGAGTGAAAGAAATAAAATTTTAAAATCTCACCAAACTCCGAGGCACTCCTTTGCAGTCATATAGAGGTGCCAAAATCCAAGCAATTTTTTTCCTTATTCATCTGTACCAGAACAGAATTAATGTGCATGGTGATTTACTATCTCTGATGTCCTGGCCTTTTTATTTTTAAACCTAAGCAAAAAAAGCTTCAAGGTGCAAAGCCTTTAAAGAAATAGGTTTCTGGCTCTAGCAAAATAAAAGTCAGACTTTCAAAAGAAAAGCAGATGTCTTCTTAAATTAATTAGACAAACACTTCCTGACATTAGTATGGGTTAACATCCTATAAATCACACTCCTGTATTATTTTACCTTATCTTTGTACTTACTGCATAGATCAAGGTTTAAATATATGATTTATATAATGAACCATTAAGATTTTCTAACCTTGTTCTAACCCTAACCATTCTTGCTTATTGAACAGTAATAAAATTAGCCAAAGGGAACTGGAAGTTATGCTAGTAACTATGTCAAAGAAAAGCAGTTGCTGTGAGGTCCATTTCTTGCCCAGGATACGTGTCCTTTTCCCACTGGCAATCATACACTGGACTGTGACCCCAAAGACTGTTTGCTGTTTCTTTTTCACACATGCCTATGCAGCAGCATGGATTCTCTAGAGTGGGCTTTAGTTTGCCCCTGGCTTTTTAGGCATTCTTTCAAAACCTGTTCTTGCAATAGTAACCAATTAAACTAGTTACTAAGAAAGAAGCATGTTTCAGCACTTAAGTTAATTGAACTGTTACAAACTAAATATGATTCCAAATTGTTTCTGTATTCCAAATCACTTCATGCATGCAGATAAAATGAAAAAATTACTAAATCGTTTTGAAATGTGCAAATCAGGCATACAATACTGACATTTAGATCTGTGACCTGATCACAATGTAGTAAGTACCTCTGAAAACTTTGCAGATTTTAAAGCTGTCATGTGAAACCCTTGAACCACTGCCTGATGTGATATTCAATAAGTGGAAGTCAGGCTGCAATCAAATTGTGGAACTGTCTGCATCAGGGTTTTACTACCAATTTACCCAGAAAATAATCTATCCCTCATTCATTTCACGGGCCAAGAAAGAAGGGAGGAATGACTTAATGTATAAAACACATGCTTTATTCTTTGGGACCTTAGTTTGAGTTCAATTTGTGGTCCTAACTAAAATGAGCAGCTCAATCCCCAATGAACAGTAGTCCATATCGTTGAACTACCACACACGATTAGGCACAATTGGCTGTCTCTGCTTAGGAGAAGTTGAAGTGTGATTTAGCATGGAGATGAAATCACTTCTTTCAGCTGTAAAGTGGGGTGGCCCTTTCTGGGATGCTGTGACCAAAGGAAAAAAATACCTAAACCATATTGTTTCTTTATTTCAGCATTCCTTTAGTACAAGAACAAAAAGGGATAGGAAAAGCCTCATTCTCTTGTAATAAAAGCCATATGGCAGTCCTAATTTGCAGCTATTCTCTTTTATTAAGAAATTAGTAACTACCATAGCTGGCAGAACAATGGTGGAAATACCGGTATGTGGAACAAATGGATGCTGCTAAAAAGAGAAGAGAAAAAAAGATGCTGCAGAAGAAAAGCAGTGATGCTGGAAGCTGGAAAAAGCTTTTATCTCTGAATTCTGGAGCAGGAGAAATGCTTGCTGGGTAATACATCTATCTAGTTACACGTCATACATGACCACACTATTGAAGGGTTTAGCTGTCCTGGGATTTAAACGTGTCACTACTGGGATAAGCTGCACTTGTACAAAACAGAGTAGTGTAAACTACTTTACTAGTGGTGTGAGTGTTGGAGCTCTAGCAGAGAGCTGATTTGAGAATATCAAGGCTTGCACTGGAGTACAGGAAGGAGAGGGTGGTAGCCGGATGGGTTGTGTGGGCAGCAAATTGAGCTCAGTGAGGAGTGGAGGGAGCTGTAGAACCACTAAGCAGGGGATTATAGGGAAGCTGAAGGGGAAAAAGAGTGTGCTGTAAAGAGAGAATTAAATTAAGTCACTGGATCTGGATCTATTTCACAATACTCCAGCAGACAATATTGGCTAGTACTATGGAAATGAGAGATTCAGTATCTGTACCTAGAACCTTCCTAAAATGTAAGGATCAGAGTGAGTCTCTATGATATTATTAGCTATAAACAGGCTCTGTCAAATACTAGAAAAGTCTTACTTTGACTTTGAGAACTCCACTTTGAGAAATGGGACATGGTAGCTTGGCAGTGGGATTCATGGGCATGGCTTTTGGTACCTGACCTGGTGCAACCAAGGTGACCTCCTGAGCTTCGGCTGGTCGAAGCATCCCCACATAACATACAGACGGGAGGCACAGAGGGGAGTGGAGAAAACTGTCAGCCTTTACACTGTAAAATTCAGTTCAACTCTGTGTACTAACAGTAGACCTCGGAAGAAATGCACAAGCTTTTATTTGGAACAGTGATTTTATTTGGTTCTTCTCAGGAATTCCATTAATTTTCATTATGAACTATACTTGCCTCTTTCATCTCAGGAAGAAAAGACTATGACTGGAAGTATGCAACAACTCTCCCTTTTCAGTTGCTGGAAATAAGTTAATAAATGCAGTCACAATTCAGGATACCATTCTCATTCCTTATTGATACCAACTATACTCTAACAATGAATTTCAAAGTGCTGCTGATGTAAACTCTACCTGAAGCCTGTTTGATCTCCGATAAGCATCTTCATCCCATTCTTCATTTCAAGAAAAGAAAACCTTACTGCACAGAAACATATTCATGTGCTTTGGGTTCAGTTCAAGATAAGCCATGCTTTGCAGAAAACCTAATTAATATCAATCACAAGGAAAACAGAAATTGGAAGGAAATGTTCTTTAATTTCTTGATAAACAGATCACCCATGATACATACACAAATGGACATAACAATTTGCTTTATTATGGAAGTATATCCCTGTATGGAGGATTTTTTAGGGAATAAAGAGGTAGTTGCCCTTTTGCTCTAGTATACATGATGGTAACTTTGTTCCTGTTAAGTGGCAGTTGAAAAGTCTAAGTCTGACCAGAATTCCATCCTGCAATGGTGGATTTAGTGCCATTTAAAAGAATGTTTACTCCCAACACTCAAAATAATAATTATTAGTGATAGCATATAAATACACTTTCTAATGTTCCTATAGTGCATTTCAGGCATTTCTTCTCTCCTTTCTCCTCCTCCATGCTGAAAGGAAAGCCATGGCTTATGACCTAAGAGACCCTATCGGCTTAGAATAGAACCTGTATGGATAAATATTCATATTTGAAAAAATCTTGAAAAATCAGAGCAAGTAAATTCTCTCACAAGTCTGCATCACATAATAGCATTTCAGCTGACCTTTGTGGAATTTTGCTGTTGACCAGCACCCTTCCCTATCCATGGATTTTACTCTTGGAGCTAGCCATATAGCACTGGCTATGCAGCTACTTCCAAATGATGTAGGGCTTGCTGTAGATCTGATTCACAAAATTCTCTTGTACAAAGCAGAGTTCTGCTCTTATCAGTGCTCTAGGTCATTTTGGGAAAGGGAGGGTTTGGAGGGAAGGTCACTAATCTTTAGAGAGGTCCCTGCCTTGGCTATAAATCCACCTTTAAAGTCCTTGATGTTAACATTTCAAGTGACAGTATGGTATATACCAAGCTTGGGAAGAAATACAATCATCAGATGGTTTAGTTTTATCAAGGCATTGACTCAAAAAAGAATTTATGTGTGTAAAATATCATTCTATTTGGCCCCAAGTGAATATAAAAAAAAGAAATATTCAATTTTATTACTTCCTTTGAGCTTCCCAGTGCTTTCAGCTTTGTTCTAGCTTGCCCTCAGCTGTCTTCTTGTGCTGCAACATTTTTAGCTGCAGCATTTAGACTTTGCCCACACAAAGCCAACCAAAACCCCCAACAAAAACAACCAAAGGACTCAGCTGTTAATATACTAAATGTTTAAAAGAAAGATTAAAAAAACCAGATCATTGGAATGACTGGTACGTGATAGCTGAGGAAGCCTCTTTTTGTCCCCTCAACTTTTGATATTATGTATGTGCACACATTCTTCAATGTAGTTCAGATTATGTCCCTCCACAGCCTCTTCTTTCCTCATTTAGTGATATGCTGTGTTTGCCTTTGAGAATGATTTCTTTTTGGCATCTTGTGCCATTACAAAGGAAGTTTGTGATGCAATGAGTCACTTTGAGGAAACAGAATCTGCTGTCCACACTGAAAGGGCCAATCTGTTCATAGCAAGAGGAAAAAGTAAGAGGAAATAAAAGCTGGAAAAGCTGCTATTAATAGCTTTGAAGGAGATACAAACATGAAGGATGGAAAGCATTGGCTAAAGATGAAGAAGCTCCAGACCTTGGACTAATTCTTGATTCTGCATGTAAGCCATTAGTGCACTGCTATTTAGCCACTGGTCTGTAAGCTCTTGGTAGTCCATACAAGCAATTTTTGTCATTGCTTGTTGGCAGACATCATTGACAGACATCATTAGCAGACTGCAAGCCAGTCCTTAGGTGTTTCTGAAAATCAATGCATCTCTAATGGGAAGAAAAAAAAAGATTAAGAAGCACCACACCAGTTAATCTTGCTTTCTCCTCATTTTGTTTCATTTCTTAGTGTTTATCCACATTGACACTAAGCTATGACCTTTCCAGTCTACCTTAAACTGCAGAGTCTGCCTAGCAGTCTAACTGCATCAGTGCCATCTTACTGTCAAAACACATCCTCAGATACTTGTTTTCTTGAACCCTGCACACATATTTTCTGCTGAAGCTTCCCAGCTGAAAGATAGCTTGGATATGTCTGTGAGGTATGTCTGCAGTAATAAACCCTAGCTACTGCATGGACCTACTTCACAGAATGCATTTGGGTATTGTATTAAGCTGTAAATAATATGGGAAGTATTCAGGGAGATGGATTTATGTTGCAATTTTTCAAGTAGTGGTGGCTTTGAGGCATAGAATATGTATCTGTCAAAATAATACATACAGCTCTGCAGTTAACTATTTACAAAGGATTAAAGTTTAGCTCCTAATAAGATCTTCTCTCTGATGCTTTTGCATTTGCTACATAATACCATGAGAAAAGTCTGTACAAATTATGAAGGGAATGCAGGAATTCATGCAGATCTGAAATACTCTGTTCAAAGGTGGATATAGTGGATATCTGGGATAGAAAAAACAGTCCAGACAAAAGCATTTCTTGTAAGAAGCAAAATGATAGCAAACATTTATTGAAGTTCAGGAGTGATTCAGACACATTTCTTTATTTTGGTTTGGTTTCCGTAAGTCAAGAGAACCATAAAACTGTAATAGTACAGCTCACATTCCTACCAGCACTTGAGATGAAACCCTCTTGCCCTGCCAAAACCCCCAATATATTATCTAAGGAGAAAAGGCTTTTTGAGAGTTTTGACTATATAAAAGCTACAGAGAATCAGTATTAAACTAACAGGTGAGTATTGCCTATTTACTATTTTTTTTATTTGTCTCTCCACTACTTTGATGGTTTATCCTTCTCAGCTGCGTTTTGGCAGCATGTGATTCTTTGAATGAGGAAAGCAGAGACTACACGGCTACTCCTCTGCAGCTGTGTTTTTAAGTTAGCTGCTCTTTATTTTCTAATTGGGAACCTTGTTAGCATATGGGCTTACCTTTGGTAAACAATATTGTCATTCTGCATATATCCACTGAATAACTAGGATTTGGAAGCAATAATGACTTCATTAAAAACAAAATGGAAACAGTGAAATGGCATTTAAAATTAGAAAGATGACAGTTTTATTTTTTTAAAATAAAGACAAAAATATTCAAAAAGTTGTAGCAGGTCGTAGCTTTCTGGATGATGTTCTTTCAGCTGAAATCAAAGAGATGCTGTAACCTCAAAGAGAGAATATAATAAAAGCTAAAAAAATGAAAACAGCCAATAATAAGGGCAGATGACCAAATTATTTCCTATTCAAATAGAACTCAGAAAAGTGGCAACTGAACTAAGGACTGCTACTACTTTAGAAATTCTAGAAGCTTAAAAAAATAAGAGTATGTGGCTTCAAACATGGATTTGGTATATCAAAAACTTTATAGAAGAATAATAATCAATTAGAAGCATAGAATCATAGGCTCATTTTGATTGAAAAACACCTTTAAGATCATTTAGTACAACTGCAAA
>JAOXXN010000471.1:54431891-54468874 GCA_026770055.1 Myrmophylax atrothorax
CGCATCTTTTAACTACCTCCAGAGATGGTGCCTCAACCACTTCCTTGGGCAGTCTGTTCCTATGCTTGACAACCCTTTCCTGAAGCAATTTTGCCTAGTTTCTAATCTAAACCTCCTCCAGTGCAATTTGAGGCTGTTTCCTCTTGTCCTGTTACTCTTAACTGGGAGAAGAGACCAACCCCCACCTGACTACCACCTCTTGTCAGGTAGTTGTAGAGAGTGAGGTCCCCCCTGAGCCTCCCTTTCTCCAGGCTAAACACCCCCAACTCCCTCAGCCACTCCTCTGAAGATCTGTGCTCTAAATGTGTAGTGCCAGAGGGCAAAGTCTGCAGGAAAGAATTCCTTGGAGGGCAAGTACTGATGCAACATATGACAGCATTCAAAGAGTTAATTTTTCTGAATAGTTTAGGCATATCAACAGATAGTATGGATTCTGTACAGACGTTCATTCTGCACCTACACAGAAAATGCCTGCACTGCGTGTTGACATCAGCCACCTGTTCAGGTTAGTTATAATACCTCATTGTGACAAACAGCACGATTGAAGAGGCTATTATGATAGGATACTTCAGTTGTAAATTAGGATGTAAATTAAGATGTCACAGACACAATATGATGCCAAGGTTAAGTTTTTTGATGTAATGAATGATTGTTTAATGGAGAAACAGCCAGGAGTCCCAGAGGAGAAAAGCAGCTCTGCACCATCAGAAGATCTGGTTCAAAATTTTACTGTCTATAAGCCAGCACAGAAGCCTATGATGTATCTATATTCAAAAACCTTGGCTGAACAACAAAATCCAACAGAAACTGAAAATTAAAAGTGGATATTTCAAAAATGGAAACTTTACATTTTTCTCATTTAACCTTTTATTATTTTAACTATGAATGCAGAACTAGGAACTCTTCCTATTGCCCTTGATGTCCCTTGTGAGCATCAGCTCCATGCGAACTTTGAATTTCCTAAGACCATCCTTACATGCACAGGCATTTCATAGTCCTTCCATAAACTGAGAAAAAAAGGCAAATAACAAACAAGTGGAGATCAGAAATGAATGCCTGGCAAAATTGGAAAATGGCCTATAATTCACAGCAGATGCATAAAAAGGTATAGAAATTAACTTAAATTTGCTGAGGATTTTAAGCTATTCAGTTTAAGGAAGACCAAAACAATGGCAGACTGTTGCCAAGGGATTCTACAAAGTCAAACTACTGAGCAATACAATGAAAGATATATTTGAAATTTATAAATGCAATTTGGCATGTGTTTGGAAAAAGTATCTAGACATTATAGTCATTATGTTAGCTCAATGATCTGTACTGGTCAAGCAAATAAGATGAATGGCAGGAAGCACTAAGAGAAATATAGCAGTTGGAGGCTTCATTATGTCATTGTTTAAATTATGGTGACCACAACTTTAATATTATATATGTTTCTCTGTCTTCGGTTTTGAAATGTACATCATAGCATTAAAAAGGTTGGAAAGAGGAAAGATTGTGAGAGAAACAGCTTCTGTATGAAATGCAACTAAAATGGACAACAACACTTCAGCCTGGAGACACAACAGGGACAGATGTAATAAATATGAAAAAAACATAAATGGAAAGGGAAGACAGATAGAAAATTACTATTCACTGAGTATTATAATACAAAAAGTAAAAGACACAAAATCTGTCTTAGATGTCTCAAACACAAAAAGAGGAGGATTTTTAGTATGCTTTGAATGGTCAAAGTGTGGACTTTTTCGTCGCAGGAGGTCAGTGTTGTTGCCAAATTTTGCATATGTTCAGAAAATCCCTGACAAACTCATGGAAAGAAATCATCCAGAATTCTTAACACCGGTATACTCATGAAAAGTCCAGGCTTCAGATCACTAGAAGGTGGATAACTCTACCATGGGAAATAGCACTGCCTAGATATTTCTGTCTAGCTTATTCTGTCCTGACACTCCTCACCAGATTTTATTAATTAGACATTAAACCCAGGACCCACACACATACACGGAGGGTACAATCAGCTCTATGTTTGTGTGTCATGCGCTTATTCCACAGAACAGGAGCCATGCTTAGTTTTTTTCAGTAGACTCAGTTGTCCCCTTGTGTCATAGAAGTATCCACTGATTTTGTAACCTGAAATTGGCTAAAACAGGCACCAGGATAAAGAAAGATGTGTTCCGAATGGCCGTTGAGCTGTTCATCTTGAAATCATCCCAGAAAGGGCCAATATATGGCTGGGGAGAAATAGAAATAAATAATAGAGGGAAATTAGTTTTCAATTGCTCATTTAGAATTGCTAGTTTCAATCAATGACAATTTTAAGGCATTAAACACATTCCAGAGTAACTTGTCAAAAAAAAACCCCAAACCCTGCAGTTGCTGACATTCTCTGAGGTTTTTTTAATAAGATCAGGGTCAGTGATGGGAAATAAGCAGGAAGATGAATAGGATGTCAAAATTAAATTGAGTTCCAGAAGAGTTATCTTAAGTTCCCAGAAAAACAGAAACTCATGAAACTTTGTCTCAAACTAAGTGGGAAATGTGTGTTTTAACTTCGAAAGTAGAAAGTAGGCTGGTGACTGTCTTTAGTGGTATTAACAACCCATGCTATTTTAGCAGCTTGAAAAACACCATCATCCTTTGAATTCTGGAACAGAGAAGGTTCCACTTATTTTAAATCCTAATGATTTCTGCTGCACCAAGCTCTTTCATTTTTATAGAGGAAACCCAGATTAATTGTTTCAACCATCTGACTATCCATTACAATCAGAGGATGTACTTCTTGTTAAAGTTTCAGAACTGTTGAATAAAATACCATTTTAACAACCCATATGTCTGTGTTTTTGTTTTGTTCTCCTTTGCTAAATGTTGTAGCACTTAATCTTCTGGAATGTAAGTACACTATTGGCCAGACTGTCATTAATCATCATTGTTGTCAATGAAAAAAAATCCAATAGGAGAAAACAATTGATGCCTAGTACTATAGAGCAGTTCAGGCTTCTGAATGACCACACTGATTAATAATGTTACATTCATTTGGGAATTTGTCTATGCACCATAGAGCATTTGTCTATGGATTCTGTTCAGGTCTGTGGTCTTGCTATATATTTACATCATTGTTTAAGGTTCCCTGCCTACTTTCTCCTTGGGCTCAAGGAGGCAGAATAGTAGTTTTGAATAAAGGCATTAAAACTGTTATAAAAAACACCTCTTCTGCATCTGCAACTATGGAATGAGTTCATCACAGTAAAACAAGTTTTCTCTAGTTGTGTGTGGATGAAAATCTAGTTTTAAGGACCAGAAAACCCTTGACACAAACAGACCACATGAAAGCAGGGGTAAGTAAAAAAAGAGACCTGCAAGGAATCCCACAGGAACAGATTTAACATGAAAGTTAAGGACTGCCAAGCTAACAGGACCACCAGAGAAAGTGAAATAAATTAAATACAGCATTTTAAGGACTCTCTCTGAGCTGAGTAATGCATTCCATTATGATGGACCTGGAACTCAAGAGGTCAGTAAGACCTTTGGGATTCTGAGGCAGAGGGTGGAGATGGAGTTGCTGCATGTTTTGCATCTCTTGGTATGTGTGAAATACATAAAACTCATTAGTGTGAACTTTCTATTTGCTTTGAGTAGCTTGAAGACAGTAGATGAACAATGAAATTTCCCTCAAGAAGAAAGGTGTGGGAAATGAAGTTTTTAATATGTTTGGGAGCTCTCTGGTATGAGACTGTCTCCCATTTACAGGTAAAACAAGAAACACATGATATTGTATTTAATAAGAGTACTGAATGAATTAGACACAGAAATGGTGGCTGGGGGTAATCCAGTTACAAAGGAGAGCTGACAAGCCCAGACCTCAACTTGGAGGTATATCATAGCAGCCTGGTGGAATCCAATGAAGGGACTAGATGAGCTTCATGAAAAAGTTTGAGCTCTTTTCTTAACTAAGTTCACAATATAAATGATAGGACTTTTGTGTCTTCTGCCATATTCCTACTACTGGCTTAACTGCACTGTTGCTATAAGTACCTAGTAGATTGGTTTTATAGTTACACTTATATATATATCAAATTAGTGCTGTTTTCTCCCCTGCAAACTTGGGATTTTAATTTAGATTCTGCTCTTAGCTGAAGACCAGCACTTAAATGTCTCTTTAATCTACAGTACAGTCTCTTAACTAAATGTCATTTCACACCTTCTTGGTTCTCCAATAAGGTGTTCTTGCCTTACTACTCTCTAAAAAGCACTGTTGTAGCGACTTACAGCATCATTAGTTTCTATGCTTAAACATGGAAAAAGATATATAAGAACTAAGCTTTATCATTCTTAATGTTTTCATATGCTTGCAGGGAACTGAAAGTCCATAGGGGATAGAAATAAAAATGGAAATATAGTAACATTTTACTGATATAGCAGTGGCTGTGAGAGAATGAATGCTATGCTCCTGAGCTCAGGGAATGCTCATGCAGGAAAAGACTGACTCACCTGAAATCAGAAATCAGAGACCACCTTCATGTGCTGTCTGGACATGAAGGAAAAGGCTGGACACTCTCACTATGCCTTCTTATATCTCTAAACTAGAATTCCAGGACATGTTGATAATGCAAAACATCAGCTTGGATGCATCAGGCTCTGTGATGGTTGGGGTGAGGGAGGGAGCAGTGTGTGTTAGTTGTGTTTTGGATGTGAGTCTTTTTGTGTCTTGTCACATAGTGAGGGATTGGTGGTGGGGACTGCTGGTGAGAAATGCATGAGTGCAAGGGTGCATATTCATTGTAGTCAGTGACTGCAGCACGCTATTCCTCCCTTTTCCCATGGAATGGGTTGCTCGTCTTCTCCTCCAGGCTGAATGCAATGACACAGTGACATCTGTACAGATATTTATAAATATGAATGTAAATCTGTACGTGTATATGAGTCTCTGAATCAAAGCTGTAGGCACCAGGCTGTTGCACTTTGTATTTACTCTAGGCCTGATGGAAGAAAGTATTAAAATGACAGATAAGTTTTCCGTGTTACGGTTTTTAAAGAAAAGTTAGATATTCTGGGTCACAGTGCAGGAAGTTTATTTACTTCAGTAATTTAAAACCTAATGACTTTCATGGTTAATCCTGTTTCCTTTGCTGCTGCTTTATCTCTTTTGATAATGATGTAGGTTTGAATGCAAGTGTGAAGGGCATAAGTTTATACCTGGAAAATCACCAAGGTACTCTATTTGATCATGCAGATCTATCTCACAAAGACCTGAAACCTTGTGAGGGGCTATGTGCTACATTTATTCCAGTGACAACATCCATTTCTTTCCTGATGCTTTCATTGAAAATGAAAATAGCCTGCTTCCTAGTCCTAGAAATACATAATTTCCTATATATTTCTTCCCCTTACTTATTTCAATCCCTTCTAATCTAGCTCAGCATTATATGTACCAGCATGGGTGGCAACTCAAGGAAGTGAATTTAGAGTGGTTCGCTGCACTGATGGTCTGACTCCTTCGCTGTTGACATCAGAGGCACAATTCAATGATTTCATTAGTACACAGAGTCTGCTAAATAACTAAAGTCAGAATACAGAGAATGGGAATGCTCAAACTTTTGGAAGAAATGATTCAAGATACCTGATCACAAATTTAGAAGAAAGTCATAAGAGGAATACAGAACTCTGTAGAAAACTGAAGTTCTTCAGTCTAGATTTCTCAGGAAGTGTTCTCAGTGAAATACTGGTGGGATGAAGAGTTTCTCTGTATTTCACTATTCTCTTTGGCTTATGACTGTCAAGGGCAGTATGTGTTTCTTTCTGGGAATGAGATGTCCTCAGAAGGAGGAAGCCATATGACACAACCATGACTCATTTCTTGACTCAGCTGAGTTCAGAAAGAATAATGGAGGAGTACAGATAAAGCCTGGGCACAAAACAGCTCACCATTTCAGGCAGTTTGTTTGCTCTCTAAATGAAGTGGGCAAAGTTTTGAATCTCAAATAAAAAGTAGACTGTGATAGCAACTTGCACAAACACTGCAAAATCAAAATTTCTCTGTAAAGCTGTAACTTAAAGGAAAAAAGAATTATTTTTCACCCACTTAATAGCTTGCATGTAAATGAATAGAATTCCGTTTTTTTTGTATTGTATTGCTTCTCTATTGAATTAAGTCTTTGTCCCATTTAAAAGCCCCATCTTGTTCTGTCAATCTCTAAAGCAGCTATTCAGTAGCCAACCAATACAACAGAATTTGTCTATGCTGAATGTTCTTTTCCATTTTGAATTGTATCCTAGTCTCCTATTATAATGGCACTGCTAGCAGAACTATAGACAAACGTGTGTCAATATTTCTATGCCAACCTGGTTTATTAGTAGATGTTTGTAACAAGACCATTCTAATTTGTATAATCAAGATGAAGCTAAATACAATTATTCTCCAGTCTGACACTAATTTCCTCTAAAAATATGCTTTATTTTCTCAATCACTTTTAAAAGATGGACAATGGAAAGCTAAAAAAAGCACTGAGGCTGAAAACTCCATGTTCCTGGCTATTCCTTCTCAGGTAGAAAGGGACAAGAAAGAGTATAAGAAACCATGTAGGTATTTAACTCCTGTGTTTTGACACAACACACTGGAGACCAGGAACTCCTTGTTATTGCTGCAGGAATTATTTGTCTCCAGAATGTTTATTTTGACCTTAGTCTGCAAAGCAAGAGACTATTCATAGTTATAGGTGTATTTTATCGTTCATTTAAATAAATGTGTATGCAATTTGTGTTTTACATTGTACACTGCTTTGAGGTTTGCGTTTTGCTCATTTTTTTATTCTTTTTCCTCTTGATTAATGCATAGAATATAAACTACAGTTGTGCCTATGCCATGTCTATTTTCAGGAAAACCATTTGCTACTGACCATGGCTATGAGTGTGAAGGGAAAAGATAAGCTTGTAGGAAGCATTGCCTCATTTGCATACTATTTTTAGTACAGACCAATTCTTTCATCTTTGTAACGACTTCACTTCTTGCACAAGGTGAACTAAAAATAGAACTTGTTTCTCCCTTGGTAGTATATGGCAACGAACTGTACTGCAGATGTCCAGCTTTCAAATCTGCCGAGCTTTGAAGTCCAGAGCTCTTGACATTTACAGACCTCACAGGCTTTCTTAAAATAGTCCCGAAAGTTCAACCGATGACCAAAAGATTGCTTAAATTGCGCCTAATACTGTGGTAGATTTTCATAGAACCAGATATATCTTCCAGTACTGAAACTAGTAGCCTAAGGTAAATCATAGTAGTTTAGTTTTAGCTTACAGTGATGTCATCAGACTTGAGCATAACAGGGTAGGGTTACAAAAGAGCTCTCACCTGTCCTCTCTTCTGTCTCCTTGTCCCTCTCCGATATGCATGTCTCCTGTACCCACTAGATCAGATGGGTTTTGGCCTTTCTTGTGGGTGGATTTATCCACTAACTGAAGAAGCATATAACTACATTTCTGCTGACTTAGTTTTATCTTGAGCCAGTGAGCTGAGTCTGTTCAAACAAGCTCAGATGGTAAATGATGGGCACACACAGCCAGGAGCATCAAGACAGAAGAAAAGGGTGCGTGTGTGTGTGTGCTTAGGGAGGATCTTCCCTTTCTTCTGGTAGTACGTTGTGAAACTATCTAAAACTATTTCAATGAGCTGTACCCTGTGCAATCTGCAATATAGCAAAAGCACACCACTGCCATTTCCTTTACATGCTGTGCCACAATTGAGGTTCAGTGATCTTTCTGTAGCAAGGATTTGAAATATTTTCCTGCTCCACATCATAGTTCAAGTTCACAGTCTGCTTGTGAAAGTGGCTTGTTGGTATTGCCTCCCAGGGGAGCGCTGGGGCAGTCTGATAATCACCATGCCATGCAAGCTGCAGGATACAGCTGGTGCTGCTCCTGGACCACACAGCTTAGCATCACACACTATCATCTCTTATAGGCAGCTTGTTATAAAACACTCAAATGGCTCCTCAAATCCTTGAGCTGGAGGAGCACATTAGACCTGCCAGACGAAAGCTTCAGTGTTGTTTTTTTTTTACACTGGGCAGGAGAGGAAGGGGCTTATGTACGAAATTTCACCCCTGGAAAAATGCACATCAGGTAAAATTTGCATTTATTCATATATTTTATCTGAATTTTGCACTAAAAATCCCCAAATTAATAAGAGTATTGGCCTCTATTCACAGTCTTGCTCTTTATGCTTTCCCATGGTAGTAAATTTTACTCCTTCTAATGGCAGGTGAAACTGCTCTTCATGGAATAAGAGACTGCTTAAAATCTTTAACTACTTTCTTGATGGATTGGAACAGCCATTTGTGAATGCATAAGTTTCATTTACATTTTTAATTCATAACTCCATGTGATTTTTTACTTTATGCCGTTGCTTTACCACAAATAAGTAAAGCCCTCACTTTGGTAGGCTGATAAGAATGAATCACCCCAGTCTTATCCCATTTCTCTGATGATGCCAGTGACCCTTTTCTGCACCTGTTGTTATATGACCTCATTTTCTTGGCTGTAGATGTCTAGAAATGTACCTCTCTTTCTGTATGACAATTTCCCAGAATTACAGTTCGCATAAAATTAGGAAACAACTTTAAACCATGAAAATTGTCGTATTTCTGCCTTTGTTTATGTCATAGGAACCTATTTTTAGACATTAGTTCTGAACTACATCTCAGTGGCAGTTCATGAAGATATATATTCAGCAATATGGACACAATCTTTTTTTCCCTTTTTTGTTCCTTTGTTTTTCCTAAATGACAAACTCTGAGTTTGTTCATGAGTTCATGCAGTAAAACACTGATCTGCAGTATTCTGCTAATTTATTACACCTAGAGCGCACCATTTTGCCTCTGAGTTCATATTGCTCAGTGAGAGAATCTTGTTCTGTCCCTTCCCAAGAAACTGCTTAAAATTGCAGAGGACAGTGCACTTAGTGTGACTGAAGGTTGTGGTTGTTTGTTATGAGTTTGACAGTGCAAACAATACCAAAATACCAAATGGAATTGATAGCATCTTTAATGCCTTACCTTTTACACTGATGTTTGTTTATTTTGTGTTTATCAATATTTCCAGTTGTCTCATATAATCTTCTTTAATGCTTATTGTCTCAGTAAATATGATTTTCTTTCAAGGAGTTATGGTCCTCTCTTTTAAGTTAACATTCAGTGATATATTGTGTTAAATGTTCATTGCTGCTTGGTAAATCCAATCAATCAAGCACTGTCTCCATTCTGTCATTGTACTTTCTTCCAGTGGGGAAGTTTAAATATACATTATTTTTGGGTCAAAAAATTGAGAATGTAAACTCTGCAGAAACAGCCAATTGATTGACATGGTGGAATGCTCTGTAATAGAAGAGTTTTTCCCAGTAAAAAACCTGCTAATCCTGAAATCACAAAATACATACATTTACCATAAAAACCAGCATAAAGAGGAGAAGTAAAGGAATTAAGTTACTTATCCCACAATTACAATAAGGGAAAGATAAAAACTAATCAGACATGGAGAACAGCTTGTATAACCATTAACCAGCCTATGGTAAACCATTCCTTAACTCTGACTTAAGAGATCCATCATGGGATTCATGTCAGCCAGTTAACTAATGCCTAAACAACTCCACAGTAATTTAAAGCTTTGGTAAATGGCATCACTCAACCAAGCTGTCACTCTCAGTCCCAACAGTTATTTTTAACTGGTATGAAGTTATGCTAACTCTCTCCTCCCCTTCCCTGCCTAAACTGCAAAGGCTAATAAGTCTTCACTGGCTATCCTTTTACTGAAGTCCAGGCAGATGACATTGATTCTTTGTTATTTTTCCTGGAATAAAAAAGTCTCCATTGAAGAGCAATGTCAAACGAATTTGGAACAACCTCCCTTGGCTGAAGCTGCATTTAATCCCTTTATGAAGATATAGATCTATTTTTTCACCTTTAATTACTTTTACTTAAAAAGTGTTCAAAAATGTGTAAATTATTAAGACCAGTGTAACAACTGGTAGCTATCCAACTAATTTTTTTCTGCATCCTCACTGACTAATAATCAGCCAAACTAGGGGAAAGAGGCGAGTTACATAAGAGGGGTAAAAAGTTGACTAAAGTGACCATGTCCCTGGTGAATGTTGAAGAGGCAGCAGCAGGCAGGTGTGAGGCTATTGCTGGAGTGTTACTTGGCCAGAAGAAAGGCTATTTGTTTAGTAGTTTTACTTCTAACCTGAGGATCAAAAGTGGGAGTGAACTCAGAATTATGCTGGTAACACAAACTGGATGCCACTGCCTTTGTAGAGGAGGATGAAAATATCATATGGAACAGCTGGATAACTGAGGATTGAAAAGCTGAAACAGCTGACGAGAAGGAAAAGACTTGAGGATACTCTCTGGCTATAGGTGAGTAGGAAAATGGAATTAGTTCTGTGTTTTGTTTGGCACTAATGCCTCTTTCTGTGCCTCTCTTGTCCTCACATTCCTGTCTCTTCATCATATATTACTGCCTTCTCTATCTGCCTACTGCTGATGCAACAGGATCATGCAACAGGATCACTCTGGAAAGTATATGATGGGAAAAAACCGAGGACGGAAGCTGGTTAAAGTGAAGTAATTGCAGAATGTCCAGAACATATGTGGAGGTAACGTCATGGTGGGTGTTGTACACAGCCCTGGCAAAACATGTGCAAGAAAGATTAATGCAAAGTGGAACAGGGGCAAGGGAAGACTAAGAGGCACGGTTTGAGGCATAGCTCTTGTCTTACTAGAAGACACAAAAACTTCCTGGCTAGCTTTGCTTGGTAAAATGGAGCTCCAGAAAGCCCTAATTGCCATAAAAGTATGGGGGCGAAGGAGAAAGGATAGATAAAATGAAGAGAAAAACTATTTAAACTGTTGGAAAATGTTATTGTGACATCAGATTGACTCAAAGTAGAAATTATTTAACACAAGTATATTTTGCCATGTGAATCAGAATCAGGTTTCTAACCACCTGGTCAGTAAATAGGGGAGCTCTACTCCAGAACTGTTAATTTGATGGAACAAAAAATCTGTTATTGTCAGATTGGAGATTGATTTGCTATGAAAAAATATTTGATATGAAGACTGTAACGGCAGGGACATGAACTGTGTGTCTTAGGAGGCTTTCAGTCCTATATTTCTGGGCAGTAGAAAGCATTTTGATGTAGGCCATATGCAGAGGACTGATCTGTAACAAGTACCTTACCAGAGCACTTGTGCTTTAAAATTTGTTTTGTTTTCAAATACATGTAGTTTTCTGCAGATGTGATTTTATGAAATTCAGGAAATGAGAACTGACTCCGTGAGAACCAGCTAAAATGTTTAATATATGGCTGTTTACAGGTGACATAGGTAAATAATGACACAACAATTTTCTGTAATCCATTAATTTTTATTCCTCCCCCCCCAGAACATGAGGTATTTAAGAAATATGGAAAAGCAGTCAAATTAAACAAACTCTCTTCTACAACAGGCAAGACAGCACAGAAGAGCTTACATGGAGAAAATGAGATCTCTTTCACCACTTCTGACATCCTACTGCCTCCCTCTCAGCCCCAGCTAGTGACCAGTGTCAGCGCTAATGAGGGGGAGACAGTAGTGTGCCTTGTTGTAGCTGCTCTTTCTTCTTTCAGCATCGCTGATGACCTCCCCAGAGCACATCTCTGACTACACAAGCTATTAGCTCATGCAGCATTTCTGGGGATTGCATTCCCAGACAATTTCCTTGGACACTGGTGCTCCTGCTAATGAGAAAGAAAGTGGTAGGTTTGGCCACCATGCCACATGGAAAAGGGGAGGGCTGGGAAGAGAGAATTGGAAAGGAAGATGACTGATTGGTGTTATTGCAGGAGACGTGGCGTGTTAAGGGTCAGCATGTGTAATTGTCTTGTTACATCCCACGATTAAAGCATTTGAAAATCAGTTAAAGATCAGTTATTGAATAGAAAATGCTGCAAAGGGAAGAGCATCATTCTTCATTACACAGGCTTGAGATGAGATCCAAATCAGGTGTGCCACATACATTCACTTAGCTGCACATGCTTGAAGCCAGATGAATGACAGCTTGATAGCTACCTACGTGACAGTTAGTTTCTTTACCCCAAATAAACTTTTGCTTCTATGGTATCCTTTGCTTCAAAGCAATGCTGACAAGTATTTATTGAATTAACCTAAATGGCTTTAAGCCCCAATTCATGCTAGTGCAGCATGTCTCTATCAGGGGTTTGCACTGGTATAACTAATTGATTTAGTTACAGATGGGAAAATTTTCTTAACAAGAGAAGACCTAAACTGCTGGCCAGGCTGTCTTTGTTGTTTTGAGGTAATCTCCCTCAGCCTCTTGTTAGCATAAATCTGCTCTGTTTTGGATTTCCATAGAGCCAATTTACACAGGAGCCACACAATAGCATGGTTTACATTACTTGCTCCATTTCAAAATGGACGTCAGAATCTTAAAAAACCCCCAACTTTTCATGAGTTTCCTGAATTCCTGTGAGTATTTCATTGCCTCTGTCTCTGACCTCATATATACTGTGAAAGAGCAATTCATTTGACAAATGAGTTTTTTCCAGTTGAGCACCAAGGACAGAGTGTTCAGTTCTGCTCCCAAAGTGGCTGGACTGGACACACAGCACCCTTTGGATCACAATTCTGACCAATTGTTATATTAACATATCTGACAGGGGCTTCCTTTGGCTACCCTGTAGCACTTGATATGAATTTCCTCTTGTTGATCTCAGGGCTAAGTTTATCTGCTACTGTGTCCATGTGAGCTCAGCTGAAAACCTGTGCACATGTGTGAAACCAACATGATGAAATTCAAGTTGATGTTCACAGAAAATATGCGTGTTCTCACCTGATTGAAATTAAATTGAAAATGAAAATAAACTTTTTGGTGTAGAATTAGATATGAGGTCCAAGTTCAGGTAAATCAAGTTTGGAGGCTTATTATATACAGGTATAGAACCTGACGCAACTAGATCTTAGTCCTATTTATTTATTACACACATTTGTTACAATAATGATAAAGCTTTTCTTATTTATTTTAAAAGACAATGAATTAAGTTTTTTAAGTCTGCTTACACACTTTCAGATCTAATAACCTTTCTGGGGGAGCAGTGCTGAAATCTGGAGACAGTGATACAACACCCAGCAAACTCCAACAATTGCTATCCCTCCTCCGTGTGAACAGTGTTTTAGGAAACTTTTGACATAGGATTTGACTCTATTTGTTAGCTCTCCAAAAATTGTGTTTGGTTTTATTTCATTACAGCTTGATTCCTCTTCAGTTCTAGTCTCTTGAATTGTTCCAGTAATTATCAAGTAGAGGTACAACTGAATGGGCTGAGATGATTCATGTTAATTTAGGGAGTATATAAACTTTGCAGTCTTTGCCACAGAAAGAACTGTATTTTGCTTGAGCGCATTATGCTCTTCGTATATTTGAATGGTACCATTTTGCAGTCTAATCCTGGAAAGTGGGACATTACAGAAGCTGATAAAGAGAGATTTCTAGGTGAGTACATCGTAATAATATTTTATTTGCCAAAATCATTAACCTATGTGTCTAAAACAGTTTTAAACTGTTCATAGAATTGAAAAATAAAGGTTTCTCAAAAGAAAATAAACACAGGTAGGAGACTTTACTATGCTAAGTAGTCTTGTTGCTGCCTCTTTGCTCAAACCAATTCAAAAGAAAACAGTGTTTCCATGTCAGGAACAAATAATTCCCTTCTCCAAAGTATATTGTTATGGCCATATACTCTTTTCCTCTTTATCGTAAAAAGATAGACATGAATAAGTAATGTAATTTTCAAGGGGAGATGTTGCTGCAGCCCAGAAATGTGAACTTTTAGCATACAATTTTGTATATTGTAAAGACTTTTGAAAATTAGCTAAGTAATAGTTGTCAACTGGAAAATGACTTGGGATGTATCTTGGCTTACTTACCAGAATTGTGACTAAAAGCCCACATTTACCCTTTCCAGACACACTTTTCACAGTACTGCTACATTTTTACATTGCATTGCCGAAATAATTTTTAAAAAATTGTTTCTAAGTAGCCTATGCAAGAACTTAAAAATTTATTAATTTTCCAATGAAAATCACTATCTATATATTTATCAGAATTAAATTCTCTCTTCAAAATCAGTCAGAAATTATGATCAGTTAAATACAATCTAGATACAGATTTTATTTTTCATCGCAGGAAATTTCCTAACATTTCTAACAATGCTGATCACTTTCAGTGCCTGTGTGATTTGCAGCACAGTTTTTTGACTGTATTAGGAAGGTGTCTGCTTATTGACGAAGTGCAAGGCTTAGTTGTGCAGCCAGAATTCAGGCATGAAGGAGTAGAATTCATGGTAATAGGCACCGCTGTTCCTTATGGACTAAATGATGCAGTTAGACTTCAAGGATGGGATTTATAACAACCACCATGGTATGGGAAGGATTTAAGGCAGGCAACAGCATAAGTCATTTTTCCATCCATCTTTTATGATACTGTGCCTTTTTCAAATCTTCTGCATCTCAGCTGTTTTTGTCTGCTTTCACTTTCTTAATTTTCCCTGTTTTCCACATTTGTTGTTTTTTCTTAAACCTCTGTTTTATATGCTCAATGCTGAGCAACACAATGAGGAGACTTTGTTCCTGTACATCTCACACTCTGTCCCTAAGCACCCCACATTGTATTATACAGTAGTGAAGTCTCATGTGAGTGAAGCATGAATGATCTCATGGGATGAATGAGAATTGCTGCTTTTTGGATGCCCACATTTCTCATACCCAACTTTTCTGCTTTTTGGCAAGGGAAACTCCTGCCAGTTCCCTACAAGAAGGAGCACTAAGGTTAATTAAGCAGGCCCCAGAAAACATGTGAGGAATGAGTTTGTGCTATGATGCTTCAAATGCCTTTATGACCTACAGCCCCTCTGTCTTTGAAAGAAATTCTAGCTTCCGAGGATGTGCAGAAAATGAGCCTCAGTGTGTAGAAGGCTGAAGGAAACAGGAACTAGAAGAGATGTTCCCTTTCTCTGGTGGAATGCTGAACGAAATGTTTCATGCTTTCTTAAGGCTAGGGAAGCAGAGGGAATCCAGTGATTCGTCAATTCATTGAAGACATCTGTGCCAGGATCTTAACTTAGATTTTCCAAAGCCCACTGTAGTGTCTGCTGCATTCACCATGTTTTCACAACTTTCTAGTGCAAAACAGATTGCCACTCCTAAACTATGGGCTACAGATTTCCTAACCTGTACTTCTCTGGGCACCCAAAAACTTGCTAAATAAATGAGGCATAGAGTCATCATCAGAATAACAATAACATTTGCTGACTACATGAGTCAGATATACACTGTGGAGGTGGATTTACCAAGGAGGTTATTGGTAGTTCCTGTTCTGACCTATAGGCTGCACATCTAAACTGCAATGTCTCTAGCTGCTATATCAATATATACCATATATTTTAATACACACTGTATCTTCTACAACAATGTATTGATGTGAAATATATATTATGTATGCTCTATAAAATGTAATGTGATATATACTATTTCAATAAACAAGGTGAAGTGACACTAAAAGAAAAATAAAGAATTTATTCTTGTTTAAAATTCACACAATGACTGTGTCCTTAAGGAGCCATTAATGATTATCTTGATAAAGATTAATCCATAAATAAAATTAAAAGAATCCAGATGCTAAAGCAAAAGTCTAGAGAGTGACTTGCTGGAGTCTGAACTCACCTGCCCCTTTCTTCCAACCTCAGTTAACAAGAGTAAATTAGGTTGCTGCTTTTTCATCACCTGTTTTCAGGTCAATGTCAAGGACTGTTAAAAGTCTCTCAGAGCACATTTTACAGAAGAAATATCTGACCAATGTGGAAATGAAAAAGGACCCTCTTGGCACCTCGAGCATGCATGGAGAGAGAGCACAAGAGTTTATATAGTGACCTAAGCAGACCAGCTGGAAAGTAAGTGGTTGGCTGAACAGCTGATGTGAGAAGAAGCCATCACAGGAGCAAGAACAGGTCCTGGATGCCTGTGGAATGAGATGAGGAAGGAATTTTCTTCATATACTTACTCTCATCCTATGAAGACTCTTTATGTATTAATTTCACATCATTGAGTAGCCCTACTGACTTCATCAGAACTAGTTATGTATTTACAATTAATCACATGCTTATGTTTTCCCCTGTTGAAGATACATTTTCTGGAAAATTTTTCTTAGAACAGTTTTTACCTTACATTAATGTACTACCTCAGATGTGAGGCATATAATACTGCTTATCAGTGTCAGCACTGGTCACCCACAAATCTCACAACTAATCATTCAGCATGAGACCTGTCTTTGTGGGAACCAAGTCAACACCTGAGTCTGCAGCCCTTTGGTGAAGATGCAGCAGCCACACTGGAGCGAGGGAATAGCAGAGGATAATGGTGAAAATAGCAGGAAACTGAAAAAACCCTGATCATTTTCAATAATAAAAATATCTATAGATGACAGCAGTCTAATTTCTAGGTGCCTGACTTCTAAACAGAACATAGCCCCTCCTCATATTAATCTAAATTTATTGTTGTTCTCAAACATGTCAAACTACAGAAGGTACGAGGTGACACCTGGGATTGTGACCCCTTCCCTCCTCTGGTACTCACTGCTTCACTCCAAGTAATGGGCAAGTGCCTTCTTCCACTGGGGATCATAAACCTGGAATCTCTTCTCCTGACAGAAGTCTTCTGTAACTGTTTCTTCAAAGAATTGACCCAGCTCTCTCTTCTCTTTTAATGTTCAGGCAGGGAGTGGTGGTTTCCTCAATTCCTATTAGAGATCAGAGCACTTGCTGAGAAGTGAGACACCTAGGCTCAGTACCTTTCTCAGTATGAAATGGCTCAAACACACTGTCTCTCTAATTAGTGGGGAATGTGCAAAGAAGCCTCTTGAAATTCTTTTAGAGCTTCAGGGTTTGGCTGAAAGCTGTGCAGCACACTTACTGGCGGTGCTGTAGGCTGTGCTACCTGCAGGCACCGTGCACAGGATCCTGGCAGAGTGCTCTACCCAGCAGACTGGCTTGCAAATACGAGTTTCTAAGGAAAGGTGGGGTGTAGCTGGTGCTTTGGATTGCAGTGGAGCCTTTGGTGGGAGATAAGCATTCATTGCCCCAGGACAAGCACTTACAAGCATACCTGGGAAAATAAATGCCTGGAGAACTTGCAGATGAGGTAGAGACATGCCTGGTAATTCTGGGTCCTTCAATAGACCTTTGGCAGGTTTAGAGTCCCAGATTTAGAGATGTGGCTGTACTGGATCCTCCCAACACAAAAGGTAGATGGTCAGAAAAACTGGCAAAATGTATTTAAATGAAAATATTTTTAATTTATTCCCTCCTCTTCTCCTTCTTTCCTTTTTATATCCTCTAATGAATTTGAACTCTTTCAGAGAATTTGTCTCTGGAGGGCTCCTCTAGCTCTTCTTAGGTTCCTCAGATTTAGAGAGAAACATAAAGACTATTTTAACTTCTACAGTGGGATTAATAGATCCAGCCTGTCTAGCTGCTGGGTAAATCAGAACAATTTCCCCCTATGCCAAATGCTGGTGGTTTTTCATAGACATGCTTGAGCCCCTTCATTAAATGTGACTTGCAGTACATGATGTGTACCAGTAGCAGTTTGCTAAGGGGAGAAGGATACAAATAATGATCAAAAGGCTCAGTAAGACCCACTTTCAAACATCTTGCAACCATATCCCCAAACTGAGAGCAGATCTGCATTGCTGATTATAAATGTTACATTATTTGAATGGACTCTTTAAACCCTGCCATTTTTGGCATTTAAAACTAAAAGGATAAACAAAAACACATCTGGTCTGCAAGTGTGCATGCCATGTTTGAGCTTGATGCAATTTCGAATTAGTTGTTAAACACTGAAAATCAGGGTTCATAAGGGAAATGCCTACTCAGCTGATTGTAGTGCAACTGGTGCAGCTATAACAGGCACCAGACACTCCTGGAATAGCAGATAACTGTGTATGGCTACACAGGCATAGACGAGAAGAAAAGCCAGATGGTGTACTTAACTGCACTTAAAATGATTGTATGTGTGTCAATAATGAATGCCCAAATCGGATTCTGCCATAACAAACTGTATGTGCATACTAGTAGAAAAAATGCAATCCTCTAGAAAAAAAGAAGTGTGGATTCCACCAGTGTAACAATTTTTATTATGATGATCAGTTATTTTTTATTCACAGTAGGTTTTTAAAGTATTAAATATTAAATAACTTACAACACAGTAACAAAAATAAGTAAATCATAACACTAATTCTCACAAATATAAAACTAATATTTATAGAAATTTTTTTTCAAAATGCAAATGATGTCTGTTGTTCAGATTGCTGGTGAAAGTTGCTGGATCCTACAGTCTCAAAATACCTGCCTTCCTTGGACTTCATAATGAAATTCTGGCAGGGTCAACTGAGTTCATCATTTCAAGGTATATTAAGTTGTTTATGGGTAAAATTTAGGGCTTGTGGTAATCAATGAAGTCTTTACTGTCAACCACAGCATCATACCTATAAATAGAAATCTTATATAAGAATTTAAAATAAATAAATTTTACGTTTATATATGGAATTTAATGTTCTATCAGTTTTTCAGATTTAGAAAAGAATTTGCTCAACTTAGTTGAATATGACAATTAAAGAATAGAACTCCCTGTGAATTCCTCTATATGCTTGCTCCCTCTCCCTTTCTCTTTGTGATGGAGAGATTGTGAACTCCTCACACTGAGTGTTATTCACTGTTAGCAACCCCACTGATTTCATCAGGAAAGCTGTTTGTATAAAGTTAGCAAATGCTGGCTGTAAATAAGAACCAAATTCTGTCAAACTCAATCATATTAATCAAATTTGTCTCAATGTCTTGCTTGTCTACATTCAGTTGGCACAGTATGCAGTAATACTAGCCCCGACACATTGGCTAAGGCCAATTTATTACGTGTTTCCCCTCATGGTCTTTCTCTCCGCATGGAGTGCCACACTGACATATCATCCTAATGCTTCCATTTCTGGAATGAGCAGAGTTTCCTCTAGCTGGAGTAATAGCAGCTTAGGTTGTGATGACACTCGTAGAGTTTAGGCTCTCAAATCTCTAAAGTACTTTCGAAAATTGTATGCAATATTTATTACCCCTCCAAAATGCAATTTAGTGGAGTAGCAGAAGAGAATTGGACTGCCTTTCATTACAGTTTCCTGACCTTTTATCTAATGTGAAAACCTATTTTTAATTGCTAGTATCTTTGCCAAACCTTAAGAATTGCCTTGTATGGCCTTAAATGAGCCCCACTGGGTGTGAGTATTATGACATTGTCTAATTACACAGTCACATTTGAATTTTGTTCTAAACTATTTGTGCTTCAGTCTCTGCATAGGACAGAAGGAGTTTAGTTGAAAAGCAAATATTCAATTTTAGTTCTCTTCCCATTGCCCAATAAGTCCCCCATGACTTATTTACTGCACAGTATCCAAACCCTGCCATGAAGATAATTACTATGTCCCTTCCAGGTTTTTCTATGGTGCCTGTTGCTATAGTACCTGAACATTTTAAAAACTTTAATGAATTTATATGCACAAAGCCCTCTGAGGTGAGCAGTAGCTTTATTCCATTTTGTAAGTGCTGAACTGAGACAGAGAGGGTTGAAAATAACTCCCCCCAGTCCTCTAATATGTCAGATTTGAGGCGAGTTCTGAATTTTTGGTGTGCTGTTTTATATGTTCAAAATTGCACTGCATTGCTATACCAAAGATATCAAATCAGCCACTTGGGAGATCAGGAGTGAACAAGTAACACAAACAGAAGACTTAAATAAATCACTTGCCCAGTTCATATGACAGTGACATAAATCCAGCTTTCCAGACCCTTGTTCTATTGTCTTAACTTGAGATCACCTTTCTCTTCCTGAAAACCTTGCCCAAGTAACCACTTCTTATAGCAAAGATACATAGGTCCTATAGGCAACATGCTTCACTATACAGCAAGGCAGGTCTAACTCCTTGTCTCAGCAGAGCATAAGGAAACACTGCCGGCTCTGCAGGTCAGCTGGTGATGGGGTTATTTGAGGAGAGCTCAGTGAGGACGAGGCTGTGGCAGAGATGGTAAATAAGTGTTTTGCTCTGATGCTCACTGTAGAAAGAGTGGGGGGAGTGCCAAACCCTTTGAGAGGACTCAGCAAGAGACTGCCTGAAACAGAAGAAACCGTGGAAGAAGTAATTGAATAAAGAGAGAGAATAAACACTAAGAAATCACTGAGACTTTGATACTAACCCAAGAGTCTTAGGAGAATTAAAGGATGAAATAGTTGAATTATTGATGGTGGTACATAACCCTCCCCTTAAGGTTTCACTCACTTCCGAGGAGGGGAGAGTAGTAAAAGTGGCACAAAATTTTAAAGAGGTTTCTAGGGAATGTCTCCAACCCTATGAGCCTCATGTCTGCACTTGGTAAATTAACAGAGGACACGATGAAAGGTAGAATTAGTGGAAATCTGGATAAATCTGACTTACTGGAAAGATAAAATATAGTTTCTACAAAGGCTAGTCCTGGCCTTTAAACACAATGGAAGACTCTTGAGGGGAAAATTAGCACATCATTGAGCATGAGCCTGAATTTCCAGGATATTTTTGACAGAGTCCCTCAGCATAGGATTTTAAGGAAATGAAACTGCCATGGCATAAGAGACATCCTACCTTGGGTGGACATTAAGCACAGAAACACAAACAGAAGACAGGACTAAATTTTTCATTTCCAAAATGAAAGGAGGGCTCTTCTAGGAGCTGTGCTATGCAACAGGTTTGTAAGTGACTTGGAAAGCCCAGCAAACAGCAAGGTGATAAAACTGGCTGACCTGAGGGAGTCAGGCCTTAGGCTGACTGTAAAAAATTGCTGAATGGGCTTATGAAACTAGAAAGCAGGATGGCTGGTAAATTCAGTATAGATAAAGTAGTGCAGACAGGAAATAATTATCCTAAATCTATGTACTAAATAGTTTCCTCTGACATGCCTGATACTACTCAAGTTTGAGACCTTGGGTCTTTTCATAGAGAGCTCCAGAAAAACATCAGCTCACTGCTCAGCTATTATGAGAAAAACAGGTTGGATTTTCATGTAAAATTAGGAAAGGAATGGAAAGCAAAACAGGAAAACAGCATTACAGCCCTGTAGCTATGGTCTAACTGAATACTGTGTATTGTTCTTGTTCCCTTGTTCTAGAAGTGTGTGGTAGGACAGAGCAGGATCTGAAGAAGGGAACTGGGAGTGATGAGAGTCCTGTGGCAGTGTCTGTACCAAGAAAGGTGAAAAAAGTGGTTTTCTTCTTACTGGAAAAGAGAGGACCTAAGTGGAGGGGGAAGAGAAATCTTTGAAGTTCACTAACGCTGTAGGAAAGTCAATGGGAATTGACTTCTCACTGCCTCTTCCAGTACACGAATCAAGGGGTCATGACATGTTTTCACTCATAGGTAAGAGACCTGTAAAGCTCCTCACTGAAGGATGTTGTGTGCCTTAGAAGCCTCAAGGGGAGACTGGGGAAGCACTTGGATAAGCCCTATGGGTGACAGAGAAACTACACCAGGACTGCCCCTTATTGAGAATGCCAGAGCTGAGTGACTGCTAGGGGGAACACAGGCTTTGCTCTCCCTGTGTGACACCCTGCCTGGGGTGCCTCCACCTTCAGCACCCTTGGCGGGAAGCAGGGTACCAGGCTGGCAGGACCCTGCTCCACAGCTGCACAACTGCTCTGATGCCTTATCTTGTTGTGAAGAAGGCAAAAGTCTCAGGTATGTGGTCAGGTATCATAATGCATAATGCAAAGAAGCTGAATTAGGTCATATCCTCTCTTCTGATTATACGATAGAAGAACATCTGATTACAGCATCTTGGGACTGCTACAAAACAGGCTTACAAAATCAATGCCTTATTATATTTTGAAAATGAACTGAAGCTGAGAAATGAAACCTACACACTTAGAGATGGTGAGGCTGATGAGGACATTTTGAATTTCTCTACTTGAAACAAATACAGTGAAAACTGGGGATCTGTTTAGGGATACTACTGCCTTTGAGAAATGCTCAAATCCACACTGCATGCAGGGTGCAGTGGGAACAGACATGGAGTAATCCAGACCTAAGTTTTAATTCAGAAGAGAAAGTAGACATCAATCATTAGCAGCAAGTAAATTGGACCTGGCACCTTAAGTGCCTTAAACGTTAGAAGTTAAACTTTAAATGGTATCTTGATTCTTAAAGGGAGATAGTAAATTACTTGCCAAACAAATGGGTGACATAGTCAAAATGATGAACGTTGCTGAATCCTGAAGAAAGTGCAGACTCTGGGAGTAAGAAGTTAGGAGACAAAGCAGGAATGAATTGCAGTTTGCAAGTAAACATCATATGAAACACAAGCAGTGTAAGAGGCACAACTGTAAAGAAACCAGTCTTTATTTTGGGACAGTCTTAGTTGAGCATAGTAAGTGAAATCACAATTCTCAGGCAATTTGCCCTAAATAAATTTTACTGTTATCACTTGTGTATGCATGAAAAAACAGGAACCCAAATAACTAATAATATAGAACAATCCTCCCTCTTAAAATGGAGATGAAATTAAACTTGATATACTTTCCTTTAAAAGAATCTCTTTTTATTATCTTCAGAGTGTTTTTCTGATAGTGAAATGAGTGATAAGATGGTTCTAGATGAAAAGGAAAGCCTTTTAATTTACTAAGGAAAAACCCCAGAAGGCTACTGTGACTGGCAATATTAAAACTTACCCTTCTGTAATTGACTTATGTCTGATCTAACTTATTTTCTCAGCATTAGTGTTGGCCATGAAAGTGAAACAGTATTACTGATTCCAAGAAGTATCAAAGATCAGATTTTTTAGGAAAATAAACTCAATGGCTGGGAGGCAAAAAAGAATTTTGCTTGTAGAAAGAGTAAATCAGTATGGATACTTTAAAGTCACTTTTGAGACTGACCTCAGATTGCTCCACAGGAGTGCAATTGACCTCAGTTTGGAGACTGACCCCAGGCTGCCATCCTGTTCTATTTAACAGTGCATGGCTGCACCAAAACAATTTATTTGCAATGCAGAGGTCGAACAAGTACTGGTCTGCATATAACTAACCTCTCCTGGGTTTGTCCCTCCTTCTTGCACTAAGAAAGAGGGGAGAAAAAGAGCAAAATGGCCTGGTGTTTGGAGCAGGGAATTTTGGCATAGATGCTGGCAGATATCTGCCTGCACATTTTGAGCTATTTGAGGTACAGCAAGTTGAAGACAAGCTGACTTTGCACCTGGGGATTAGTCCCTTGCTGGTCACTGGAAACTGGCTTTTGTAGATTTTTAAAGAAGTTCTAAGACTGAGAGTCATTAGATATAGCACAATGATATCTTGTAGAGGAGATCTTGTTTCACCAGATAAATTGACTATGATGATGGCTTTTTCTCACACCTATCATTGTGGTTTTAAGTCAGGTCTGTTGGAATTGCATTTCCTGTCATATTGATTTATTTTGCATTCATCAAAGGAGACTAAGATTTTTAAATTACTAAAATTGGATATATATTCTAATTTCACATACAGGCATGAGAGTTACATTTTTTGTGAAGCAGAAATCTGATAGCAGAGAATTTCAAGCTTCCTACTCGTGGTATCACTAGCTCATAGTAATGCTTTTTCTCCACTCAGTAAGGAGTATGTACAGCAAGGATGGTGGTTTGCATCGCTTAACAATGTAGACCAGAACAGTAAACAGAGCATGAGTTCTCAATTGCAGTGCCTTTGGATTCAGGGCCTTGTGAATATTCTGCAAGCAAATGTTCTGTTTTTCATATCTGTGGCATTTATGAAGTGAATATCCACTTGGAGCAATCTTTTAGATGGTTTTTATTATTTCTTCTTGCCACTGTTATTCCATGTCAAGATTATGATAAGTAGTACCTTTACTGAATGTTGTAAAATCCACTATAAGACTTACGTGTTCTATATTTATGCAAAGTGAAAGCTAATTAGGTCTAACACACAGAAAAATATTATCCTAAAACTTAATTTTTGTTTCTCTAGTTCTTCTCTTTTTCTGAAAGATTTGCACAATCCAGTTGGGTCTTTTTACATAAGTTCTGTAAGCATTATAGTAATAAGTTACCTAGTTTTCCTGTGTGATAGAATTTTTTATTATAGCTTTCTGGCCTAAAATAATATATCTCTGGGAACTGAAGTTTTTACATATTAATGAGGATTATACTGATTCAGAGCTTGCATGGAAACCTTCAAATACCATTAAGGTGTGGCAGGATGAATGTGGCTTTTTTTAATCAATGACTGGTTCTTATTCAACTTCTACAGGATGCTTTTGCAAAATATAACAGTTCTTGTAGAGTACAGACCTTAAAAATAAAGTCTTAATAACCTGGTCCAAACTCAGTTTCTGCTGCATAGAAACACCAACAATCTGAACAGTATTTTAGTTCCACTTTGGAATGAAAATTTGAGTTCGACAAAATTGCTTTTCCTAATATGATACTGTCTTGAAAAGCTTTTCATGTTATTCATCTCTGCCTGGCTAGACTATCCTGACATTCTTAATTTCTGTTTGTAACTGTCATAATTACACCTTCATTCAGCTGCGGTGTGCTAATTAAGTGAAAGTAAGAGAGGGAACAGTGAGGTTGCCTCTGCACTAGTAGTGGAGTTCTAAAATGGTTGCTCTACATTTGCAGAGAGCAATTAGATACTTAATCCAAAGAAGCGGCCCGTATCTAAAAATTGGAAGTGGAGATGACCTCCTCCCATCATCCTAGAATTAGACACCAAAGTACTCAGACAGCTAGACCTTAACTTTTACTTTCTCCTTGACATAAACTGTGGCTTGGACAGCCTGATGGAACTGAGAAACCTGGTGTAACATTTATTCCTTTACATTTTACAGGGAACCTAGAAGTAACAGCTGAAAAATAAAGGTTACAAAACCTGTTATAGAAAAAGCCCTACGTAACTGGGGAGTTTGCTATAACTTCTGAAGTGACTTGGGCAACATAAATCAGATCTTTAAAGGCATTTAAATGTTGACAATGTTTAGGGCTTTTCATACCAAGGCATTTTAAAAATTCTTCTAAGTACCCCTCTGTATCTTTAGCAATGGAAACACTATCACGAAGACCCTTAAAGACATAATTAGCTGGCACAGCAGGTAGGTGCTCTGTGTCCAGGAGCTTAATTCACTTCTGAAAATGGGCCCAAGTTTCCTAGTTCACGTACTTTTGAAATGTGGGGTTTTTTTCATTCGACTTTTCCTTGCACTTGTCATGCCCTATGTATAAACTTAAAACCGAAAGAATTTATAGCACAGTTATAGCACAAGTCCAACTTGTTTGATTTCTTTCCTGCATGTAAAAGCTGAATACCATTACTAACATTTTGAGGTTGGGATATGGGGATCACACTTTATTTATCTACCTTTGCTTTTTGAAAACCAGCTATTGCATTTTATTGAAATACATAACCTTATTATGCCAGACATCAGCGCTATGAAATGTCATCTGTGCCCATTTCTTTGCATTATAAATCCTTGTACATTGCAAAGCAGTTAGATTAAAGAGTAGAAGCAGTTAAAAGACAATGAAGAAATTGTAAATTATATATCTATATGTGTTGGCCTCATTCTCCTTCGTACCCTCATCTGTTTCTACTGGCAGAAAAACATGGCTCTCAACTATCTGCAAGAGAATTTTTCAGTAAGTTCTGCTTCACTCTAAACTTGTATGAGCCTGGCTCTATGCTGCTGCCAGCCATGAGACTATGGTCTTAAGGCTCTTTATATCATGCAATTATTTATATCAGCGTAACAGTTAACATCAGCTCTTTACACAAGTATAAAGGAGATTCAGATCTGTAAGCCCTTATAAAAATATAAAGGGACTATATAGTTACTGATATCAAAAGTTTGTCTACATGATACTTTGTAAGCAGATAAGAACTCTTTCACACATTGTTCACTTTATTCTTCCCTCATATTATCTGGAAGTAGCACAAACTTGAGTAGTGTATTATGAAGAATCAGCCCCCTACCTGTAATCAGGAGCAGGTTGTATAAACTCGGTTTTGGTATTTTCCCTGTGATAGCTACTGGACAGACTAGCTGAAACCACTAACAGTTCCAGGCAAAATGCTGCATGCACACACTAGGAATAAATAAAAGTTAAGTCTTATCTGCACAGAAGATTTTAAATTTTTACAGCTCTGTCTCTGATATGAATTGCTAAGGTTAATTGCAATACATGGGTATGAGCTTTGCGAGAATGGATAAACTGGGCCCTACATATTCCAAGTAGCATACTTGGTTAACCCATTCATTAGTTCAACACACAAAATAATCCATTACACAGGGAGGAGGAGTTGTTCATGTTATAACTTCATTTGGCCCTGCACCTGTTCAATTGAAAGGTTCCTACAAGCTCTTTTAAGGCATATTCGTCTCATATTGACATCCTGCATTTGCATATGTTTTTAGACACTGCAATATGAATTATGCTTATTATGGAAATGACAGCCAAATCTATTTTGCTTCTACAAGTGATATGCCAAGACAGCCTCTGTTCTGTCAGCAAGCATTGCCAAAGTACAAATGCATATGGCAGCAAACCTTTTTCAAGTTAAAACAAAATGCTGAAAACTGACTTTGCTAATTTATCAAAACTGCTTCCTGACTCTCACAGGATTTCTTCTGGCTGCTATAAGATATCCTTCTCCAATGCAACTGGAAATATTTTGGAGCTAAGTCAATATTTTCATTCACAATTCATGTTAACATTGGACCCAAACATTGTAAGGTGTTGAATCTCTTGAAGAGAAGACAACCAACACTTTCCAACAAAGAAATCATGGTTCTACTCTACTGGTTTGCTGCCTTTGCATTGGACTTAGTAAAACTGCTTCTAGTTGTAAAAAAATTGTTTGAAGTACCACTAAATTAATTTAGGCTTTTTTGTCTTCATTCTTCCCTCTCATTGCTTATAAATGCATCTGTGAATTTGGGATAGAGATAAAAAAGTCCCAACTCCTTTCCTTTCTACAGAATTCAAAATCTTAATGCTGAAAATTGAGCTTTTTCTTTGCCCTTCCCACAGAAGCTCAGGTACTTGGTGGTCCTCTGGTAGTGTCACTAAGCTTGAGGCATGGTTCAACACACAGAAGAATTGCTTTGCTCCTTTTCTACACTCACACCTATTCTTATTTTACTTCTGAGGATAGGAGAGCCCCATGCCATTGTCCCTTAACCAGTGAAAAAATATCACTCAGCAGTTTCATGTTTTATGAGCCTGACTTGGAAAGAGAACTGCATGCTTTACATCTTCAGCAATTACTTATTATGTCATTCGTTAACTGATTTCACTGATAAAGCTCTTCAGTGCCTTTAGACATTTATGAATGCTGCTTATGAATGCATGTTTCTTACCTTTGCTAGTTCTGCTCGGTATACAAAAGACCCCTTTTTATAATTGCTGTATTGGTTTCTTCTGTACAGTGAATCAATTAGTTAAACATGATATCATTTTGTGTAGTGTAAGCATCCTGCTGGGTAAGGGCTGTTTTTGAAGGTGAATGAATCCTGAATTTCTTCAGTGGAGTAGCAGTGACACCTCCGATAGACAATGACACTGTGATCTCATGTAAGGGATATTGTAATGGAGCCTTCAGTTACTCTTTCCCTATTCTAAAGTTTCTTACACAAGAATGGAAAAGCCATAAAATATTAATTTTTTTTTTGACATTTTTAGATACTACTGATCATACCCCTAATCCTTAGCTAGTATAAATCATTATAGACCTTACTGGCTTCAAAAATTATACTGAATTGCACTAGTTAAGAATGGTCCTGTAGGGCATATCCATTAGGAAACAGCAAATTTCCATGGGTTTTATTCATTTTCATCATGAAGTGGCAGGTTTTTTCTAAGTCACCTGAACAATACCTCTCTGAGATCCTGAAACTAGGAAGAATCAGTCATATTGGATCCTGGGACAGAAAGTACTTCAGGGGAGGCCCAATTCCTTCTATTTTTCATCTGCTTAGGAATTTCTTGTTATACATCTAATGACTTTAAGTAGTTTATGTATAGTTTTGTGTCCTGGGACTTCTAATATATATTAAGATCATGGATCTGGGTTGAGAAGAGAATATTCTGTGCTGTTTCTCAGAAAATTCAATCTTGAATTTTTTTCCCCTCATGTTAAGCTTCAGGCATGTCCCCTCTGAAATTGGTGAAAAAACTCTCCTTGGCATCAAGCAAGAGCAGGGCTGAGTCAGCTGATGGCTCTGTTCTGACCTGCTCCTGCAGGAATGCAAAGGATGAACACACACAGGGCTGTATCACTAGATTGAAGAGTCCCTAAATTGGATAGGTCTACCCCTGCATCTGGCCATCACTTGGCAGACGTAACAGTGCTAAGTTTAGCTTTGTATTGATTGTAATTTGCTGTGGGATGCTGGGCAGGGAGGAAGATCTAGAAATGGAAGATTATAATGTATTATTGCATTTACAGTATTGATATTATTGCAAATCATTCCCTAATTTCTACAGAAATATTTTGGGCACAGTCATATGAAAACACTAAAAATAACAGTCTTATTTCATCATTTATAGAGACAGAAAGGTGTTAGATTTCATACTGCGTAATAGAGTTAATTCATTTCATGAATTGGGAATTGTTTAAGATATGTCTGAATATTTTTCTAACTGCATTTCACATTAACCAAAATCTACAAATTTGCAATAACAGATTTGGAAAGTGCCTGTTGTGATAAGAAAAGTAGAATAACAAAACCTTGAATAAAAATCTGAAAAATGCCAAAGTACTTAACTTTCATTAATAAAGAAAAAGTTTCCAAAGGCTAGTGGAAAACAACCATGTGTTTCCAGGCTTTCCAGCAGCTCCATAGCTGTACATCTTCACAGAGCATATATTCACAACAGCAGGAGTGTAGAGGCATATAGTGAGCCACCATGAGAACAGAAAGAAGGCGGCCTGGGAAATGTCAAGATAACCTTGTATTGTTTTATCTAAAGCCTCAATTTACTGTCCAGGGACAGAGCTGGGCTCTCAGCTATGCCTAGGGGTGCGAATGAATTGCTTGAAATTGCGGAGTCTGTGATTCCCTGTGTGTATGTCGGCCGGCTTGTGTGTGTGGTATCTGTGTGACTGCAGCTGTGTTCTGCCTTGATTTGTTTTAACCACTCCCTGTGAGAGAAAGAGATATATAAACCCTGGATCATTCTTAATAAACTGATTTCTGTCCATCAAGTCAGAGGTCTGTCATTCCATCATAGGAGCACAGGTAGTAACAACAGGGTATGAATGAGGGACTAGAGGTGCCTGCTAAGGTGTTTGAAGCTGAAGACATCCAGGCTGAAAAGACCTATAAAGAAAGTCTTTGCAGGGGAAGGAACAGCGAGCTAAGCCTTTCCCTTTCATTTTGTTAAAAGTGTAAAATTCCCTCTTTTTTTAGGGTACCACCACCAGATGGCAAGGCTGGGGTTAGCCACTTCGACTTCATTGCAGAACAATTAATCCAGATGTGAAGATGTAGCCTACTGCACACTTTTAAAATGTATGAGGATGGCAACTGGAAACTATATTGAGTATAGAGGGATAAGTGAAGTGCTTAGATGTTGCTGCTTTGCCTGGACAGACCCTGTTAAAAAAAATTGAATAAAGTTACCAAAGATACAGAACTGATTTACAATTCCTATTGAAACAAAATATATGAACCTAAACACAGCCAAGGACCAGCTCCATTTTAAACAATTTTCTAAACCATGTTTTATATGGTTTGCCAGATAAGTAGCCATAGACAGTTCAGTATCGCTGTCTTGCACAGTTCCACTTGACTACAAGTCAGTAAAGTTGAAGGCACTCACTGTTTTATAGACACTGTACCATGGAGCACTGTCCATTCACCTGAAATGGTGTCAACTGCTTCAACGCTCAGTACGCAGAAGTATGATCACATCTGCACAATATTGCATACAGGACCTTTAGTCCTTTTAGGGTTGGTCAGGCATGAGCTGCCCTTGGTAAATCCAGACTAGCTGTTCCCTCTCACCTTCTGTTCCTCTTTGTGTTTGGATATAGTTTCCAGGAGACTTTGCTCCCACTGTTTTCCGGAAAACTGAGGTTAGGATGGCTACTCACTTGTTCCTCACGTTCTCCTTCTTGTCCTTGTGAAAGAGACATGTAGTGTTGGCCTTATTCCAGACATCAGGAATTTTCTCTGAGTGCCACAACCTTCTGAAGATGGTAGAGATTGTGATGACATTGGTCAGCTCCCACAGCACCACTGGCACCCACAGCATCCCATCCCATCAATGTCTGATTTGCTAAAGTGGTCTCTAAATCTAATCTTCTCTATTTCATGTAATGCCTCACTCCTCAGGTCTCTCACAAGGCTTTAAAAGCCAAGAGGTGAATGTGCACACTTTATCAGTAAAAGCTGAGGCAGAGAAAGCATTGAGTAGCTCATCTTTTTTGCTGTTGTCAGGGCCCCAGCCCCACAGTATGGTACTGTTTTCCTTTGCTTTACTTTTTCTGGTAATGTGCTGTAGAAGCTTTCCTTCTTGTCTTTCAGATCTCTTACTAGTTTCAACTTCAGCTGAGCTTTGGCCTTCCTAATTGCTTCCCTACAGGCTTGGACAATGCCTTGATACTTCACCTAGCTTGCTCACTGCTGCTTCCATGTGACAGATCCTAGGACATGGACAGCTAATAAAACTTGTTGCTGTGCCCTGCAAAACTCCTTTTTCTTGTAATACCATTTGCTGGGACCAACTCCAGTCACCTCTGGCCACTTCATAAACCAGTTTAGGGGCTGCTGTCTTGTGATCACTGCCACCTTATGACCAGCCTCTACAGAATGCCCAATTTTTACTTCTTGTAATAGCTCAGAAACCAGGAGGCAGAGCCAAATTGATGTTTTCCTTACGGTAAACAGAAAATGACTAACTGGAAAAATAATTCATAGTACAACTGTACTGAATGACTGTTTGTTGTGTATCTTTTATCTGAACAGCTCTTCACAGATGCTTGGATCAAATGAGGTTTAGTTCTTCAGTTGGAAGAAGGATAACCTGTACATCTAGTATGTTTGCAACCAGGATTGTACTGAATGACACTGGCAAGACATACAGCATTCACCTTACAGATGTCAGTCATAGTAATGCATTATACATAGTAAGGCTTCCTTTTCTCCTAATGGTGTTCACGAGTAAGTGTTTACAACCTACAATAATGGAAACCCACTGTGTTATTTCAGAAGGGATAAATAGACGAAGATGCTGATATAGGAAGAGGAGAAAGAAGAAATCTTCAGAGATATAAATTAACTGAGATTTGTGAAACATAATTTTGAAATATAACATTTCCACCTTCCCCCATTTTACAGGGTTTTTCCACTCAGATAGTGTAGATGCTTAAGGTACAATTATAACATCTTCAGAAGATTGTTAGATTATATGAAAGAGGAAATAGTAATATACATACACAGAGATACTGAGAAAGAGGGTATATGGTTTGAGTCAGAAATCCTCTGATCTCAAAAGAAGCAGATGATGCAGATAAAATACAGCCTTCACTGGCACAGCTAGCAGGGAACTTTTATGTGTACATAAAGCAATTATAAAAGGTGTTTGATTTTGCATTAAAGCAGCCAATTAGTTCCTTTTTTTGACTAAAAATATATATTTCTACTTTTTGTGTTTCAGCAGACAACAAACAAAAATGAAGCTTGCTAGAAGTCATTGATTAGAAAAATCTTTTAATGTATTTTAGTGCAAGAATTATGACGGGAAAAGTCCCCTCACATCAAGACCCCCTTCCCTTTGTCTCATAAGCTACATGCAGAGGTTTTCCAACAAAACTGGCAAGGATGGTGGCTTCAGAAAGATAACTTTGCTTCTGGGATCAAGCTGGATATTCAAAGGCAGAGCCAAGTCACTGTTTGCTGGGCAGCCCACATGACTGACATGTTAGTTATAGCTGTGGTGAACAGGGCTGTCCCATAAAGGGTTTGTTTGTTGGTTTTGCAAGGGAATTTCTCTTGAAAACAGGAAGGGGTCAAGAAACACCAGCAACAAGTAACTGACCATGACACAGAACAGAGTGTACAGAGGCTGCAACACACGGGAGAGTGATGGAGTCTGTGTTTGCTTTTTGCTGTTGTAATTGCACTGTTGTGTTACACAACATATTTAGCTTGTGTGGGAGCAGCTTTCAGGAAGGTTTCTACAGCATAATAGCTTCCCACGAGGAATGATTTCAAAGGGCAACTCAGATATAGATGTAAGAGAGCTGCTGATTTTAACACATTTTCATAGCAAGTTTCAGAATAGCCATGTTTTAGAATATTAACATTCATTTATTAAAGGATATTTACTTGGAGGTAAACACTGCAACCTGCTTAATATTCCCCAATTTCTTATAGTCCCTCAAAAATAATTACTGTTATTTCCAGACATTATGTAAATATTTTGAAATAAAAATTATTAATATTGATATTGATAAAACACAATGGTTGAGACAAGATTAAATTGACTCATGGGGATGCATAGAAAAGTCTTAGAGGCTATTTTGTGAGTCCTGAGGATCGAGGTTGCTATCCTGGCACAGAATGAAAGGGATGTACCCTGTCACAGATATGTTTGGCAGCATTTTAAGGATTTGAGAATGGTTCATTCATATTCACAGGAGCACTGAAGTAGGTCAATCACCACTATGTGTGGTGCTTATGGAATACACCAGTAACACTGATTTTTCAGCCTGTCAGCTATTGTGAATCTGTCCACATTCACTGAATAAGGGAGATGCCCCAAAGCTCACTTCAATTTCCGCTATGAAACACTGACAACTCTGTCACAATATTTTGAATGACTAGGACTAGCTCTAAGATTTTTAGTCTCATGAGAACATCTTCAATCGGTTTTGATAAGACTTCCCTGAACCTTGTGTAATGCATCTGAAGCCACTATATGCCGTTATTTTCTTGGGCAAGTTCCAGAAATCAAAGGACGATAGGACATATTCTTCTGTCCAGCCTTGATTATCACCAAGGGAAGAATTAATTTATTCTGAGCATAAGGTACACCTTTCTTATACTGTGAAGATAGCAGATGAGGGGAGAGGACACAAGCAACACTGGTTTGTAACACAGACCTTACCTTTTCAATGCTGAACATAAGCTGCTAAATTGAATATATCTCTTGCAAGTATCCATTCAAGAATTTTTATCTATGTTGTTAACATGAACAACCTTGATGGGTTGTTACTCAGCTGTTTTTAAGAATTTCAGGTAGAAACAGCTCTGTAAAAAAAAAAAAAAAAAAGAAAAAAGGTGATAAATTCAGAAGGCTTTCACTGCATGTTGTGCTGTAAAAAGATATTTCAAAAATAACTTTCTCCTAGACCTCTTAAGGAAAATATACCTTTATTGTTGGCAGAGAGTGCTGCAGTTAAATGCTAACTAGTATTTGTCATTTCTCTTTTTTCTGATTCTTTCCTTTTCTTTTTTTGCCAAGGATGACTTCAATTAAAATAAAATAAAAATATCAAGGAGAAGCAGAAAAGATCAACTTTTTAATATAGGCAACAAGGAAAAGTTCTGCAAGAAACATTGTCTGTAGAAAAACATACGGAAAAACTGATCTCCTTAAAAGACAGGAAACTCTGCAAACTTGTGGTACAGGTCTAAGGTGTGTGCCTTTCTATGGGAACAAGAAGGTCAGTTCTGAGCCATTCAGCTCTTCTGCTACCCAGAGCTTATGGACTTTTCTTCCTACTAAAGCAGAAGAAAGCTGTATAAGGGCCAGTGTGGACTTGGGGAGGTTATTGGGATAGATGCTTGAGCTAAGGAGGGTTTTGCTCATGCAAATCACACCTTTTTGTGATACAGAACAAATAACACTAATCAGAAGCATTTTTGTACCACCAATCTACTAGTCAAAGCAAGGAGAGTCTTAACTGCTGCTGGGAAATGAACTTCAGTTGCTGAGATTATGATCTGTGGGATGAACTAAGCAGGGTGTACAGCAGGATGCTGATGTTAGCTGGCATCCCAGCTGAAGTGCTCTATGCAGTGTCTAATCACCTGTGTCTGAGAAGGAGGAGGTATGGGGAGAATTTGTTTTTCCTGTAAATTGATCTCTGATCCTTTCATCCTCCAGTATAGCTGTACTTGTTTAGTCTACAGAGCCCTCTTAGGGCTAACACATAATGAAGTAGAATTGCATAAAGATGTTCTTAGCCACAGCAGTGCTGTCTTTAATGGATTTGGGTAAAACCTTGCTCAGCAAATAGCACACTGTAAACAAATATTCTCTTTGTTTTCTTAGGATATACTGTCTCCATTACTGTACTGCTTTTGTCCTCAAAACTGACCCGCACACGGTTTCGTTCTGATCTTTGAACTTTGAGATGACCGGTTGTCAGAAACTGATGCCTCAGTGTGAACCTTAGCACAGAAAGAGATCACTGGATTTGAAATAGTAGGAGAATGTGTGCTGTCCTTGTGGGAAAGCCATGTAGTTCCTTTCTAATTTATTCCTAATTTTACTAAAATCAGAGGTTGTGTGAAAAAGTAAATTAAGTAAATACCCAGCTGAATGCAGTCTGTTTGAGCTGCTCCATGCTGTGCAGCCAACTGTGAGGGGGAAAAATACAGCCTTAGCATAGCAAAGGCTGTAAGTCCAAAAACTCAAGGGGTGACCAAAGCACCCAGCACGCTCTTGGGCAGTTTATAAACATGGCAAAAATCATTAAATTCATTCCACTGCTGCTTACTAGATGCCACAGCAGAAATGAATTAATTGCACAGAGTGAATTGAATAGTGTTCCCTTTTCTGACACTGGGCTGTACCTTGGTTTGGACTACGCAAGGAGACAAGGAAGATCTTCACCTCTTGTGATCCCATTTTTGAGCACTAGGACCTTAACACCAGGGGCTCTAACCAAAAATGTTTCTAATTTCTCATTGTAATCAGTAACAAATATGAAATTTGCTGTTGCTCTGCCACGTATTTAGGGACAAGCCAGCTTCACCCTTCTTTCCTCTCTGGATGCAGGGAAGAGACAGGACTTTGGTTTCATCCTTCTGTTTTCTGGCTGAAGCCATGTGGTCAGTCAAATTACTTTCTTCTAAAATCTGTGGGTCACACTTCTCCCCAGGCCACTGGTGTGGCACAGACCAGGTCAGACAGTGCTGTTAGTTCATGGCTGAGCCCAACGCCGCAGCCTTACCACCAGCAATCTCCTGGAAACTCTGGCCTGGCGTGTTTGCTCTCCTGGTTGGCAAACAGACTTGGAAATGGGTAGCAGGAGGGCATGTTCATTCAGCAGGTGTGCCTTTGGTATAGCAGGTCACAGATTGAAAGGGCATGATGGTGTATACAGAAGGTTTAATATTTCACCAAAATGTCAAAGCTTAAAATGTCTGCTGGAGGGACGGAAGTGCCTGTGTGAGGCTGAAGTGAAAACACAAACCACTGTAAAATTCTTATAGCATTAATACCAATGTGATCATTAGAGTAAGTTATTCACTGTAGATATGGTTAGTGGTATGCAGGCAGCAGGGTTTTAGTGCTGACTTTACAGTAAAATGGTCTTCCTTTCTCAGAATTTAATGTGCTATGTCAGGACTAAATTATATAATGGATGCTTGGGACTTTCTATCTTGTGGTCTGATTCTATAACAAATTTCACCCTTCCTTTCATCAGAGAGGGTAATTAATGGAGTGTACTATGATTTCCTTATGATATAATCTTCAGAGAACTTTTTTAGTTGTGTATATATAGCCTTGTGAATCACTTGGCTTTAAAAGAAACTGTATTGCGTAAAGCAGTACTGATGATCTATTTTTCTGCAGAAGACCTCTTTAATGCATTGAGGTTTCTGTTTCTTACTGAGTTAAAGATTTCTAATTTGTAGCATTTAGCCAGCCATATATAGCTGTGCACAGATGTTGGTAGACAAAAATGTTTCAATATTTTTGTAGGTTCAATGAACTAAGAATCTCTTCCATAGGTAGAAGTCACAGGATAAAGTTAGTGAACTCTTTCATTAATTTACTGTTAAGTGGTCTATGCTTCAGCTTCAGAGTGCGGATCAGTAGAGGAAAGGCAGGTGTCTGTAAAGCACCCATCTTGTTATACTGAAGAAAATCTGATGATGCTGATCTTAGCAAACTGAATTGACTCACACTAGTCCTGAAGCTTTTGTTTCCTTGATTTTTTTTGACCAGAAAGTTAGCATGGAGAATAGATCCAAGAAAGAGGGGAAACACCAAAAAAGGGGAATGAGAATGCTCTGCAGTTTTTTGTCTTTGTTCATCTGCAGTAGTAAAAGTTTCCTATCTAAGTATGTGGTAAAATAATCATTTGTCAAAGAGGTAAACTTACTGTACACCAATGGTCTGCATTTAAAAGATCCCTAGTGTACTATGAACTATATAGTGTTCATAAAAAGTCATACTCAAGAGTCAAATATTCCTCCTTCTTCAATTACTGTAGTTTTCCACTGTCTCTAAGGATGGGCTATTAAACACTCAGTGTCAAGACACACTACACTGCACTTGTACAATGTATGATTCATTAGGTCAGTTTTTCTTTTTTTATTCCCCAAACTTTATTTCTGATTACATGTATGTGTGGTTAACACGAACTCAAAAAAAAAAAAGAGGAAAAGAAGGAAAAAGAAAAGCAATCCCCTAAAAGCTAGGCAATCAGTAGGCAAAGTGATTCAGAGAATATTGTGCTGTAGTCCATGAGAGCCTGATGTCATTTCTGCTTGGACATTGCATGAAGTGTGCCTGCCAGTTTCAATATATAAAATCTAGTGCCAAGTGACTGAAATTAGGGTTTTTCTGTTTGATCTTGCAG
>JAOXXN010000471.1:54471536-54483736 GCA_026770055.1 Myrmophylax atrothorax
CCTTCCTTCCTTCCTTCCTTCCTTCCTTCCTTCCTTCCTTCCTTCCTTCCTTCCTTCCTTCCTTCCTTCCTTCCGTCTTTCTGTCTGTCTTTCTTTCTTTGAAGATACATTCTATGCATGCTGTGCTGCTAGGAATAGGAGTGAGAACACATAAAAAATAAATTAATACAAAAAAATATTGAGCCTCAAGAGGAAATCCACAGAGCCCATTAGTACATTATATTTAGCAGCAGCATAATGGACAGGAAAAAATACAAAGTTGTTTATATCAAAGGAATGGTCTCATTCATATTGGATAGCATCCCAAATTCCAAACCATGATTTACAGTCTCTGGCCAATCCACAGCTATTTTGTGACGAAGGATTTCCCAAGCTTATAGGGTGGCATCATCAAATGAAAAGAACAAGTGACCACAAAAGTAAGATATTGTAAGAGGCTCCTTTTACATTCTGTTGAAGTGCAGCTTGTCCAAGGGCTCTACTTCACACTGTGAAAGGAACATACTTTGTTGCTAGTCCCTTGAAGCTGGCAGTTAATGTTCCTAATTTCAGGGGATCACATTCACAATAAATTCAATTTTTCAAACCCCCTCATTTTTCAATACAAATGAGGTGATCACATTTTCCAAGGGCATAAACCTCTCCATGCCCTCACCATTTTTAGTAGAAACTGTGAAATTTCCTGGACCTTATTGGAAGACACATTGTTCTCCACAGAATGACTTAACTTCTTTGGTGGCCAGCTTCCTCAAATAGTTTTTCATCCTTTCAAAAGAAATCAAGGTATTCCTTCTCTATAACTGGAAGTGACATATAATGGGAGTCTCAAGAGTTGAGTGTATCAAGAAAACCAGACTTAAAAAGGTTGGATAAGTCTCACAGAGAGGGATAGATATGCAGCCCATATACTACAGCTCCCTTGAGGAAGTTGATTGGAGAGGTCTGTTCAAGGGTGCAGGGATGGGGTTAGAAAAACAAAAACCCACTCAAAGCTGAATCTGGCAGGATATACAAAGGGTAACAAGAAGGGTTTCTACGGGTCTACTAGCTGCAAAAGGAGCATGAGGGAACATGTAGGCTCGCTGCTGAGCAGGGCAGGGTACTTGGGAACAGGGAGGAGGGCTGAGGTACTCAGTGTCTTCTTTCCTGAAATGCCTGGAGCAAGGAAGACTTACCGTTAGTGTAGAAGGCTCAGTTTAGGGAACATTTCAACACATTGTACATGCCTACATCCATGGGCCCTGATGGGTCCAGAGAAACATAAGGAAAATCTTTTATTGCAAGAATAGTCAAACACTGAAAGAAGTTTCACAGAGAGGTTGTGGAGATATTTAAAACTCAACTGGGCACAGCCCAGATAAGCTAGCTCTTCTTGACCTTGGCTTGAGCATGGAGGTGGACTAGATGATCTCCAGAGGTGTCTTCCCACCTCATCTATTCTGTGATACTCTGTGATTCTGTATGAAGTTGTGAGACAGAAATCACTGTGATTTAAGAAGCACTTAATTCATTACTATAGGCATTATTAATTTTTAGTAATAAAGCACTTCAAATACAAGTGACACTACTACGGAAAAATATGTTTAACCAGAAGGACAGTTTACCAATAAAACCCATGTGTCAGTCAATTGTGATTGTTTAAAATCAGGTTCAGTACTGAACATTTCTGGAAAATGTAGCAAGGTAATTTAAAGTAATTTCCACTTTTTTAATAATCTGTCTTAAAGAAACCCTAAGAAGCAATATCATCTGATAATTTAAGGGCACTCAGGATATTTCAAAAATCAAAGAGTTCTGGCAAGATTTGTCATCATCTTTATTTGTGGCAGTCACACCAAATAGCAGAGGCATGCAAATGTATTTGATAGGAAAAGGAATTACTTCCAATTGCTCTTAAATGGGGAACATTTTAATCTATTTTTCAAAGCTAGGAAACTATGTGGAAAATGCTCACTGCACAGCATTCTACACAATTCTTCTAACGGCTTTTAGACAGCTCTGGTGCTCTTGGTGAAGCTTCAGTGTTATATTTTAGATGAATACTGCAAGAAAATGACCAATATGTAGTTAGTAGATTTTCTATCCAGAACAGCCTTACAGGACAGAGAACACGAGAATCTTGACCTCACAGCAATTTAGAAATGACAGCCAGCATCAACCAAGCTACTTCTATGCCAGTTCAAGAGCAGGGGCTAAAAAGAACCTGTGATGAAATAATAGACAACTTGTAAGAAATTCACAAAAACAGATGCTCATGTATGTCCTTTTGGAAGGACGGTCCATTTGCCTTTGAAGCACTCTGTAACTAATTTGTTGAAGACACCAGATAATGTCACACATAAAGGCAGCCATGTCATGTTTTCAGACAGTCCAAAGCTGAAATGCTATGAATCTAATATGGAACAAGCAAAGGCTGTTTGAAATAGTGGCCAGACATGACAAATCATAATTTGCAAACCTGTTTGAATAGCAGTCCAAGTGTCAAAGAAAAATTGAATGTAAATCTACAGAGTTCTTGAAGGACTGTGAAGAAAAGCAGAGATAGGCCTTCTCACCCTGAACCACGAATCTTATTAGTACTAAAAGCTTTTTAGACTCTTGTAAAGCAGAAAAACTGCTGGATATTGCTGCAGTGACCACCCAATAATTGTCATCTCACCCATTTTACTATCCCAATTAACTGACCTCAAGATAGTAGAACTTGGATGACTTTTCACATATTGGTAGAATATGCCAAAGAATGTGATTTTTTCTATATCACAACATCATTCCATTGCTGCTAGACAGATGACGAAGTCTGAGTGAGTCACTGTTGATGTTGCTAAGATTTTAGTAAAGAAAGTTCTGAAACAAAGAAATAATTCTTTATTGGAGAAAGTTCCACAGAATCTTAATCTTATTCTCAATAACACTGAAGTATTTTGGCACACTTATCAGGTGAAGTACTAAATCGTGCAGTGCTTGAAAAAAAGAAAAAAACAGACAAAAAATATGAGCCAACTTTGCCTAAGCCAACCTTACTACTGCAAACAAGCCAAATTTCCTCAAATGCTTCCTCATTACAAAATGTGCACATGAAAACAGGTTACCTGTGCTGAACGTGCTATGCCTCATTCAGATAATACAGAACAGACAGGCTCATATTTCACCAAACCTGCTAACACTTTTACTCACTCTCAGTGCAGAACAACAAACATGGACACACAGGATGAGGAACTAATCTGTTCCATTGAGATTTGATGAAGACTGGAAAAGAACAAAGTTTGACAAGCATCTGAGTTATGCAGGAATAGTTAATTAGAACAACTTATCTCCAGAAGTGCCCAAGTACAAAGCAGACTTCTCAGTCTGGAGTGTCAGTAGAGTCCTGTTTCTTCCAAAGAAGCCACAAAATGTACTGACTTCATCTAAATATTCAAGGGAGAAATAGCATTTTATTTCCCAATCATTTGCTTAGTAAGGCCTGATAAAATCAAAATATATTGCTAAAACTTGGGCTACCATTCTAGCTTTTATATATGGATTTTTTAAAAATTACTTTAATTTCATGTGAGTCACTGTAAAGGTTTAGGCAGAAAGAGATACAAAAATTCAAATAAGGGTTTAATAAGCTTTCACTAGATTGATATAAAGAGATGGAAACACGAAAGTGTAAAAATAACAAGATACAGACTTGTCAGCAAATACAACTTTCCAGATCTGAGATATGAAAATTTTTAAAAAACTCATTTCAGTTAAGTTTTATTTTAATAATTTTATTTCTTCTTATTTGGAAAGCAGTTAAGTTTTATTAACCTCCTACAGCCTTTTTTCACTTTTTTCTTTTTTTTTCTGTGACTGTCTTTTATTCCCTTCTCTTACAATGTATTTTACATACTGATTTTCAGGCAGAGTTTACTGTTTCCTACAAAGACCAGAGCTTGTGAAACTAGCAGCTAGAATTATTGTTTGCACACAAATAGACTAAGACAGATCATAAAGTCCCTGGTGATCCAGGGCCTATATAATGCTGACTAGCTCTAGCAGCGCCAGCAGAAATTTCATAAGCCAGTGCTTAGATTTCAGTAGGTTCACTCTGTCCAGTTCTTTCCACCTGACAACTGGTTAACCCGACCTTATCGCAGCCATAAGCACTCCCCTCTTCTCAACCTTGTAGGAATGTTTGGGCAGTTAGGGTCAAGTCTTTCCTCTGAAAACACCCCCCAAATTCCTGGCTCGGGTGGTGGTGGACTGAGCACCTCCAAACACTTCAGACAGTGTCCCAGGCATCTGCCCCGGGGCACCAGCGCTTGGGTGGCTCAGGCATCAGAGGGGTGAGAGGCGGTCACTGCAGTGCAGCTGAAGAATAGCTTTGGCGGTTGTTTAATCTGCAGTGCAGAAGTGTTACTGAGCAAGTGGGGTTACATGAGAAGCTATTTCAGATGCTTCACATTCTTCTCTGACTTTACCCTGGCATAATTTACAAGTGGAGACAAGCCCTTATACATGAGGCATAAAAAGTAACAGAGAGACTACTGCTATGAAGTGGTGAGTATTTCCAAGAGTTAAACATGCTCAGCACCAGTAATATAGGGAACAAAGTCACCTTCTTACTTTTCTGAATAGCTGCAAATCAGAATAAAGTGTAAAAGTGATTTGGCTGTATCTTGGTGCTAATCTGCTTAGCTAAGAACTGGGCTCAACGTGTATTTTTTCCAGCTGGACCCATGCTGTGCTGCAGTGTGTCTGGCTTCTCTTCCATTCCTGTGCAGTGAACCAGGAAATTCTGCAACCGCTTCCTTTACACTTAAGAAAGGTATTCCTTGAATTAAATATGAGCATGAACAATAATTTCAGGACAGAGGCTCCTGTTTTATTGATTTTAATAGGAATTTTTATTTATTAGGTGTTTTTCTCACATTTTAGTGAAGACCATATTTTTGGTCTTGGTCTTCAGTATACTACAGATTCGTGTTCTGATAGCAAACTACTGTATTACAGGTACTGTAGATAAGACGGAACTGGCGGATCTGGGGTACTCAATCATTTGGGAGAATGTAGATTTGGGGCTAAATTGCAATAGTGAACTTTCCATGCAAAGTGATCAGCAGTGAAATAGTTAATGAGGATGAAATCTGTAAGGCTTCAGAGTTAACATCGATTGGGATGAACAGAACAGTTCACACCTCTCAGAACTAATCTCTCAGCCTGAAAGTTTTGTTCACTGTTCAGGAAGGTCACTTAATTACCATGAGAAATACAGACATAATCATATAATGAAGGTTAAACTCCAGTATGTTATTCTGAGGCAAGGAATGGAAAATAAAAGCAGATCTGGTAGTTCTGCAGACATGTAATAGGCGGTCTGTGTTTGTATTTGTTTTGACCAAGTCTCATCCCTCAAAACAGGCAGTGTGAATCTCAACACCAAATATTCTTTGAGGGGCAAGGACTTTTTTTTTTGTATTAAATATGTTTCATTCACATTCTGTTTTATACAAGATGTTATTGAGAATTATTATCCATTGTAAATACTAATAGGAAAGTAACCTTTTCTGGAGTATGGCATCATGTTAAAAGATTAGTGAAGCTACACTGACATTAAGCATGGTTTAACAGCCTGAGTAGACAAAAAGTCTTTGGCATAAACAAAGCCCCTTTGATTTTGTGTCAGTTAGTTACGGTCCGTGGGAATATAAGAGCACTGAAAAAGATATCCCTTGTCACTACATCTAGTCTCTGTTAGGCAACCAGACAACATGAAAATCCTTTTTAAGGTGCTCTAAGGTGGACTGAAAACTGAGGACAGAATGCAGTAGTCCTTCAGGTGTATATGTAATTAGTTTTTACACGCTCTAATAGTGGCACTTGTCTCTTCAACACCATTCACAGCTCTGTATGTTCACTAACATCTTAAATTGTTCAAGCAGTCCACAAGTCGCTCATGTAGGGAAATGTGGAAATTGTGTTGAATGGAAGAGGACAATATTTAGATGTTTTCTCACCAGTTATTATCTTGCCTTACTTTTATGTGTGTATATATATATATACATGCATCTTTATAATTTATAAACTGTACCTCTCATTAGTAGATTTCTCAGTGTCTAAAGCATGCAAAGGATATTCATATTCACATGGGAATTTTTCTTTATTATGTGAGGAATGCTGGAATGGCCTTTTTTCCTTGTGTGGTTTCACAATTTCATAAAACTTACAGATTTATTATTTCATTAATTATTTCCTAATTATATTGATTAATTATTTTAAAAATGCAGATTTAATTATTTTCAAGAATGAAGGGTAAAGGTACCCTTCAGTCAAATTTGGCTGAGATCAACTAATGAGGTCCAAAGCTATTAGCAGAGAGATACAAACTGATAGACACAAATATACACATTCTGTTATCTCCTTGGGAGTGCGACTAAAATGCGTCTATTTTCATCTCAATTTATAGAAGCTAGAGTCATGAAAGAGATTTCTACTTTATCCAGTTCAGTACTTGCATTTTGAAACTGCTTGATCTTTTTGGCCAAATAGCTCTATATTACTCATCTCCTGATTAAGATAATTATATTTGGAGTAGCATTGCAGACAAATCTGCTTGTCAGCATCTGCCTCTGGTAAATGTCAGAGTCCTGGGAGGAAAGACTTTAAGCAGGTGGTGTGAGGAATTTTAGGGGTGTCACACGGAAGCCCAGCCTGAAGTGCTGGTTGTATTTGTAGCATCTCTGTGGGCATGACTGATCACGGTAAGATAGGAAACATGGAGACCTCTCATGTTGCAACTCAGCAGGCAGTATGCGAGACACGTTGGCAACAACCAGGCCACTGAGTCTCACAGCAAGAAGCTGTCTGGTGTGCAGGCCAATATGAGCTAAACACCAAACCAAAAAGGCAGCATGAAAGTAGCACTAGAAACATCATCCCATAAAATCACTGCTTTCTACAAAATCCTAGCAAAAGAATAAAAGTATTGGAAATAGGAATTGAACCTCTACCAGATGTCAGCATGTTGGAAAAACACTGTCACACTGGAAAAATACATTAATAACAAATCAGTGATAAATTTTGGTAGGGAATATATTTCCTATATGGAGTGACATTATAGAGAAAGTTCTTTACCAGAATATGAGAAACTTCAAGGAAGACAAACATTTATATAGCAGAGCTGGGAAGTCAGGTTCTGTGGCTGAGTGTTACTCTTGTCTCTGAAGGAAAAAGAGGTCCTCCTGCTGCAGGCTGAGACCTTGGGAGACAGAGGTGGAAGAATAAGTTCTGAATTGTAGAGGACTTTCTCCAAATTGCATGGACTGCTGAAATGCCCAGTTTCAAAACAGTGACAGCTGGTTGCACAGAACAAGCATGCAGGTTTGAATAACCTTAAAAAAAGGAGAAAGGATATAGTGTGCAGTGATCTAAAAGCAGCATAAATTGTCTTTGAAGCAACCCAAAATACACAAATAAAAATACTCAGCCTTATGAGCAGTCAGTCAAGAGAAGTGGAAAAAAATCCAAACAGGCATGTCCTAATCTCACTGTTACTAGAGAAAATGAAAATGGCAGTACACGCAGTGACTGAGAACAATGATTTCCAATACAGAGAAGACTATCTGCAAAGTGACTTTGGCAAATTCAAAATTATGGGCTGATTCAAATATATAGACACACTGCAGAAGAAGGCTGACAACTGAAAGCTTCCATATTGGTAGGGTTATAAACAATCACCAGCCTATTGCTGTTCAATAGTCCAGCTGAATTATAGAGCCAACTACAGTGCAGCTCCAGTGCCATATCTAAGTGCTAATATCAGACTTTAGAAACGTGACAAAGGACTGAGTATATTTAGTAAAACTTCCTAGGGCCACTGGACACATGCAGGCTGTCAATAAGGAAAATCCTGAAGCAGGCTACACTATTGCTTGGAGTGCACAGCTGTTGACACAAAGGGATACCAGTGGCTTGTTGAGCAAGAAGGCAGAGCAAGTCACAGACTTATAAAATCATAGAATACTTTGGGTTGGAAGGGACCTTTAAGGGTCATCTAGTTGCACCCCCCTGAAATTAGCAGGGACATCTTCAGTTAGATCATGTTGCTCAGACCCATTCAACCTGACCTGGAATGTTTCCAGGGATGGGGCACCAACCACCCCTCTGGGCAAGCTATTCCAGTGTTCTACCATCCTTCTTGTAAAAAATTTCTTCCTTATGTCTAGGCTGAATCTTCTCTCTTTCAGTTTAAAAACAATATCCCTTGTCTTTTTGCAGGGAACATGAGGGAAGCTGGGAGGATGGCAGCCCCCTCTTTGGCAGACAGGAATAGAATGGGAAGGAGGGAGCAAAGCCATTCCAACCTCTGAGTTTATGCCCTTCTACTTCAGTTTCAGTTTGCCCTAAGTGATGTGTGAGGTGTATCAGGAGAGAGAAATAGCGCAGGAAGCAGACTAAGGAGAAAGCACCTTAGAACTACGAGAGCTGCAGTTCGCCATAGCCAGACTGGGATGTATCCCTGGGCTGGGGGCTTGGCATCATCTCTCATGAGCTCGTCTGCAGCCCAGTTCATCTGACTCCTAAAAACAATATAGCTGACAAAGCAGTTCATGGTAAACAGCACAGAAGTGAAAAGGAACTGATATTTTAATTGGTGGTCACATTCTTGCCACATTCTACATCAGGTATATGTATCCAAAATGCAACAGATTCCATGTATCTGATAGAAGGAATAATACACACAAGCCCCACCAATTCCTTAGTCAAAAGGAGTCCTACCACCTCTGATTTTACAGCCTACTCAGAAACCCTAAACTAAGGAGCATGCTGTGGATTTCTAACTTCTCTGGGGACAACACATTCATAGGCCAATGAGCTATGAGTTCATCCATATGTAGGTTTTTTCCTATCTATGGTGGATATAGTATAGATAATAGTCTCAACACAGGACAGATTTAGAATATACAGAGAAATACAGAGCATTGTTCTTGGAGTCTGTGAAGAATTTAAACCTAAGGACATATTTCAGGGATTGGACACCCTGACGGCAAAGTCAAGGTAGAATTACTGAAATGCAAAGTATCATTAGTTGTGATAAGGCCAGTGAAGGAAAGGCTGACAAGGCTGCTAACAAGAGGTATTACTGCGCTCATTGAAACTAGCACAGAGTGAATCAGCAGCCTAAAAGTAGTTAGAAATACTTCAAATAAACCAAGGATGTGCTCTGAGCCAACACCACTGAGCAGAGCACTTGTAAGAATTCAGTACCCATTGCCACTTACTGGAGGCATGTTACTGTGCATTATTCATGGTTAAACTGGTTGCAACTTCAGGAACTGGTTCTGACATGTTAAGCTAGTGAGCTTGCTGCTAGTGACCTTCTTGACAATCTTTGGCACAGCTGTTTTGGGCATATGGGAACCAAGTTAGGCCTGATATGGACTGAAAATGGACTTTAGATGTAAGGGGTATAGCTTATGACATGATTGTCATAGAAAAAGGAGTTGTTGAAGCTATTTGAGTCCATGAAGTCAAACTGAAACAAATGCTGACAACAGAATATTAAACATCAAATAGACAAACTGAGGTGAGAAGAGCAGAGTTTTTCTTTTCCCATATACTCCGATGTTGCTTTTCAGGACTGTGAGAACTGTGTAACCATAAGAAAATGCCCAGGCTGGTGGATATGAAGGAGAAATTGTGAAATTTTCAGTAAATTTTTGCATCCTGCACATGCCCTTGAGATAATTCTGAAACCTTAAGACAGACTACAGTGATACAGCATGGGACTTAGGGGAGAATCTGAAATGGATATTTGAAAGAATAAATAAAACTATAAGCAAGCACCAGCTCTAAGGTGCTAAGGTACCATGCAACAGCTGGAGGTACCTGATACCTCAGGAGGAGGCAAAGTGGCCTTTTGCAAAGCCCACTGTAACAGATCCCTGACAGAGACAGGAAAGTGATACATCAGATTCAGAAGAAAGTGTGGGCTTTTCTTCCTGCAATGAAAAGATTCTTTTGAGCACAAGGTAGACTTCTGCCTAGATACAACAGAACACCATAGAAAGGCAATGCTAAAAGCAGCCCTGAGAGTGCAGAGGCAAAAGGGGAAGAGGGTGTGGTGTCCAGAAAAGTGACACCAGGAGACAGGTAGGTTGACTTAAGCACACATTTAAACCACCTAAAACAAAGCTTTTCCAGAAAATTTCGGTGTTAAGGTTTTTGTCTTCTTCTTCATCATCACCATCATCATCATTTCCCTAAATGCAATCCAGGGAAGTTCTATATTGTACAGAATATTGGATGAGAGTCTTGCTCATTTTCTAATCAATTCATTATAAGCCCAAGATCAATCTTAACAGCTACTTACCCTTATTGGTAAGAATTTTCTTCTTACGTTTCTTCAATCATTATAAACAAGACAATTTTTAGAACAGTTGAAAAAAATTACACTGTGCAAGATAAAAACTCAATTTATAGATTTATAACTATTATAATTTTAGGCATTAATATTTCTAGGCATTTCCCAGACTGAAAGGATCTTAAAAAGACTAGAGCTTCAGACAGAGATCCAGGAGAGATGCTTTCAATTCACTCCTCCAGCACAGGATTTCTGGGTGAATTTCAGTTCCTTACACTGTGCATCATGCCCCATTCTTAAAGTGTGGATATGTGTGTGTGTACTTGCACTTACCTACTCCAGTGCTGTCTGATGCACTCTAATGACAAGAGTGATCTGAAGTGTATTAAGATTGGACATATATACACCTATACATGACTGCAGATATTTACTTTTATTGTGTGAATATTTCTGAATGCTAATGCTTAAATAACATCCAATTAACTACATAATACTATTTACAGGAATAAAGTTTAATCGCTTCTCATTATCAGCTTATTATAATCATTAGTCATTATTTATATAAAAACCGGATGAATTAGCTTTTTATGTGCATTAGGCATATGACCATATACATATCTATTACCTACCTGTTCTTTTAAATTACAAACAGCATAGAATTTGATTCATTTATTAGTCCTTTTCTGCAAAGTTTTCTTTAATGTCCAGTAATAATACATACATTCATTTTAATGTATTCTGGATTAATTTGGTACTACTCCATGGGCAGAAACTAAAGTTACATCTTTCTTGCAAAGCTTTCATAAGATGTCCAAATTAAAGATCTTTCTGTTTCATACAGCAGAAACATATACTTCTCACATATCATTAGTTAGAAGCAATAATAGCGCTGATTTGCCTACTTCTTTACAACACTGATTTAAAATTAAATAAATTGTTAATACTGCTGCACAAGAAAAACATCCTTCTTATTACACTTCTGCTTTTATTCCTGCTAGTGAAGCTAATATGAGGCTAGAATGAATTGGAAACAAAAGATTCAACTACAATCTGAAAAAAAAGATGATTAATTATTTGAGGAGAGTTGGACAAAAAGAAGGAAAAAAAATTCTCTGTTCAAATCAAACAGCACCATAAAAACATAGAATCATTAGGTTGTCCTTTAAGATCATTGAGTCCAATCTTCCCTGGCACTGAGGTCAGTCTGACAGAATGTAGTTCCTTGAATTCTCCTCCGGCTCTTCTTGTAGATAGACATCACATTTGCTAACTTCCAGTCAACTAGGACCTCCCCAGGTAACCAGGACTGCTGGTAAATGATGGGAAGTGGCTCTGTGAACACTTCTGCCAGCTCCCTCAGTACCACTGTATGGTTCCCATCCAGCCCAATAGACCTGTGCGAGCCTAAGTGGTATAGTTGGTTGCTGACAATTTCCCCTTCGGTTATGGGGGCTTCATTCTTCTATCCTTGTCTTCCAGCTTGGGGTACTGGGTTCCGGGGGAACAACTGGTCTTTCTGGTAAAGTCAGAGGCAAAGAAGGCATTAAGCCTTTTCCTCATCCTTTGTCTCCATGTTTGCCTGTGCATCCATTAAAGGCTGGAGATTTTTCTTAGCCCTCCTTCTGTTGCATTTATAGAAGGAATTGTATTTTCTTCTATGGCAATAGCCAGACTAAGTTCTAGTTGGGCTCTGGTTCTTCTGTTTTTCTCACTGCACAACCTCATGACATCCTTCCCATCCTCATGAGTTTTCTGCCCCTTCTTCCAAAGGTCATATACTCTCCTTTTTATCCTGAGTTCCAGTCAAATCTCTGTTCACCCAGGCCAGTCTTCTTCCCCTCTAATTCATCTATCAGCACACTGGGACAGC
>JAOXXN010000471.1:54489292-54504850 GCA_026770055.1 Myrmophylax atrothorax
TTATTTTTCTTTCTTTCTTTTCTTTTTTTTTTTTTTTTAAATTTCCTAAAATGTACGCAGCATACAGTTTACCTTCTCTTTCCTTTTTAAAAGAAAATATTTTGAAAGGAGTTTTAGGATAGAAAATAGTGTCCTGTGTAAGCAACCTCTGGGCTGCAGTTCTTTTCAGGATTCTGTTTGTGTGTGTCTCCCCCAGAAAACCCACTGCCGCAGCTTCTTCACCCAGAGCTTTGTTCCATTCTCCAGACACATCACTCCTCACTTCTTTGGCCTATGTGGTCCTGTTTGTGGCCTCAAACTTCTTTCCTTTCTGCTGTGTGCTGGCATTTTTCTCTACAGGAGGGCTCAGATGATCCTATTGGGTACAAAACTGCTTTTAGTGATCAGTAATTTGGAGTCAATAAACCTCTTAAGTAGCAGGGGTTATTACTGAATGAAACTGTGCCTAGCTCCATTCCTAGCCTACTTCCCAACCCCACGCTTCTCCTTGCAGGAGGGGACAGCAGAGCCTAAGCATTTGCCACTGATGCAGTTAACAACAGCAATTGCTCCAGATAAAAAGAGCTACATCATCATTACCAGGAGGGAGAAGTGAGTGTAACAAAGCACATTGCACCAACAATTGGGTAATTGGATCCCTACTGGAAGTGCAGCTTGAGTAATAATTTCAGATGACACCGATGGCGTTATAATAAAAATTAAACCTCTATTATCATATTCCAATGGATCCAGTTCAACCGCAGGAAAATGGCTAAAAGGGACTGCTGCATCCATGCACATCTGAACTTCTCAGGAAAGGTTAATCCACTTTGAAATTGATGCCAAATTGGCAAAATGCACCTTTCCTTCTGAACTCAAACTCTTTGGTTTAGCCACACGGAGAATGTGAGAAACCAACCTTTTTCTAAAATCTACACATGAAAGAAAAACCTCCTCCATTATTCAGTATATTGTACATCTCTTGGCTGGATGAGTGTGAAGCATATTCTGGAGCGAGGTAGCGTACACGGATGTGATGTGCTACTTTTCTATCAGTAATGAATTTTATGCCTGCCTGTTTCTGTTCCTTTGTCTATTTTTAATTCAAATATGTAAAAGCTCTTCTTAATACAGAGTCCCAGGTGTCAGTTGCTGCCTGGAGTCCCTTTTCTTTCCTCTATTGTTCTCTTAATTGTTACTTCAAAACAATTAGCTGGGCATTCATATGCAAATGAATGCAAATGTACAGGGGATTGGGTGTGAGAGAATACCACCACTCCTTAATTTCCACTTCAAGGTTTGCTGGTAGGAACAAGAAAATTGCTTAACAATGGATTTTTCCTGGGCCATAAAGGGTGAACTCCCAACGATTCCAGCCATCCTGCTGGCTCGGCAATTGTTAAGATTCTGCTGTTTCTTGGTAAGATTTTTATTTATTTAATTACTTGGATCTAGAGACTGTGCTAGTCTTGTCACCTTAAACTGCCCAATCCTTTTCATTTACGCTCAAGGACGTGCCTAATAATTTGGATACAATCCTGATTAGTATATAAAGTAAATTATTAATATTACTACTATTAACTTGATTCATTAAGGGATAAAAAATTTCACTTGAAGGAATTCCTCATGTCTCTGACAAAATAAAACTTTTATAATTTATAAAAGAGTATGCTTTATTGCATTTAATCCTTAGGAGAAAGATACACTGACTGATAGGCTGGGACTGGGAATGAATTCCAGAGAGACTTTGCCAGTTGCTAAGATAAATCTCGTCTCTTTTGGAGCAGTTGTATTTATTGTATAAATCTGCATTCCCTTTCAGGCTGTATAGTAAAACTTCTTATGAAAAATAGTTGGTTATTCAGCATTCAGAACTGCTTTACAAAGATAAATACTTCAGCTTTTCGGATGCAATTAATACACAGAAACCAATTAAAAGACCAAATCCTGTAATCATTAGGTAGGAAAAATTCAGAACCGCAGACTGTCCTGAGCAAGAAAACCCACAGCACAGCAGGAAAACGCCATCATTCATATGTTACTCTCCTACCAGGATCCCTACCAGGGGAAAAGTTGCCCCTAGGAGGTGTAACTTTAAAAAGACATTTGTGAGACTGTGGGAAGCAGTGATTAACTTTTCACTCCACAATTACTCCTTTTTTACATTACCTTAGTGTTCTTCCACTTTCATCTCTGCGAATCAACTACGCAGCAATAAGGGACCACAGTATTTACCCCTCAGGGCAGGTAGTGTCTTTGTTATGCAGTGTAATTCCCCTGTTTCACCAGATACGTTCCTCATGGAAAAGAAAGACATCTGGTAGGTGGTGGAAGCTGACTTGAATTCCCTGCTCCATTACTTGCCAAGGGTGGTGGGCTGACTGTTTAGGCATGGACACGAAGTTCTGTTTAGATGTATAAATACTAGTAGAATCAGTGAAGTCAGATGTTTGCATGCCTTTATTCAGACCTTAATTGTCCTGTGTCCTGGTTTCCTACCTCCTGGATAAGGTAACAACACTGCCCTGACAGTGCTGTTGTGAGAATAAACACATTTAAGACTGGGAGGAACTCGGGCGCAGCAGTGATAGGGACCATATAAATATCTCGAGCAGAGCGGCACTACTATTTATACTGCAGTATAAACAAACAGTAACAAAGCCGCTATGACTGGTCTGGGCAATCTGATCTCGGGACTCTGGCCCTGTGGGTAATGTAGGAACATATTCAAGTTGCAGCCAGCAATGCACACCAGAGGAGAAGACCTTGTACACCTGCAGAGGTGGTAACAAAGAAAGGGAGAGACTCCTCCTCTGTCCCCCCTAGATATTCTCTACAGAGGAGTGGATTCTGTCAGCAGTAATTCCGGTGGCCATCCCAAGGCTTCACAACATGTTGTGTTTGAGGGGAAAGAGGGATGATGAATCTTCTTACCCTCATCCCTACCTTTCCTCTCTGTGTCCTCTGTGCCCAGTATTCTATTTAAATGAGCTTTTATTTTTTTTTCACTTCCATTGGCATATCTATTTATGATGATTTAACCTTAAGCAAAGACTTAAGGGTTTTGCCCAAAACTAATATACAAATTCCAGAAAGGGTCTTTAACCATAATACTTCTATTTTCACCTCCTTAAAACTTGGAGAAATTGAAATATTTGTCTTCATTACAACATAAACACCTGTGGAAACTTGGAAGGTACTGGATATATCCCCTTATGTGAAGAATGAATGTCTCATCCCAGCAAACTGTGCCCTCGCTGCAACCTGCTCATATCTCATCAACCAGTATATTTTATCTTCATATGTGGTTGAAATAGGGGAGATTTCTGGGACTTAAACAGGCAAATAAAACACATCCATCTTCCAATAAACACACAGGAAGTTATTATTAGCCAGTGGGCTAATAGTAAAACACCCTGAAATACAAGAGAAGGAGGTGAAATTTTAAAACATATTTTACCCTGAAGTTTCTACTAAAGTTTTTCCTTAACAAGTTGTCAGAGACCTTTGCCTATTGCTTTATGAGGCTGACAGTTGCAACTTGAAAGTTCAAGGAATATTTTTAGTGGAAACAAGAGATAGAGGCTGGCAGGGTGTTTTAACAATGGTCTGTTTGTTTTGGTAACAAGATTCAAAGAATGCATTATTTATAATGCCCTGATATGCACATATGGCTCTAGTAGCATGCAGCAATATAATAACAGGAGTGGTTTCTTATAGCCTGTCTACACGGCACTCCCAGATGCTGCCTGCTGCTGCTGCCAGAGCTGCAATTTCACATGCAGTTTGAACCAGCAAAGCTGGTAGGAGTTCCTCTCAAGGCTGCTCATTCCCACCCCATGCCTTCTCTCCCATCTCTGTCATCACAGGTAAGGTTTTCAACCTCATGCAAGGTTTTCAACCAGATCAAGGAATCAGTCCAAGTTAAAACTCACTTGGACTGTAAAAAAATCCTGTAAAAAACCCAAACAATCCACCAAGTTTAACTGCTTAACTTGTTATGGTCATCATGCTTGGCCCGAGCGTCCCACATACTGTATGCTCCTTTAGGCTACTTCATAGTTGTCTTTTCTTCACAGAATCCTTTAATCTAAAACTGACAAAAATCCCTGCACCCCTGCTTAGTCTCATAATACTACTACAGTTCTTGGTCTTTACACACACTAACCTTATCTTATATCTCTACTTTAGTACCCACATACATGTCAGCAGTAGAATTATTATTTGGTACATATTGCATGTTTACTACATACATTATATAAAATGTATATATTACATATATATAGAAGTATATAAACACAGATGTGTGTACTAAGGTCAGAAGCACACCTTATGGTTGTTAACACATAACACAAAATGTCTGTGTGCACAAGCGGGAATATAATGAAGTGGTCCTCAGGCCCTATGGTTGCTTTTGCTCTCTGGTCTCAGCAATGGTTGATGGAATTTGGACAAAAAAATGCCCTCTGTTTCATCTCTTTCCTTCTGTATGCTTTCTGCAGTTTGGGGATTGATCAGATAAGACCACATTCAGATGCTGAAAATTCCAGTAAGCTCCAAATGCCTGGTGTTTTCCACTAACCAGTGAAATCCTTATGTCTTTAGAAATATCCAAGCAGTATGAAATACTAACTCTAGGCTTCCTGTAGAGAGCCCCAAAACTGCCTGAGCTTGTGATCTAGTTCAGAGATGGCTGATACATCAAAACTTGCTGCAGTAGTCCAAAGCTTTCATTACCAGCCAGCAATGCAGCTGTGCCTGCCTACTCTGTGTGTTTCACAGCTGAGAAAGGAAGCCTGAACCAGTCTCTTCCCACTCCTGAACTTGGCTCCTCTGATGGGGTCTAGGACAATGTTTCTTTGTGTTCTTTGCTCTTTTCAGCAAACTATTACCAGGTGCTCACAGACAGATTTCCCCCTTTAGCCCTTTTGAGTTGCGTGGAACATCAATAAAAAGCATAAGGATGTTTTGAATAAATCTGGTCTCTTAGGGGCAGGTAGCTGTGATGAAACTCCCAATGAGTACAAAGGAATGGTAATAATTTAAAAGAGGAAATATTCCTGTGTATCAAAGCCTTGGCTGTAGCATAATATATATCTAACACGGTTTTATGCAGTATAGATAAATAGGACACAAATAGTGTTATCCCATTGCCAACATCAAAGCATGCAGATTTCAGAAAGGGAAAGTATGATTAGAATGTGGTTCAAGGCATAAAGCTTTTCACATCTCTGCAAAATGCATATGTGTGTATATATATTTACACTTAAATATATTTTAATGAGTTCTTTTGCATAGTCCAGTATGTAAAGCTCAGATCTCTTGTTTGCAGAGTATTCTTGTGTCCTTTCTTTTATGTCTGATTGTCCCCTCTAAGAACATAATTATTTTCTTAGCAGACAAAATCTCCTCCTAGCCTTTCTCCTTACTAATCTTTCTACATTTTTCCTTATCTCTTCCTTCACGTCTATTGCCTGATTGTGCATCTTACACAGACCCTCATTCAAGGTTAGTGAAATTAAACATTAGCTGTCTTAATCGGTAGCTAGTAACAGTAGTTTATCTACCAAGATAAGTTTGCAGGTTTTGGGTGTCTCAAGTTTCTTCTTTTCCACTTCCATTATTTTAAGACATGGTTATCTGAGGAGTTAGTGACCCATGTCCTTTAATGTTGCTTACAAGCAATTTCCCTATATATGACCCTGTGATAATTTCTACTCTGTCAGGTTGCAGCTACATCACTTTCTGGAGCAAAACACTATACTTGTTTCAGAATGTTTCATATTCTTTAACTTCTAATAGCTTGTACATACTGGAGATCCCATGTTCATCCCCTGTGCTGCAAGGTATTTATACTCTAAAATGCAGCCTAAGGAATCAAAGCAGCAGGGCAATTTGGGGACAATACTGTGCACTTCATTCTCTTACCAAGGCAGGGGAGAAAAACAGTAGATTTGCCATGTATCTTTATGAAGATAGCAAAAGCAGCAGGTTGCCAGGACAGTTCTAGCTGGCTGAAGCATTATAAATGGAGAAATGGATGTGAAGCCTGGTCAGAGACCTTATGGATTCACACAATAAAGCTATAGAGACATCTGTGTCATTCCACTAGTCTGTGTGCTATATGCAAGGGAGGATCAGACAGTGGTTGTTTCCCTTCCATGTGACATCCTGAAGGGTCATACATAGGAGTTTTGTAGCACATCCCCTTCTGGGCTAGTTATTACAAAGCAAATTTACATTCCAGGCAAATGCAGCAATTGGTAATTTTTCCACAAAGAATAGGGTTCCAAAGAGCTGGTGGCTGGACTTGTGCCTCATGCTTTGTCTGAAACCCTCCTTTTAACAGGATTAGCTCAAACAGAGATTCACCAAGTTGGAAAGCCTGATTAGGAGCTGCTGCTATGATCCAGGGCTTCCAGATCCTGGCAGTCAGAGAAAAGACACAGATGTGACACTCAAGTGCCCAGGATAAACACAGCCCTCTTCAAAACAGCAATCTTCTGCTACTGTTAGCTAAACTTTGTTTAAACCTTGTGTAAGTAGACTCAGTTCAGAGTTAGTGCTTGGGACAAAGTCTCCTCATCTGAAACAGTCTTTTCACTTGTGCACAGTCAATAAGAAGTGCAGACATCATGAGAACATTAGACATCTCTGATGAGATGTGACTGGTTACATTGTGTGAGGCAGACAGTCAAGACTGCCTTTTTCAGAAAGACTTTTCTCAGCTCTGAGTGACCGCTCCGCAATGCCAGCAGCTCACTGCCAGCTTCTGCAGCGCAGCAATCAAATAGACAAATCTGCCTCCTGTCCTCCAGCTCCTATGGCTCACAGCCCAACAAAATGGTGGCTGGGGACTACTAGAACTGTCATGACATGGGACATTGGCCTCTGCTACTGACTAATGGTCTTTTCTATGTGGAAGTTGGTACTCTGCTTTGACACAGTCTGTAATCATTCTCAGTAAACTCACCTTATTTTCTACTGCTTAGCCAGTGCAGATGAATGTATCAAAAGCTTGGCAGTATTTTTTTTGGATACTTCTTCAGCTTTGGGTATTTCCTAGATTCTGGTAACTCATCCAGGTGTTGCTAAAAGCTTGTTATGCAGTGTGCTGGAGGCTTTCCATACTGTCTTCTGTGGGTTTTAACAACAGAGGCTGCCATCTTTTTTCCCCATCAACACAGCTAGAACAGTCTCGGGTGATGCTAGCTTCTCATTCAAATGGTTTCCTGTGGTTTAGTTCATGCAAAACCAGAATTAAGCACCTGAACCATTCCCTTGTTTTGGGTAACCTTTTCCAATATTATTTAACAAGTTGTTTTCAATCAATTCTAATTTACTACTTCTTTCAGTACTTTGCGCCTCATCAAGATCTAATTTTCACAATCCACCTCCTTTCTCTTTAGTTGGTCTATAAGGTACATCACCAGCTATAGTGTTCACCAATTTAACCACTTTGAGACCTTCTCCAATCATTGTTTCTTGTTCTACTCTGCTCCTGTTAGAATCCATTTTTTGAACCTTTTCATCCTACCAACAGCTCAGCCTCAAATCACTAACCTTTTTACAGTGACACTGTCGTGAATAAGTGTTTTAAGGTTGGTTTCCTTAAAACTAAACTGCTTCTGCAGCCTGTAAACCCGCTCAGAGAGTAGCTGCTCTTCATGCTGCCCTGTGACACAATATACCCTACTGAAGCTTCAAAGCATGGGGGAAGAAGACTGGGCAAAGATAAAGTGAGGCCTTTGTTAAACAGAGTGTTTCTGCATCCATCTTGTTCCAGGCAAAAACTCTGATAATCCACAATACTATAGCTTTCATATGCTGGGGCACGGTGCCAGTGTTGCAACTGCTGCAGAAGGTAGGAACAAAGAGGGAAGATAAGGAGTTGTGCTGTAGCAGGGAAAGGAGGAGTGGAGAAAAAAATATCTTTTGCATTCATGGAATGATTGTGACACAATCATAATAATTCTGAAATAATTATATTTGTTATCAGTCAACATAATTTCCTGCAGTTCTACATACAACGTCATTTTCCTTTTCCAGTAGTCGGGCTGAACAAACGGTTCTGTTCTTGTTATTATTTTAATATGAAGCAGAGTAATGTTGGTTGAACTAATAGTATAAACACAAGGATATCACTTAGAAATCCTTGAAGATTGGCATTTAGTCTATTGTTTCCTAATATGATGCAGCCCTATTTGTTAATTCTCACTTTTCCCCCCCATGTTTTGCTGTAAAATGCCATCGTGCTGCAGTATTGTGAGGACAAACACTGCAGTATGGTTAAACACTAACTCTCTCAGTTTAAGTTATTATCCAGAGCCCATTACTGTAGCATTGGAGTGCATGAGAGAGACTATTTAGTAGATGAAAGAAAAATAATACAAAACCAGTATCATGCTGTTTATTCTAATGCTTTAGGCTAGAACTCTGTGTATAACACATTTAAAATGACTAATGGATTTTAACTTACCGTTTAGGAGAGAGGATGCAGGCCCCTTACTGGGTGTGACCTTCTTCCACCAGACAAATCCTTGGCCCCCCAGGGGGACTGGTCTGTCCTTGGAGAGGCAGATCATGTTACCTTCAGTTTTACCTTGAGTCTGTTGGGGAAGGAGGCCAGCTTTAGCCTGGACCATTCAATTCCCAGGAGTTTTGTCACAGGATATGGTGCCTGTTCCCTGCATTCAGCTGGCACTCTTCAAATGAGACTTTGAGGTGTTACCAGGTCTCTCTGGCATTATTCTCTCTTGCTATGTGTCTTGCACTTACATTCACAGAGGCTCACATAAACCAAGAGGAAACTTCACACCATTTATTCTCTTGCTAAAGTCTATAGACAGTATACCCAGCTAAAACGGAGTCCTGCTGGACAGAAGTACCAGTTCATTACTATAACAGGATTACAATTTGGTCCTTTATGCTTACTAGAGCTGCTTTCCAATCAGCTTTATTGTTGCTCAAATACTTCCCATTGTCATATAAAATGATTAATATATAAACACAAGAGAAACAAAGACAGGTTCTAAAGGATCTCTGGTAGGTTTACTGGAAACTGAATACCGGAAAAGAGGACTGGAAAACACATAAATAAAACCAGGCTTATTTATAACAGCCAGAAAAAAGAAGGAAACTGGTTCTTACTCTTTTGTAACTTCCCTCCCTAATATAGGTCACTTAAGTCACTTACTCATATGCATCTCCAATTTGGTTTTCCATATGTAGTAGAGAGAAGGATGCAGCCTTTTTCTGAGGCACTTTGAAAGATTACAGTGTAGGAGGTTACAAGAAGCATGAGGATCTTACAAGGATCTTTGCTGGATATAGACTCATACAACATTTTTATTAGAGATGTGGGAGCAGAAAAGTAGCCTGCTAATTGCATTCACAGGTTTTATTAAATTAGGATAATTGGAATCTTGAGAAGCTAAAAAGTGGCAAAATAAGATTCAGCTTGGCAAAAGTCATATGGGATATTTTTTACAAAAAAGTAAAATCCTTAATTTAAGATAAAATCCATCACAGTTTTAAAAGGGTTAGAGGCTTAAATATTTTTAAAGTCTGATCTTTAAATTTATGGTATTTTGGACACCTGGCACCTATAGGAAACCATTCAACTACACTGTCGACTTCTAAGCCTGCAGTCTTTAAAAATTCTACTATGAGGACTTGGAGTACTATGTAAGAGAAGTCTCTGTTCCAGCCAGCTTCTTTCCCTTTAGTCTCATTTCAAAGTTGCATTGATGAGAACAAAGGAAGTTTCTCAAACAAGAAATACTGAAAAGAAGCTAATGAGAGAGCCTTCTGTTAGCCAAATTGGCTGCTTCTTTACAGGGATGTAGCCACTTCCATGAAATTGACTCCTCAATAGTATCTACAGCTAGATATTATTTCTTTAACAATTTTCATTACACAAACATAGACACATGAAGTGCAAGAAGCATCTGAGGATGTCCAGATATGCATAGTTATGGATAAATTCCAAAAATTTATGTTGTTTGACTGGAGGAACTGTAGCACTTCCTACAATTTATGCACCAATTACAGGCTTTTAATATTTTATCAATCAATGGATATTCCACTTAGAGGCTGATTAACAGATAGGCTTAGCACCCCAGAGCTCCAAGTGAACACAGTAGGATCTGGAGGTCTCCATAAATCAGAGATCTTCCTCCTCTGACATGTAAATTGGTGGGTACCAAGTGAGAACCAATGCTGGCAGACTAGGACAGAATAGGAAAGACTTCTGTGTAATCAGCCAGTGCTGGAATCACTGCTATGGACATGGCTGAAGTAAGCAATTTGGGAGGACTGAAAAGGGATTAGGTATCCATATGAACAGTAACAACATTTTAAGTTTTGTAACCTTACTGCCGAAGAGTTACGGGGTAAAGAAGCCTCATGGTTTAGAACTTAAGTTGTTGTTCTCTCAGGATCAGTATAGATTGTTGTCTCTATTATAATACTGTCAACAGTTGAAATAGGTATTCATTGTTTTTGTGTTAATGTTCCTGTGTTTATACAAAGCAGATCCATGAAGAACACAAACCAATGCTCTCTCCCAGTGTGACAAGACATGTTTCTCTGAATGCAGCATTGTTTTCCTTTCTGTGATTCTCTTGGAATATGTCTTTACCGAGAGGATAGAGAGTGGGATGATCATACACAGAGGATGATGAGTTGTGATGAACAAGAATTTGCTCCTGAACTGTTACTACTCTAAATAAAACCATTACTGAGTAGTTAAGATTTACATAGCCTAATAAGCGTCAAACAATATATCTCTATATCTTTCTTTGCAATACTTTTTTCATGGTTTATCCATCCCCCATGACTGTCCATTATTTCCAGCTTACACCATTATGCACTGCCCTGCAATCAGCTGGTCACCATAGCCGTCACTGCCACTCACTGAGATTTTTTTTCCTGCTCACAGAGTTAGGCACATATGTTCTAACTTACTTGCCCATGCACTTAGGCTGGATCAGCAAGTCCCATCTTTTTCTCAGCTTAACAGCCCAATGGTTTGCTTTTCTGTTGCATTTCAGGGATCATGCAGAGGTAGCAGGTGAAAGGCAGCAGTTCTTACCAAGCTGAATGGCTGTTCCTTGAGGCACCGAAGGGACTCAGGCTTCAGGAGGAACCCTTCCACTCTTTCAATGAAAACGGACTTTGATGTATCAGCTTTTTCAGCACCAGGAAAAGGCAAGATGCAGCTTAAGAGATCCACAGTAAAAGGGCCTTAGATGGTTTAGAAAAAGCACAGGTCAGGTGCCTTTCAACAATGCCTAAACTATTCTTGACAGTGTGTTTGCTATTATGTCCTGTTCATATTAGCCATGTGCAGCAGCAGCAGGATCACAGGGAGACAGGATGATAAACATGGGATAGGCTCCACGTGTTGAGATGGCCTCAGAAAGACTACATCTGCTATCTTTCTGATCAGCCATTTTTGTTTTAATTATAACAAATATAACAATTGCACTCTGTGTTTACCTCTGAGCTGTTTGCCTTGCTTCCAAAGCCAGTTGGGGTGTTCAGATGAAGCAATGAAAAGCCTGAGAGGTGGAATAATCACTTCTATGGATATAGAAGACCCTGCAGAAAGATGGGTAGATCTACAGTACTTTAAAGCAGTAATTTAGAATGAAAATCTCCTTTTAGATCTGAATCCTTTGTAAGGGTGTGATACAGTACACCTGTAGTTTTGAGATAGATGCAGGAAAATTTAAAACTTGCTAAGTAAGAGGTTACTGGCAGTTTGCAGGGGGAGCAGTAATGGCTAAGGCTATAGAAACCTGAAGGGATGCAACTGCAGCTGGATTTTTAGCAAAAAAGTAGGAACTACTAAGGCAATGAAGTACATGCTCTTAAATAAGAATCGAGAAGCTCACTAAAGACTTGTCTTTGATATATGGACACTGTCTCCTAACAATTGTTCCCTTTCAGGTCTTTATAATTTAAGATGATTTTTATAATGTACCTTGCTGTAACATGCAAATTATGTAGTCTTGTATGCAATTGTGTTATACAACAAAGCAAGGATCATGTGAACTGAAATGAATGCACAGTATTAAATCAGATACTTAATCACTCATTTTAGTTTGATTTACTGGAGCTATTGTGTTCTTGTTCTATACGACTGAAAAAATGTAACAAGACAAAACATGCCTCTGAATACCGTGATATTTAGATGTGCTTTACAAAGCAATTAGATCATTCTGATTCTTAAAAACCCAATAGAACCATTAGACTTGATTATTAAAACACCCCCTTCTCCTCTCCAACTTAAGCACACCCATACACTGCCCTATCAAGTGGCAAGTGGTTCATTAGTATCCCATGTAAGATGGCTATTAAGAGGACAAGAGAAATGAATTTCAGCTGGCTACAACTGCTTTTTAAAAAATACTAAAATACTTTTTACTGGAAAACCTTTAAAAATCAGTCTGTGGAGGGGGCCTAATCATTTTGTGTGTGTTATTGCTCTATCTTCATTTGAAGATAAATTATCACATTATTCTCTTTGCTCTCCCACTTGCAAATTAAGTTGTCATTCAACAACTCCTAAAGAGGCAAGTTGCACAATCCACAAGAACAAATGATGCAGCTCTTGTCTTTTCTTTTTTTCAAATATATTTTTTTATATGTATGGTGGTGTGATATTTTTTCCCCCTTCAGTTTTGTATCTGACTACCTATTGGAAAGATACTTAGAATTTCTTTCCCTCCTGGCTGGACACCCTTAAAGTGCTATTGATAGCAAATACATTTTTGAAAAAAATATGAAAACTCTATTTTCTAAGAGCATACTTTTAAAAGAACATTTCCTTTGGCAAAAAAGTTTTGACTTGTATTAGTTTTCTCAGAAGAATGTGAGTTCCAGAAGAAAAAAGAAATATGAACATTACTTTTCCAAATTAGTATACAAGGAGAGTATCCAAAGCCCTTTGATGAATTTTGTTTTTACGTCACCAAACCCTGATATTTCAAGTCCAAACAAAATGAATATTTTCAAAATAATGATATTATACAATAATGCAAAATTATTTTTAGTGCTTTTTTTTCTATAAAACTTTGAGCTTGGAATTTGCATGAAAACTCTCTAGCAGTCTCTAAGAAACTGCTCTGGATGTTTCTGCATTAACTAGTGACATTTGGAAGTGACCTCTTGAATTTCAACCATTAAATTTTTTTCTATATAAGAAGTTCTTAGGAACATTCATGCATTCAGTGGAATTTATTTTTCATCATGTTGACCTGAAGAAATAAGATCTTTCCCAGTACTTCGAGTTGGACCTTTCTCAAAGGCTTCTGGTCTCTTCTCAAGTTAAATTTCACAAGAGCATTTTGCTGGAAATCAGTGGATACAAGTAGAGCAGTGTTATAGTCTTGTATTTCACCTCAGTTAAACAAGGTTTTGAAACCCAGGTAGGCATAAAGGAATATGTCTCACTCATGATGTTAGTGCTAGATCAAGCCTATGGTCTCATTTCCTTACTGCTCCATGAGCACAGTGTCTGTGAGTTTTGCAGTGCTAACTTTGCATGAAATGGGAACAAAACATAGGCAAAAGTGAGCCAGTATTTCTATTCTCATCAGGTGAGTGTGATTTAGGAATGGTTTAAACCATTTTGATGTGGCTGAGTGTGAATGGTAGTATCTCACAGTTTTTGTCCAGATCACTCCAATCTTACATCTACAGTAAGAGGGAGAAATGTACCTGGGACTTTGGTAGCCTTCCATTATGCTGCACATCAGTGACAAGTGCTGGGCTGTCTTCCCTAGCTCAGCAAATAGAGTCAAATGTGCCTGATCAACTGTTTCTGGAATAGGTGCTGTTTTCTTCCATAGAGACACCAGACAGGACCTGAATTTTGACTTTCTGATTAATATTTTATTTTTCTGCCTGCTATTCTGACTTCCCTACAGCATACTGATTAATCATCTCACACACATGACCATCTCACAAGTATGCACCTCTTCTCTCTTGTTTTCCACAGTCAACCAATTTTGTAGATGCTTTTCCAGCTTGGACTTAACACAAATGCCTAATGCTAGTAATGGCAACTCTGGCAAAACTATGCTTGGAAAAACCCAACAAACCAACAAAAACCCCACAAGCAAACAACGAAACACCACTTGGAAGAAAGACATCAATCTTTTGTCCTGTATTACATAAGGCTACAGAGAGGATCATGCTGCATGCCAAATCAAGCACTTTGAAATCACTTTTTCCTCAACTGCAATAACTAGTGGTAAACAGTGCTTGATTAGAGCCAAGATTTTCTCTGTTCAGTCTAGTGGAATGAGGACCTGAGGACAGAAAATCTGCAGGGATTTGTTTTTGTCTTGCTGAGACACAGCTCTGGGCAGTAGTGGTGGCATCCCTTTTGTGCTGGACAGGTGCAGGCTAAGGGGCTCCTGTGCTGCCAACACTGCTGGACTGCTCCCTGACACAGCATATTGAACAACACACTTCCTGCACGTGACATATGGCAAAGACAGTGAGGAACCTGTAGCCTGTTTTGTTTGCCTTGGTGTTGCTTACGGTCTTAAGATCTTTATCCATGGTTGTGAAATAGCATATGTGGCTGCATCATTTGAAATTTGTGTTCCTAGAGGAATGAAGTGTCGAAGAGCTGCAATCAGTGAACAGATCACAGACTATTCTGAGTTGGAAGGGACCCACAAGGATCATTGAGTCCAACTTTTAAGTCAATGGCCCAGATAGGGGATTGAACCCATGACCTTGGCATTATTACAACCAAGTTTTAGATCCCAGTGTTTAGGAATTAGATAGATGAACACATCTTATTTCAGAGATCTAGGCTTAGTCTAGAAGAGTATTTAGATTTGTATTCTCAGAAGGTAAACTATGCGGATGTTCTACACCTCAAACTTAATAACCTCATGCATCCAGCAAATGGCTCTTCTACAGGGTGAAGTTTAACCACAATTTATCTGAAGGTAGTAGCCTGACTGCCTAAAGACCTCTTTGTCTTCATACGACTGATCAGGAACTTCATCCATATCTAACTGAGAGGCGGAGAACCAGGATATCTGTATTAGAGGTGAATAACTCAGGCACCCATTTGAGTGTCATGTTCCTCATATATGACCTCTGACTCCTGAGGACGACTGTGTAAATAAATTCTCTTCCTAACTTAAAGAAAATAAATAAATGTCTAGAATATTCTTCATCAGGCCAATCAAATTACATAGTCTTTTCTTCCACAAAACCCCAGCAGATGTGCCTTCTTTTATTCATTTCACAATACAAAAAATAAACTGACAGAGAGTGTCTGCTAGTGGACTGCTCTGCAACAGCACTGAGTAAGTGTAAAACATGTTTGTACTGTAACATGATAAAGAAATTGTTCCACAAGGTCTTGACTCTGACCTTATGTTACCTGCATCAAAATAGTTCAAAAAAGGAGACAGAAGAAACTGGCCAAGTCCCCTCTAAAATTATCACTGGCACTAGACCCACTGAGTGTAGATCCTAGTATATTTCTATGAATAGAACTTGAAGGAGTTGTGGGAGATTTGCAGATCCTGGAATTTTGCAGCT
>JAOXXN010000471.1:54549203-54582229 GCA_026770055.1 Myrmophylax atrothorax
AAGAACGGCGCTTCCCTTACAGAAAAATCTGGTCTTTTTATGCCTGGATAATTAATATCCTCACAAGGTAAGTGCTCTGGTAATCACACAACAATTAAATGGTTTAATACAGTTTTAACACACAGAAAATGTTGAGTTTTCAGCCTGAAATGATGTCTGTTGACTGCATATATTTGGGGCAACTGTATCTGTAAAGGTACAGACCTGTTATTTGTGCCTTCACTGCCCATGCCCTCAGTGTGCCCCTGCTGTTGAGCTGGTGAAGAAAGGGCTGGTGAGGGGGGAGGAAAGCCCTTAGCTGCTGTAAAGAAGTGGTTCCCATTCATAACGAGAAAGGGAACAAAATAATGTTCAGGAATATATGCATAAGAAGTAAATTGCTCCTGCTGGTATGGTGTAGTGGCCCTTTAACTAATGCTTACCTTGACATTTTGCAACACATTCTCTGCAAGAAAAACAAATCAACATTTTAAAAGGAGAAAGTTATTCTTTAACTGCTTCTGTAATGAAGGTTTTAGAAATAAGTAATAACTAGAGTGAGAAAATCATTGGTGATATACTGCGAAAAAAGCACTTAAAGTACTTTTCATTCAAGAATGAATTTCATTATGTACTACAGGCAAATGATGTCAACTCAGTGCATTTTGTGAGTGTAGGACCAGATCTGGGTAGAACTTTAAGGTCATATAATCCTAAGCTCCCCACTTTTCAAAGTGCTATGGGGTTGATATATAGATGCTGCAAACTGCCCTAAATCTTTGGAAATAGCTAGAGTCCTATAGCACCACATTAGTTTCACATGAAAAAGAGAGCAAAGGGAGCACGAAGTTTTTGTTCACAAGATGGTAGAAAAGACAAATCTGAGACACTCATGAATCAAAGGGACCAGACTAATGCAGGTTGGAGCACAGAGAGAAGCAGCCCTTGTTTGCTGCCTCACTTGCTGCTCTCCCTCAGTCCCAGCCTGACAACAAGAGGTATAGCCCAGATGCACACCCAGGCAGCAGAATTGCTGTGCACTTCCTTACCCATTAGTTCAGAGACTTTTTCATGGCAGGATATTTTGGCCTCAAGAATTAGTCTGAATATTTATCCATTCCATATTACATCAAGGATTTTATTTTGTCATCAGCCCTGCTAACTTTACTGCTTATAGTAGTCACCCCACCTGGTGGGATAGGTGGCTGACTGTTTCTACTGCACACTATCCATGTAATGGTGAGGGTGGAGGCATTGCCCAATAGCCCTTTTGCTGCCTGGTTGTCTCAGACTGAAGATATTACCCTAGTTTTTCGTGCTTCACTCTTAATAGGTTTGATGTATTTTTAAACAACTTGGCCAAGGTATTTCTTTTAATAGGAGGATAAATTTAGGATCATATATGCTTATTTGAACTCTGAAATTAGAATACACTCTATCTTATGTTTTGTTATTGGCTGTATATTAATAGTTCAGCTTTTGTCTTTAGTGAAATGTACTTTTTCACTAGATACAAAACCCAAGATTCTTATCTAGTTTGACTGAAGATCTTGATGATTTTTAAAAATTTGTTTTCAGCCTTCTTGTGCTTTGAAGATTTATGAATTTATTTATTCAGAAGGTCTCCTGTTCACTGAAGTCCCAATGTGACTCTGCCTATATGAGTAGTTCTACTAATATCATCAAAATTGCTCACAATCTGAGAAGCTATATGTGTATTTTGCTAAAGGAGAGCTCAAGGGTCTGATCCTTAAAGATCAAACACTCTCTGGGCTACTGACTAAACATGACCTGTAGGGATTTGGTTGTCAGAGTCACAGCTCAAGAAGTCCAGTAAATATTCTACTCCAGCTAATGCAGAGGGAAGGTTTATGCCTGAGAATTGAATTTTATAACTGTAACCTAAAACACAATCTATGTGATCCTGAATCTTTATAAACATAGAACTTCTCTCATCAGTCCCAGGAAAACATTACCTCCTCTGTTAGACAGAAACAGGCAGACAAAACTTTGCTTTTTCACCTGTGTTTATGGATCTTGAAGCCAGAAGACAGGCAGAATCTTGTTGGGGATTTTGAAATTTGGACTGGGAAAAAAAAAAAATCCTTCCTCTTCTGAATTGTTGTATGCATAAAAAACCAACAGCACGCTACCTCGTGGTCCACATTTGTCCTCAGTTTTGGAAATTCTTAACATGATTCCTCTAGAGCCATAGAATTTTGCTCATAGTGCTGTACTGCTGAATTTTTGTCACCATTTCTGAGTGCCCTCAACAGTGATACTCAGTTTTCTTGGTGAAGGAAATTGTTGATGGCAAATCTGTAGTTTTCACTAACTTCCATAATTAAAAAAAAAAAGTTGGGGGCAATTCTCCTCTTATTTTAAGAATTTAAAGTTGGTCAGTTTTTGGACTACATGGATTGATATAGCCCTTTAAATAGGCTCCAGCTACAGCCTGTTATTAATCACTGTAGCAGACAAAAAATACATTGTTTCCTTGCTGAGAATAGCATGTTTTCCTTCGCTTATGAATTGATCCCTGAAAGGTTCCTCAAGGGAATGTGTTTGTTCTTTCTTTCTTTCCTTCTTTCTTTCCTTCTAAGGCAAAACAGCTTTAAACTACAGATACGCTAATCTGTAGGAGACTCCAGAACTCATTGATCCATGGGCAGCATAGGTATTAATCTACCTGGGCTGGGAGACTAAAGGAATGAACGATTAATTAAATAGCCTTGAGGTTATTTTTCAAAACAGCATTGTAAGCAGAGATGGGCAAACCTCAGAAGGTTTTTGTACTGGGTTCAGTTCAGATCAACTTCCTAAATTTCATAGACTGATCCGATCATTGGAAGCATACATAAGAGGGAAAAAAACCTTGAGGCAATATTTTCAGTTAGACCAATCGGCCCAGTGGGGAAAAAAGAGAAAATGTTTAGAGAATGCATTTTAATCTTGGGCCTGAGATTCAATACACATCCTAACCACATTTAAATATATCTATGAGGGAAAGAATGGGTGTTCAGACAGTTTTCAAAATATTATTCAATGGAAAATGCAAAATTTATTATTACATTTTATTGTTTCCAAAATTACTTAGTGTTTTGTAAAATTAGTAACAATGTCAATACATTTTTAACTTTTCTCATACCTTTTACTTCTTGTTGCTTTCTGTAAATGAAAAGACCTTCCTAAACTGACACACATGATGATACTGCCAAATCCCTCAAGATCATTTCTTTTGTGACACTGACAAAATAGAATTGTAGAGATATCTAAGTATAGATTTTGAGATTTTGTACATTAGCCCTCATGATATATAAATTGAACCATAAACTGTATACATTTATTTATCTCCCTCTCCCTGCTCTTTGTTCTGTGCTTATTGTATATTTTGCCAATGCAATAAACTACTGGATGATGCAAACATTCTACCAGGCTTTAAGCTGAGCAGGGGCAGTGCAAAACCACCCTACAATGCAGAGCCCCATTTAATTTATGTTGCCTGTAACTGAGGCTTGTCATTGTGTTAAGAGCAGCTACATTTATCTATTCCATTGCTTTTGATCATCTCAAAAGGCAGGAAGAACCAAAAGAACACACAAAAATTTGTCTTTTCTAGCATATCACGGACATATAAATGGAGATTTAAGCTCTTAGAGGTTACCTATTACTGTACTATCAAACACTGGAGCTCCGTCCTGGGAAGTGCTTCTGGATGTGATGGCACAAGTAATAATGTGACATTACTTGAGTAAATGGGTGGATAAAACAATTGCAATGATTTCTGCCAGGGTTTTAAGGATGGCCTGTATGCTCTTTGGTCATGCAGTTTTTGCTGCAGCTTGGCACTGTTCTAACATTAGTAGATCCCTCTTATATCTAACAGCCAGATGGTCAGAAGTTGTGAACTACTTAATGAACTGCTCTTGAAGTTATGCCAAGATACTTGTATACACATATTCTTTCTGCAAGTCAGTGCTATAAGGTCACAGGAAGAACAAGGTCAGAAGTGGCTCATCTCATGTTTTTGGGTGTGTGTGTCGACCTGACTGGCCACACACAAGTTGCTGAGCAGCAAACAGAAGAGGTGGAGATAATAATTCGTTTCAGCTATTAATTGAATTTTTGAGTCTTTTTATGTTTGCAAATTTTCCACGAACAGACCCTAATTTTCCGGATTGCATTTGTTACTCAGAGTTATTTGCTGACAAAGGAAACAGAAACCACAGAAATGCTGGCTGGAGCTTACCCTTCTTTCTTAAAGGCTAAGCAGAATAGCCATCAACCAGGCACTTTCCAGGGCTGGTGAAAGAAAAATGGAGTGTAAAGTCAAAATATAGGAAGCTGAGAGATAGAGATAACCATCATAAAACAGTTTGCAGCCTCTTGACCTCAGCAATATTACCAGCTACATGCCATAACTTGATCTTTGGCATTAAACACTCTGCTGAGTAGGTGTTTGCTGTGTTACCATCTTTCTGGATGTTTTTTGCAGCTGTCTTAACCCTTGGGCTGCTGCCATGCTCCTCCCTCATCTCTCTCTTGACACTTATTCCCAATTCTTAAGGTAAGTTTTGGTTACAAAACCCTTTGAAAGGAACTTGGCATTCCTTCCCAGACATTTTATGAGTAATTTGAAGATAAAAATATATTTTTAATTGTATTTGTTCAATAATTTTGATCAACTCTTTTCATCCATGCTATATTTTTTGCATGCCTCTGCTGCTTTTATGTGGAAATGTGCATATGTACAGTTATATCCTGAAGCACTTACAGTCTTAAGACAGAAAAGGAGGGAAGACAATAGGGGGAACATAATTTCTGTACTTCCTTTTTGGCATGCCTGTGGTTCACCTTAGAACTTCAAGCCTTTCCCTTAAACCTGTAGCATCCTGGATGGCCTCATACACCTTTTGGGGTCAGTTTGTTAAACATCTGCAATGATGCATAGTCTCTGCCCATTAGAGACTTGCCATTGCCTTAGTTACAATTTTGAAAATAATTTCAAATTTTATTTCTCACTCCTTTTCTTTTCATATCTGAGAGCACAGACAAAATTTCCACCCCCACTTTCCTTTTTATTTTTTTAAATGTTGAACTGGAAATTGTTTTGAGTAGCTCCATTTTCAGTGCATATTCCTGGCCTAGCATAAAACTAATGAACAGACCATTTGTGAGAACTGTAGGCAGAAGGAATGTGATTGCAGGCAAATTTCACTAGGAATTAAAACAAACGCTCACAGAGAGTATTTTGTGGTGTTCAGTCACACTGGCTAACCCTTAATTGATGGGAATGAGAGTCTCTAGTTAAATGCAGCATCTAAGTAACCGAGCTGCACAATACACACTGCTGCTTTGCACTTACCATATTGCTTCCACGTGTGTGCAGAGAGGCTGCGTGAAAAGCAACTTCACAGGTGTAATGCAGGGTGGCCTAACAGGTGCAAGAAACCTTTGAAATCTCCTGCCTCTTTTCTTCTTCCCTTCTTCAGAAAAAGTCCTAAAACAAGGGATACTGCTGTGTGAGTTTCTTGTTTGTTTGGGCTTTTAGGAAAGATTTAGGGGTTATAATAGATGACAAGAATAATACAAGTCAATGAGGTTAAATTATGTAAATGAAAGAATATCATACCAAGATATCATCGTAGAACAGTTGAATTTTGCCCTCAGAATAAGTCTGTTCAGTTGGGTGGGTTGTTGGGTTGAGGTTTGCACAGCAAAAGCATGATCCTACTTATTCAATCACAGTGAAGCTGCCTTGAAGCCAATTACTCTCTCCTGGTCACTTCTGATTGCTTGTTAGGAGTGAGCATAGAAGGCCAGGAAGACAAAACATATGCTTATACCCCCTTTAGCAAGCCTCTGGGACTTTTCCAGTTCTCAGTGTGGGGTCTGTGATTCCATCACAGGTATGTTGTTATTTGATGATTGGTACTAATTAGGACAAAGGTTTTTTTCCTTTTCCTGACAATAAATATACCATGGTGAAGAAACTTCAACAAGACCACTGAAGCAACGGAAATGAGTTCCTGTGCTTAGGGGAGTGTGTGCTAGTAACTGTAGGCAGTATTGTGTAGCTGTCTGCATTCTCTTATGCTTTTGAAAAAGAGCTAGTCTCATCCTCATGCCAGCTACTCATGTTCTTTGAAGACAGAACCAGTGGAGTGAGACATGCTGCTCTCGTGCCTCAAGTTATCTTATCAGCTTCTACTCTTGATCCCTAGGATGCAAGGGAATTTCTAGGATAAACCTTAAGCGCTCCCAAAAGCCAACAAGTCATCTTAAATGCTGAAATTATTAAGCTTCTTAATTTAGAGACTTTATTTCTTAAGCCTGAATCTATCTCCAGGAAGTGAGTGAGAAAAGTCAAACATTTATTAGAATAGTCACTAATCTGACGGAGTTCTGCTTCACTGTAAATAACTTTTCTCCTTTCTCATGAATGTTGGCCCATTCTCTGCTCTCTCCATTTTTTGAAAAACTTTCCTAAAATTTGAAATTTTAGGAAAGATAAAAGAATGTGTGTAAATAAATAAAGGCTGAGGTTCTGGTAAAATACATTCCTTTCACGCACACAGTCAGGATGATCCCAAAACTGATTTACCTTGCAGGAGTCTTGTGCCCTAACCTTGTTCAGCAAATGGGACATTAAACTCCTCCACATCACCTCAGCTTCTTGGGCAGAACACAACCCATTAATTACTTGGAGTAGTGTCAGGGAATATGGTATTCCTGGTCTGAAACTAGTATGGATGACATCAAAGTATTATTACTGTGAACATGAAAAAATTAAATACATTAAATCTGTCACATAAAAATAATCTCTATAGTTTTCTGGGTTCCTTTCCTTGAGTATTATGCTCACGCATGTAACACTGTATTAAACTTCCTAAGCTTTTGCTGCTTAGGCCTAGTACAATATTTTTGCCTTTCTCTTTCACCTTATCTTTTACAGATTTCTTTCTTTCTTATTTGTTGCACTTATTGTTCATCATTTCCTTCCTACCTGCTTAGATAGTCATCTGACCTAGTTTTATGATGTGAAGTAAATCCTATAATGTAAGTATTCTTTCTTTTGTGTATTCTGCCCTGTCATCTGTGTTTTTGCTGGGATTTTGGATACTGAGGCTGGCTTTGGTTGAGAGAGCTTCTGTGTCTGAGAGACTTACCCTCTAAGTGACTGTGATCATGCTGTAAGCAACTTTGTTCTTCGAGTTCTTGGGTAGGCATTATCTCATTGATTCAAAAGCAGACTTATTTCTCCAACCAAAGATAACTTTGTCTTTAATTATTCAGTCAGAAACTCCCACTGAGGTGAATAGGGGGAGAAGGGGGAAGGTTCCTGTATATTTTAAATCAAAAATGTCTGTTTGGTAGAAAGTTTTCTGTTTTCACAGTGTTAAGGCACTCAGGGTAAATACGTATTTAAATGGGAAAGAAGCAATCTCTTACCATTCTTGGGTTAAAAAGCCAGCAGGGATTTGTTCCAATGCAAATCCTTCTGCCAGTTTAGCGGGACTGGCAATGTCTAAGAACATTAATAAATAAAAGCAAACATGAACATCAAGAAAGAGAATTGATTCTTCCTTCTTTGCCACTCTGTGCTTATTAATGCAAATTAGAGTTGAAAGAAATCAACAAAGAGATTTGTGAGTGTCCCAGCCTTAGAAAAGGTGTTGGGTTTTGGGGTGCCTTGGATCAGGCTTTTATTTGGGTTTTTCTTTGTTTATGAAGCTCACGGGTTACTTCTGTTTAACAGCAGGTGATCAAGTACTATGTAGGATGCTGACTGCTCAGTGCTGTGGCTGATTTTCATGCCCTGTCTTGCCCCAAGACTTGCTCACTGATCCATACATTCCTTTGTAGGAATGCACCTGGATTTCATCTCTCATTTTCACACTTGCATAGTTTTTCCTTTTGGATGATAATGGCTGTTATAATTACTATGTGACATACAGTCTGAGAGGTCTACCCCAATGCAAAAGTTATGTACATCACATTTTCAGGTGACTTTCTATTTCTGCTATGCAAGGATGTAGTACTGGGCTTTAACTATTGTTAATAAAGGATTAAAGAAAAAAAAAGAACAACTTGTAGAAGGCAGTGAGTACGGGTTCTTCATTTAAAAAAGTCTAAATACACAACTTTATGGAAATAGCATGCCAACACTATAGGAACCTCTGGCCAAACAAGAACTGTGACCACACAGCTAAAGAATTTTTTCTTTTACATCTCCAATTAACAATCAAAAAGATTGAAGAAATGAGAATGCCAACTGTATGTACCTTTACAAGCAAAGGAAACAACAAAACCAGAAACTGTAGGACTGTTTACGTGTAACTGGTAGACCAAATGGCAGCTTGAAAAAGGTAATTACTAAATGGAAAAAGGTGTTCAAGAAAGTCCTGTCTGACAGTAAAGCCATAATGAAATAAGTTACCCAATTGCTTAAAATTCACTGTGTTCAGACAAAGGACTTTGCAGATTCTCTGCACCTAGGATTGTCTTATAAAAGATCTAACAATATCTCACACCTTCATCTATTTCTTCTTCAGTGGAAATCATGTGCTGCTAAAAATAAAAATTTCATATCTGAGTCATTAAGAGGACAGAAACATACTTCAGGCATGCATAGTTGTTAGTATTCACAAAAGGATCATGAGACTTCAAGATCTGATTCCTTTTTTTTTACCATCACAGACCTTTAAAACGTGAAAATCTCAGCTTTTACTACAAAATCCTGCATATTTCAAACCTTAGCAGTTCTAGAGGTAGTCCTGGAAAGGAAAGTGAAGTTTTGACAGTCAGGGGACATTTTTGGTACAAGACATGGAGATTGTAATTTTAGTACAAGACATGCCTTTGTGAATCCTGCTGAAGCTAGTGGAGGTTGTATGCTTCTCATACACTGCACTGAAAACATGCCCACAAGTGTTCTTTGTGTATATGTCTGTTCTCTGTGGACTTCCCAAAACTGCATGGTGTGTGCCTGCCTGCACTGTGATCCCCCTGAACACTACACCACAGCTTTGTGCAGTTGTGGCACTGGTACTGCCCTTGCCATCCAGAGAGTGCCTCACTGCAGAGCCAGTGCCTTTGTCAGTCTCCTGGTGCTTGTGAATGGAGTGTATACATAGACGCACTGTCACAGTCAATGCAGTTCTACTAGACAAAGTGTGCCATGGCAGTATGAGAGAGGTGGCAGGTACAAAACCCTATGAAATACAATATTTCTTCTCTGCACAAATCCACACATGGAAAGGAGAGGGAAACTGGGAAGTACCTTTCTCCCAGACAAACCCAGAAGCATAACCCCCCCCTACTTTCTACTCAGGGATTTTTATTTTTTTTTAAACCTGAACACATGAGATTAAAACAAGCAACACATCTCTAAAATAATCAGCTCTAGTGTAAGCAGCACAAATGGGAAGAATGTACATCTTTGAAGAACTGGTGACGTCTTTGAACAATAAATGTGCAACTACCATTCCAGTCTCCTGAGTTTTTTAATCTGAACCCTAAAGCTGAATTGCTGCATGGCTGTGAGAAAACCACTGTGGGATAGATTCAACCCGCTGTCTGGCTGGCAGTGCTGGGGAGTTATCATTTAGGTGCAAGTGCAGGTAGCTGAGAACACAGTCAGGCAGGCATGTCCATTTTTTATCCCAAGGTGAAGATGCTCTTCTGCTTTCAGGTCAGAGTCCCAAGAGCTTCCAGTCTTTATAGAACTAATAAAGGACTAGTGTATCAGCCTTATTGCTAACATGCTTTTTATTTCTATGTATATTTTTTGATGCTTTGAATTAAAATTAATCCCATGAATAATGCACATAGAGTACTTTAAAACAGCTGCATGTCCTAGCCTGTGTCTGTGTTGTCCTACCAAGATTTTATTTTTTAAAAAAATTAATTTCAGAGGATATCAGGAAATCTTAGCTTTGTGGTTAAAGAAGAAAGTGTTTCCATGGGAAAGCTTGTTTTTCTTCGCAGGGAGCTTGAGTTTTCAGTGTTTTCAAATTACAATATTCTGGCCTGAATGCTTACTCTTTCAAAACCAATTTTGCTTGAATTAATATGCATGCCAGTCCCAATATTACTGTAGTCAGCTTTTTTTAATTTAAGAAAGAATATTTCCATCTATGTTTAGAGAAAGTTATTGATACCTGAACAGTTCTACTGATGCTAGGAGAGTCCCCAACCTAAAATAAATGTCTAAGTACACATACAATTTTTGCTTAAGTAAATATTTTTTTCACAGACAAGCAACACTTAATCTAACCAACGTTTACTCAGATCAATATATTTTAATTGAAACTAATGGCAGATAGCTTTAACCAACAGATTTTTTACTGAACTAAGTACATGAAATCAATACATTGCCAAAACCTGTGATATCTTGTATAAAAGGTATTTTTATTCTTAGCTAAATTCATTTTATTGAAACATATGCATATTAACAGTAATCAAAATACTGATATTTAGACACCGCTGATGGCGTCAGGACATTTGGAAAACTTGAGGCAAACTTACATAAAGCCATATAACACAGGGAGCTAATTTACTGGAAGTGAAGCCACAGAGGGCTCAGGGTTGATTCCTTCTTTTTGCTACAAACTATTCATCTGATCTTGGGTGAAGTACTTGAGGACTAATTTAGGCCTGGACTTGCCAGCTGACACGAGGACGGTAAGCCAGGCACCTCTCTGCTCAGATGTGCTCTTCGTGCAATTGTCCAGTGGAGGTGATTCTCTACATCAATTATTCAAACAACATGGCCATTTCAACAAAGTAGCCCAAGTTTGGTGAAACCTGTCATTAGTAGCCGGTATTGCAAAGCATGTCATTGTAAGAGAGAATTAGGCACCTCGATATCATTGGATATCATTACGTCTCTTATCTATCCATAGATCAGGTTTTTGTATACAGACAAGGACAGCAGCACTTCTACAGAGTGTGTCCTCTTTGGGCTGGGGACCGTCTCTGACTACCTACCAAGACAACACATCACAGCAGGGTCTCAGTTAAAGTTATTAAGACAGTAAGTTGATTGTAAATATAGAATTGGATGAATTCGTGGCTGAATTGTGAAACTGATGGTATTTACCCATCTGCTGGATTCCTATTTTCAGCAGGAGATATACAAGAGCATAGACACTACTGTGCGTAAGAGCGATGACAGTAAGACAACTGGGTGGGATGGAGGCTGGCACATGGTCATCTGTTTTGGTATTCAGTTACAATTATAGTGTAATTAGTGTACTAATTGCATGCCCAAATTGATGAATTTGTATGTGTAATTATGCTTTATTGAAATGCACTGTGTTTGCCATGCTTGCCTCTGCTTCTATGTGAGAAAGAAATTTTCTTTTTCCACTCCCCTTGTGTTGATTGCACATGAAGAAATGTAGAAGATGAACCATAACCCACACAGGAAAGTATGTCAGACCCTTCCTAAAATAGCAACCAAACTGCCCTAAAACCAGATCTATGGGAGTTTCTGGCCTTAGGGGCAGCTTTGTTGGCTTCAGTGAAATATGTGCAGTGCCAGGGGCTGCCCTTTCTTACAGGCTCATGCTGCCCTGGGATGCAGACCTCCTGCTACTCTATCACCTGTTGAAAATGCAGCCTTCACCTTCTGCAAAGGCATTTTCGAGTTCCAGATGAAACTGCCCCAATAACTTTGCAAAACCCTTCCTTGGTACTTTTCATGTGAAGAGAGTGAGTAGAAGCCACTAAAGCAATGTAATTTCTTAAGCAGAAGAGTTGTCTTTCTTACAGTCTACAGGGAAAATACTTCTTCCTTTCCTTACACTTAGTCTACCAGTACTGAGCTGAGAAGCGTAAGCTCAGTACTAAGGAAAGAACTTACCATTTAAGAACAATCTTGGATGATGCTTTAAACAATGTAAAGTTTTGTTTTCATTTGATAAACCTTTATAAAAAAAACCCAATTCCTTGAAGTTCTGAAGTGATTAACAGGAGTTTCTGTCCCATAAGAAGGTAAGGTGGCAGCCACATGACGTATGTGCAGGATTTTATGAATCCTGCAAGAGGTCAGAGAGTCTCTCTCACCTTCAGAGAGATGCCAATGTTTTTATAAGATGGTTTGTGCCAAGGGAGAAGCAAACTGAAACTTGCAGCCTGTACATTCTGTAACAGCTTGCTTTAATGAAAATTAGACATGTTCCTAAGCAGAACTCCAGATCAAAACATGAGGAAAACCAGATAATGGAGTGATACTTCTTTTTTTCCCCTAGATTCCTTTAAAAATAAAAGAATTGATTGCACAAAGACTTGGTGCTGACAACTGGAGAGCTATAGACTCAAAGTTCCTTCAAAGCTAAGTAGATGGACCAAACTATTTCATTTTCTATGTATCTGTTCCCCATGATTTATGATTCTTACAGACCAAGATCTAAAAATTCAAACCAAAATGCTGAAATGAAGAGCAGAGGAAGTAAACAACATTGACATTTCAGAGCAGAACCCTTTCAAGCTCAGTGATCCCTGTTGTTAAGGAAGCTACTGATGTAAGGGAAACTTGGAATTAAAGGACAAACAAAGGAGTACCTTTTAGGAGGAGCATGAAGCTGTTGATTTTTTTGAGAAATATATTTGATATCTTAGTTCTGTTCTTCTTTGGCTCAGCAGAAATCTGAAAAGTTATTAACTTGAGAAAGAGAAGGAAGAAAACCAACAAAAAATCCAAAAGCAAGGCAAACATAGCTCAAACCCAAAGCAAACTTTCCCAGATTTCATAGGACATCTCAGTTGTCAGTTTTCATCTGACTGTGGTTGGTTACTTCTCTGCATATCTTTGGCCAGCAGTGCTTCAAGTCAAAGAGAACATGTTCTCATTCAAATACTGTGAAATAGATGAAAGTATCTGAACGAGGAGGAAGGGCTCTGTTTTGTCATCTAGCCTCTCTTGTTATACTGTTTAGATTTCCACACACTTTGTAGTCCTCATTATTTAGACAGACCATAGACCATATCCTTTAAATAAGTAGCAATATCCATTTAACAAGTTCCTTCACAACTTAACAGTCAAGTGCCATTACCTATTTAACAAGTAAGTTAATTGAGATGTCGCACTCAGCACAATCCCCTTGTAAATTCAATTAATCCCTCACAACTGGCTCAGAAATGCTGTCCTTCAAATACTTACACAGAGATTTAGAAAAGTAGTATATTTAATGAGGAGACAAAAGGGAGGGAGAGATGTCTCTTGCTTTGGCTGGACTTGATGATCATTATACTGGACAATTTTATGCATTGCATACGATACACTGTTATATGGGGGATATATATATATATATATATATATATATATAGGATATATACATAGGATAGCCTGAGCATCTGGGTATCTCATTCAAGCACATGCCGTTTGCAATTGTGTCAGCTGTAGTTGCTGACAGTGGTATCATGTGGATATATATACAAAGCCTTGAGATATAAAATACAATTTAAGAGTTTATTAATTATTACTACTAGATTAGGAGTGCTCTGGTTGATCTGATTTCGTAGGATTTTATGGTATCTTTTTTTCTTAAGGCAGCCTGTAAGATGCAAAGTCTCTACCCCATATATAATGTATCCTGTCTTGTCTATCTTGTCTTCTCATATTCTTTCAACCCTAAACAAGGGTTGAAAAGAAAAAAGTCTTGCTAGCACAGAGAATCAGCACTTTTTAATTCCACTATTCCGTGGTACAAGGTAGGCTGGTGAGGTGACCTACAGCAGGAAGTCAGCACTTTTTTAGTGAGTACCAGCATATTTTTGCATTTGTTTCCTTCAGCCTTCTCTTTCAGATGGATCAAGTTCCCTTTCTTTGGCTCTTAGGCTTTGCCCATTAGTACACCTCCAAAGAGTATTTTGTCAAATAAAGCAAAACAATTTAAAGACAATTCTAAGTTCTTTTGAGAGTTATAGCCAATACTTTGCTTATGGATAGTGATTATTTATTGAGTTAGCACTCCCAAAAGGCAAATCTGGGTAGATACCAGAAAAATGCTTTAGATAATTGCTCTTTGGTTTTGATGTCCTCGTATTTTGTAGAATTTTATGCTGTCTGAGATTGTTTGGGCACAAAAATGTTTTAAACTGTGGTCTGTGACAAATTTTAAGGGAGTGCTTTTCAAGTTCCCATGGTAAGAAGCTCTATTGAGAATGTTCAGGCTGTTGTTCTGGAAAACATAATAAAAACAGCTATACAAATCTTACAGCCATAAGAAAGACTGGGGAAAGAAATTATGATTTTTGTAAACCTAAATCCTACAATGAACAAATGTTTCCATTTAATCTTTCCCACCAACCTCAACATTTTGAAAATTAAAAAAATGTTTGCAGTATGATGCTTAAAAATATTTTCTTCAGTTATGATTTGAGATGTTTCCTAAGAATCACCTCTCTCTCCAAATACCACTCCCTTTAAGAACCCTGAGCAGAACTCCTGGATTTGTAAGATATTGACAAGAATAAAACCACATTGAAAAGCTCAAAGGTCTCTGTGGCCAATAACAACTCACTTTTGTTATAAGCAAATAAATATCAACTACAAAAATGTCAAAAGCCACAACTTCAAGAATTAAAATACTGTATAATTTTCATGTGTCTGTGACATGAGCATGCTGTCAGCACCTGGGGGAATCAAGAAAGCTTCAGGATATTTTGAGCTCTGATGGTCAAGAAAGGCTAGCTACTTTTCTGAGATGGTTTTAGTAAGAACAATGCTGGAATAGCACAATAGGCTATTTAGACACCAAATTGATGCTATCAATGATTTTTCATTACTCCATGCTCTACACGCCTCTTTTGGAACCAGTGCTGACCACAGAGCTTAGTATAATTGAGAGGTTGAGCTCTATTTCTATTTGATATTTCCTCTGCTGTTTCAATGGTAATAATCACATACATTAGGAGGAGATAATAAGACAAAATCTATATTACTCTCAAAAACCATCTTTTGCTGTCTAAATCTATTGTGCAGTTTGGAAGCTAGTTAGCTAATTATTAAAACAATATCTAAAAATAATCAACTTCCAGAAAAATTGGCAGGCCCAGTTCAGCTCCCATTCATCCCCAGACAGCACCAGTGCATTGTAGTGTATGAGGGAGGATTACAGGAAACAGTGTCAAATTATTACTTTTCAATAGTGGATAATTCATGTGTGGGTTGTAGGAAATAGCCTAATGGCTTTACAGACAGCCATTACACTCTTTACCCTCTCTTTATCTTGTCCTTTACCTGCCAAATTCAAGCACAGTATTTATTATAGGAGGATCCTAGGTATCCTTATCCTTGCAAGACCTCTTTCATCTCTCATTGCAGATAGGATCTGGCAAAGAAGGAGTACCACATTATTTTAACACAAAGACAACTGTCACATTATTTCCCCAGTGGCCAATCACCCTGCAGGGGACAACTTCATCTATATTGTACCTGCTTAACATACTTCATTAACTCTGTCAATTACCAGCTACCTCAGCACCTTTTCTGTTGGCATTACACAATTTATTCTTTCTAGATCCCAAATAGTACCACTTCATTATGAAAGTAAGGAGATATTAATCTTTAAAATGTGTATTAGAACAATTAAAATAGGTTTTCAAGATGGTTTATGGCTTGTTTTTCAATGTTATTCAGAACCTACTACTATTTTTGAATCTTAAGTGTAGGGGAGAGTTCCCTCTAAAAAGCAGACATATGTCTATTAGAGGGGACTATATTTTTCTTTGACAGAGACTTTCCATAGAAATTTTCACTGCCAAGTATATCAGCAAACTTTTCTAGTTTAACATACTCTTTTAAGATAACCTTTGAAAGTAAATAAACAGTGACTTAGTCACCTCACTGAGGCTTGCTAGGCTAGGAGCTAAGGAGCATATTTACCCTGGGCTCTTTCTATGGGCAATGGAGACAGACTTGCCCTTCCAAATGGAAACTCAGCCTACCTGAGCCAAACTATACCCACTGATCATGTGAGACTCTGTTCACCACAGAGCCTCAGTTAAGTGGCTTTTCATTAAATGTGCCACTTAGAATATCCTTGTGAGAAGCAGGGCTTTTGGTTTTATGGAAAGAGTTCAAGAGGGAGCAGTTTCAAGTGGCTGCAATGGCCAACAGAAAGGTGAGGTTGTATGAGGAACTCAAATTTGTGAGAGGGAGTGAAGTGATATTAAGTTTGGGTTTCTAAACCCAACAACAGGTACAGGACAGGAGGAAAGGGACTTGGGAGCTCCAGGGAAGCAAAGGTGCGAGGAGGCTCCAGGGACAGAAGGTGTAAACCCATGGTTGAGCCAGCACTTGTCAGCGTATGTGGTTGTCTACTTGAATATTAAGCTCTGCCTTTGTTAATCAGCTTCAGTGCATGAGCCCAGATCACCAGAGAAAGGAGCTTGAGGGGGGCAATTAAGGGTAAAAAGGGTGCTGCTCACAACTGTGCACAATTCCCCAGCACTGTTGTGGGGGAAAGATCAGAATCTGAGGTTTGCTCCCTGCCCCACTTCCCTCCCTGGTCCTCCAGTCTTTCTCTCTCTCTCTCTTTTTTTTTTTTTCATCTGTCTGGGATATGACAGTTTCTTCAAAGGACACTTTTGAAACTAAGAAAACCTGTATTTTCACAGAAAAAAAATCAAACAGTAAATGACCTAATGTCTGTTACAAAGACACCTGATTAAAGCAAATTCAACATACAGTTTAGAACAGACTAGCATCAAACGTTCTGAAAGGGAACAGATGAACCAAGAAAATTGAAAGTCAATGGAAATCATAAATACCTCCTGATTACATGGACTTTTCCCAGTAATTTTTCAAAAAGAGCAAAGAACATATGATCTCTCTGCTCCTGCTCTAATTAGGTTGAAAGGCAAATCCTTCAGAAAAGGCAGGCATGGCTTGAGGTTACCCATTGCTGTTGTGGAGCCTGTTGTGAAGTTGTAGGTTTCTGCATGCTTCAGCTTTCCAAATTAATATTTCTTCCAACTGAATATTTTTGCTGCTTCTCCTTTTCTCTTCGTGTTTTCTTTTTTTTTTTCCTACCTGAATCAGAATGCTTCCTTCAGCAGTAGCTGCTGCATACTTCTGCAGGTATTGATCAGGGCAGTCTCTCTGATCAGCTGGAGAGAAAATGACATTACCTGTCATCTCTTCCCATGCTATGGCATTGTAAAATATGAGGTTTCAGTACATCAATTAGCATTAAAATACTATAGCTGCATATTAAGAAACAGCAGATACCTATTGCCATATGCTACATTCATACCTTCACTATCCTTCAAGACACCTCTGGGGGCATTACAGCATTCCAAGTACAATTAGAAAGTATGTGTAGCCTAAATACATAAGGAAGACGGATCTCCATAGCAAGGATCGTCTTTGCAATAAATTAACATTTTTTAAACGCTTTCTTACTTAATATTGCTGTCTGGGATAAGATTCCTTTTAATATTAGTAGGAAAACCAGTCAAAGTGAACTCTGTAATTGCAGTAAAAATAAAAGCTGGTGATTCTCTGATGCGCCCATAACGTGAATTTTTGAATTAATGCAGGGAGGGCTTAGGGAGTTGCAATATACCGAACTACTTCCACTTCTGTAAAAGCTGTTTGTTCACAACCAGGTGCAGTACTTTTTTTTTCTTTTTTCTTTTTTTTTTTCCTCTCTCCCCTTAAATAAAAATGAACACTGTGCAAACACCGGCTGACTCCTTTCTAATCTGTCAGCACATTCTTTACATCTGTGCATAAACATTATTATCACAAACTCAGAATGTTACTGCAAAAATTATCAGAGTCCTCAAAATGTACATTCTGCAGCCTCCATTGGAATACAACTTCAATAGGTTAATGTGAAAACAAACAAGCTCTAGGAGGAAAAAAAGATAGGCTTTTCATTTTTTCAGAAGGTTAGCCAGGGCTTCCTTCACCATCATATGTATGCATGGGGTAAATATTTTGTACTTAGTACAGTATTGTCTTCTGACATGTAGCTGGCCTCAATAACATTTCCTATTGTGTCCATTTAAAATACTAATCATTGATGAAAAGACATGATCTAAGGCAGAATGACACAGGATATGGCATGTTTTCAGAAATTTTTAAAAATTATCTTTTAGAATGGAACCTCCAGCTAGATATTGGTGTGCCTGTATATAGGAAAAAACCATAGTCATATTTTTCATGTTTATAGGGATGACCTTTTATGTTATAGTACTATGCTTTGAAGCACAGTTATTTTAATTGCTTTATATGTCTATTGAGACCATTCTGCATGTCTCTTTGTTATATATAGCACCAAGTCACATATGTTTGGTCAAAGAATCTTTTGGTGCCTTGATATTTATGCTAAAATCTGAGCAGGAGTTCTGGAAACATTGTGTTCTGGGTTTTGCTGTTGGTGGGGTTTTTTGTTGTTCGGGTTTTTTGCTTTCACTGTAGCTAAATACCTAATGAGGTGACAGGAAGAATTAAAAATGACAGATTGTTTTGGCTGCAGAGGGGCTGTCTGAGCTATATTTTTGTGTAATACAGCTCAATAAACCCAGCTTGTGGAAAACCCTCTGCATGTGATTCCTTGCTGCAGCAAGGAACGGATGGAGGTTTATGGAAGAGTGGGCAGCATGGGGTGGGGACTGGTGTCACCCCACTGCACTGGCAGCTCTGATGACACACAGGGGTGGCCTGGCCATGAAGTGCAGCTCCCAAAACATCTAATTACAAGTTGCGAGGGTTGGCTAACGTGCACATATTTGTGTCCAAACACTTCATGAAACTGTTGCTTCTTGTGAACTGTGGTGGCAACTTGTGTGACAGCCACTCTGAGCCTGGCAGCAGTGAGACACGGTGGGGTAAGACAGCTGGGGCAGGATTGAGGCAGCCTTCGTGTCTGTGGTAATAAACATCTCAGCATCCACGAGTCATTTTGCTGCTGTGTGTCTGGTGGAACAATAAAAGGTATCATAAGAGATTCCTCAGGACAGAATGTTAACTACAGGTGTTACACTGATACCGGTGTAATTAAGAAAAAAGATCTGTCATTTCACAGACCGTGTAGAATAAATTCCAGATATCCTCGCATAATCTTTCAAAGTGCCTTTATCTCCAGAGCCAGCAAGGGTGACCACAGAATATCCTGAACCCAATTATGTACTTTCTGATTATCATATTTTTATTTCTCAAGACACAGGGCTAATAAGAAAGATCAAAAAATGTTTGAACCACAGTAATTTCAAATGTCAAGAACTAGTTATTCTTACAACAAGTTCCCAGGTCTTGACAATGTAAGCTGTTCTCTGTTTGGTTTGATTCCTCTTAGGGAGTGGAAATGAGAGACTAGGGGTTTTAAAGTGACTTTGTACTGTGGAATCAACACATGTTTTTGAGACCTGCATTTGACACTGGCTTTGAGGTGGTCCGTTTCTTCTCCTTTCTTTCTATTTTATTTTCAGAGTTGGGGGTGATTGGGGTGTTGTTGGTTTGGTGGTTATTTTTTCCTTTTTTTTTGCCCCCCCCGAGAGAAATCTGCAGAGGAATTTCAGCCTGTCGCCACCAAGGAGTTTCTGTTCAGTTCTTTGGATCAGAAGAACTTAATCACGTAAAGGTCTGCAGGAAGCATGAATCCAAAAGACAAAATCCACATCAGAAATTTACTGTAGGAGAAAAAGGAATGTTGCCAATAAAATGAGCAATAAAAATGGGAGGGAAAAGAGATGGATTCCTCTGCAGTGCAAAATAAATTTCTGCTTTCCAAATGATTATTTGAAAAAGGATTCAGAGGGTACCTGTTCTTACTCTCCTTGGAGTTTCTCATGTTTGACGGGCAGTATGGATGTTAAGGAAAACCATGGGGTTTCCCACATATAATGTTCCGCACATATAGTTTCCTACAGGGCAGAAATCACCTTGAGCCTGAAGGCTGCTGTGGCCTGCTTTCTTGAGATGCTGAGCAGCTCTAAATTCAGATGAAGCTGGGGGAGCCATATGTACTAATGCCATGTTTTCAGAGCAGGAGTTGGTTTGGTTCTTCATTCTTCAACTGGCTCACCAAGGGATGTACCATGGAGGTGCCAACCAGAGTGAAGTGCTGCCTGCGTCAGCCAGAGGAAGGACATGAAAATAAAAACTCTGTAATGAGAAAGGTAGTCTTGCTCCCATCAGGACCTGGGTGCAAAAGAGTGAGAATAATTTCATTTGAATCTTATCCCGAGGCTGGCAATTGAACTTGCAGGTTATTTAGGTGTCAGACAAACTCGCCAATTCTGAAAAGTAAAAATGAAGATGGAAAAGTACTGCAAGTAATCATGCAAAGTAGAATTCTGAGGGTAGTTTCAAGAGAACAAAACAAAACTGTTTTCACTGAGATCAATCATGTTAGTTTCTGTCCTTTTTTTTTTGTCCTAATTATCAGTGCCAAGCACGAATCACAGATTAGACACTATTGAAGCTATTTTTACGTTTAGCTTATTGAAACCTGTTCTTTTCAATGAATCTGCTCAGAACAAACTTAGCTTTTAGATTCTCTGCTATATTGCTCATAGTATCCTGAAAGGAAAGGAGCAGATGCAGATAATTCCTCCCGGGACCAAGATCATTGCAAGGAGTTCAGAGACTCACATTCACATATTAAAATAGTCAAGAATTTGAAGGTGGGATGGAGGGGATCTGTTTCCTGATTTTTCAAAAAATTTGCTGCTCAGGGTTTGTCTCCAAAACTCTTTGGATGTGGGAGTCCTTTTCCTCATTGGGAGGGGATGACAGGCTAAAGACATCTTCTGCTCTAATGTCATTTGAACCTGCGTATGGTTTTAGGAAATTACATGCCTGGGCATTTAGATTAAATTTTCATCAAGAAAATGCTGTATCAGGTGAGAAGGGATTTTGGACCCTGCCTCCTGGCAAGGTGGCATCGAAGCTAAAATTTCTCATGACAGCTGACCATGGTCTGTCTGTCATGCAGTTTGTGTGGGAGGGGTAAGTGGAAGGATCAGAAAAAGAGGCACATATTCTTTGAAGGTTATTTGTTTTAATCTTAATTTAGCCTACTCTAGGTTTGATAAGAAGGGCCTGGGAAAGAAAAGGTATTAGAAAGGTAGAAGATAAAGTATAGGCAGTGAGAAAAAGGTGCTGAGATGTGTTAGGGAAAATATGAGGATGACAACTAGACTTGATCCAAAATAGAAAGCAAGAATAGCAAGTTGTGAAGTTGTACAAAATAGGATAGAAAAAGGGCAGATAGAATTACCTGAACTACCAGGAATGCTTTATGCTTCTATGCCATTCTATGTGTGTCCATATATTTAATCTCTTCCATTTAATCTCATCCCTAAAATGCCCACATTTTGCAATTCTACACATTTAAGAGGCTACAGTACACTGAATGCTAATCTTCATTTGTGGTTGTGCTCTAAAAGAGTAAGTCTTTGTCTCTGTTAGTTGTTATGATAGAAAAATACAAGTGGATCTGTGGGATGAACCAGTGTGCATTAAAGACCTATTGACAGCATTAATCACACTTCAGTCAGATCTGACAGGAAAAGTTGCAATCCAGCCCTGTGGGCTGAATGACCATCCCCAGCTGGAGCACACAATGTGCTCTTACAGGATACATCTCCCTCCTTAAATTCCTATGAATCAAGGTGGTTTGAGTGATCCAGGTCTGTGAACGTTGTAAACCAGTGAGGCACACTAAGTGTTAATGGCAAGACTGAAATGCCAATGGAGACTTTCTGCAAGAAGTCAAAAAAACATTCTGGATCCTTTCCAAGGCACAGCCTGTATAGCTGTCAGTAAACCCCAAATCCTAGGGTTTTGCACAAAGCTACTTCATGGCACATCTTGAAACTTATTCAAGATCTACATTATGCTTGTGTAGCAAACTAAGACTCCAAAAGGTTTTTTCATTATTAATGAGGTAGTGGAAATGCTCTAAAATCAGCTTTCATCTAAATAAAGGTGATGATGTTTATCTGAACCCTTTATACCTATTGTTGACTTGAGTGTACAGAGCTTCCTGCTGGTATGTATGTTATTGATTTGCTGACTAATCTCTTTACCTGATCAGTATTGATTGTAACTCTCAGTCCATAACCTTTAGACACAGTGATATTGTGGCTAAATAAAATACAGATGAAAAATAATTAACAAGGTCCAATATTGGTATTTCCTTTCTGGCAAACAGTTTAAGCAAGTCTTATATTTGACTACTAGAGGAAGTATTTTTAGAGAAAATTGTAAATAGAAGATGAATATACAATCTTTAGTTCCTTAATATAAATTACTCAAGAAGAAATGTAAGTTACTTTGGGGAAATCAACAGCTTCTTCAATTGGATTGCTTCTGTCACTGCATGGACAGAGTCTTGTTTGATGTCCTCCTACCATTTGTCTTGCATGGAGTCTTTTATCTAAATCCAAAGTAATGCAGTCATCACTGCTGCAATTCAATAATGGCTCCACAGGAGCTGTCATCCACAGTTTGCTATTCATCTTGTAAAGCCTTTGAGTTTTCAAAGTATCCACTAAAGTTGGTATTTCAATGCTGTGGACAGATCACTTAAGATTCTTTTGTATTTTCAAAACAGCTTTAAATTGAGGATGAGCAGATATTGAAATGCCCAACATATTGTACTTAGGTGCCGAAGGAGATGATGGAAATGTCAAAAGGTAATTGGATAATCACACCCACTTCCCAGCAGAAAATGTGCAACTTTGTGGGCTTGAGTGACACTTTGACTCAATACTGGCATTGCCTGTGGTGAATGAGCCCCTTGGAACAAAGGGGGGAAAAGACAGAGATGGAAAAAAAAAAATTGAATTAACCACTAGCAGCCCCAGGAAGTGAAAAATTATTATGTGATAACAACATGAAGTATAAGGCAAGAGAGAACTTACATAATTTCTGCTGAAGTATAAGATGCCCTTTATTCCATTTGATATATACTTAAAAAGCAGGGGTCATTTGGGACTTGAAAGTTAGTGTGAACCCTGAAGGATTTCAGATTTATCATGGTTCAAGAGCCTGGATGTAGGCAACTGGATTTAGAGCAAGCTTCTGACATTTGGGTGGTTGGTTTGGGTTGAGATTTTCTTTCAGATGCCATTTTAAATGACCAAGTCTGAACATGTATTTTAGATGTTAGCCTTTTGTTTGTTAGTTTTCAGCAAAAGTATAGCCATCTCTTGGCAGTATTCTGGAATAATTTAGTATAGAAAACAGGATGAAATGTATTCTTTCAAAGTGAGAGTTAGCTTGGGTAAGGAAGTAGTATTCTTATCTGATGTTTAGCCAGGATGCTATATTTATATATAGCCTTTTCTTACCAGAAGTACCATGGTTTGCTTAGTTTACTCTAATGGATTGGAGTTTTACCTGAAGAAAATAGTCTCTGTGGGAATAATTCACATTGAAAGTACCAAAGGAAGATAGCTTCATCTGTCAAACCAATGCCACTTCCATCAACAACAAATCCATCTGCTTTGAAAAGCAAAGAAAAGTATTTCACTTCTAAAGATTTCCTAAATCCAACCCTAGGAATTTATGAGATTGCCTTCATTTCAGGGCTCTCTGGCACAACTACAATATGTGCCTTCCCCTGTTGCCTTTCAGGGGACAAGTAACATAAATCGCTTACTGTGTGGTTTCCTGGAGCACGTGCTACCATCTGCAAGAGTATGGGAACATGGTCATACAGAACAGTTTGCCTTGTCTCTGCCCTCTGGGACCTCTCAGAAAAGGTGCAGATGGATTACTTGGAGGCAGTGTCTGAGCTACTGACCAGTTCTGTCCTTGACAGTGCTAGTGCTGCCACAGAAACCTGCACACTCGTGCCAGCATCCTGTACTGATCTGCAGAAGTCCCTGGGAGACTCTGTAGATGCAGCTCAGAGTGGGGAGGATTTCTTCACACAATTGAAATACAGTCTTGCTTTGCCCCTGTATTTTGCTGTCTCCCTTTCCTGAGCTAGATCATAACAATTTCCCTGCCCAGAGCTCATCACAGCAGCAGAACCATGACTCACCTGGTAGTTTCTGAGACAGCCAGGCATTCCCCTCTAAATCTCTTCATTCCCTTCAGCCTATTTTTAAATGCTTGGCCGCTGTTCTTAAGTGCTGGTATTGAACAAAATGTAAATATAGTGCAACCTCTGGTTTTAACCTTGGCCTCAATCCTACTTTTATTCTAGTTTAAGTGTAATAAAAAACAAAGGTAACATAAAGATTTATATTCTTTCTTTTTTAGAAGATGTTTATAATTCTTTAGAATACATGAGTCAGCTAAGCATTTAAAAGTAAAATATAGATATAAAATTATTCAGACGAGGTGATATAATATAGAATTTAAATTGAGCATATTTTAGCAGCACTGGGAAACCTTACCCCAGAGCTAATAATGTAATAGATCTATCTCACCAACAACTTGGAACTTGCAACAGAGTTTTATCCACATAGGAGAGTTCTTTGGCCTACTTTATTAAATACCTTAGAGGACTTTGCCTGTAAGATTACATTTGAACAATGCAATTTATTAAAATCCCTGTTCTTATTTTTCCTGTTGAAATTTTAGCCATTTTCTATGAAAAAAACCCCAAACAAATCCAACAGGCTAAATAAACATAATTCAACAAATGTTTCATCAAACAGGTATGCAGGGAAAACATACTACAGTTTAATTTTTGCCATCACTTTTATACTCATATTGATGTGTCTCCCCCTTTTACTGTGGTGCATCAGGCAAGTGGTGTTCCTGATTATGAGTATTTTTTTCAAATCTGAAGCAGAACTAAGAATATAACTTATAATTTAGTTGGGATGGAAATGGTTATTTTGGTGACTGTTATTTAGAAACAGTTTACATTAACACACCACTGTTGGAGGTGTAAGTATTTAAATCTATTAAGTAAATAGGATTTTATGTGAAGTAAATATAACATCAATATAGTGATGCTAATTTAGAGGTATATCTGAGGTTTCTCATTGGATTCAGTTATATATTCTAGCATTTACCTTGGCATTTTTATGTAATTCTGTTTGATCTGAGAATTCAAGTTCATTCCACTTAGTGGGAGATGTTAGATATTCAACAATAATAATTACTATTTTAAAATTAGGCCATTTATGTAAGTACGAGGTTGCAGAGCTGGCAATTAATGCTAGGCAGCCATTTTTGCAAAGGTGTGTAAAGGACATCACAAAATCACTTTATTTCTCTTCTCTGGTGCTGCCTACCTGGCTAGTTCATAAAAAGCAAAACTGACATACATGAAAAATGTAGACGTCTAATCCTGGAGAAGGAAAGAAGGAAATTCAGACAACTCATTGGGCAATGCCAAAATCCAGATACAGACAACTAAACTGTAACAACAAAAATATCTAATTAGCCTGTAACTCAGTCCCTGTATATGGAGAGGTGCTAATGCAATAAAGGACTCTACCATGATAAAGAAATGAAGCAGATGAAATTTCCACGAGCCTATTGTCATAGGCAATCTAATTTAGAAAGAGAGAGAAAGGTATTTGACCTGACAATAATAACATTCATTTACCAGTAGCTGACGGAGAAAGGAAAAACAAGTCAAACAAACTATCTCAGAACTCAAGACATGGAAATGATTGAAGGTAAGGGGGTGTGTTCGTGTGCATGTGTGTGGGCAGCTGGTTCAGAGACAGGGGGTTAATTACAAAGAAAGACATACAGTCAAAAAGTGAGTGTGGCTTACATAAATATCTATACTAAAGAAAGCCAGGGAAGAATACTTCACTTGGAAATAGTTTTAAAAATGCTGGAATTCTTTGTCATACTAGAACCACACACTCATAGAATCATGTAGCTTGGAGATGAGCCTTAAGATCATTGAGTCTAACCATTAACCCAGCACTGCCAAGTCAACCACTAACCCATGTCCTGAAGTACCCCATCTACAAGTCTCTGAAATATTTCAATGGACAGTGACTCCACCACTTCCCTGGGAAGCCTGTTCCAATGCTTGATAACCCTTTTGGTGATGAAAATTTTCCTAATATGCAATCTAAACCTCCCCTGGTGCAGCTTGAGACCAAGGGAGAAAAGACTGACCCCCACCCGTCTACAATCTCCTTACAAGACTTGTGCTCCTGATCCTTCACCAGGTTCCTTGCCCTTCTTTAGACATGCTCCTTTATCATCATTAGATGATAAATGTAATTTTATAAAGCATAAGATGACAAAACTTTATAGACAAATAACCTAAAATGAGAAACTACTGAAGAGGTAGAGAATTAAAGACAAAATGTTAGTACATTTTACTCTGATTGAGAAACTCTTCCTAGTCTGGCCAGGGCTAGACAGACTGAAAAAAAAAAGGTCATCGGGGACAAACTGGGCTGTGCATAGATTTGTTAGAGGTGTTTAACTAAAACCTTGAAGAGGGTTGTTGATATGACCTCTCCCATGACCAAAGGCTGCTGAGATGGGCTCACAAGAGGAACCTGCCTTCTGGGGTGGAAGAGACTGCCAAGGAAATGTCATGGGCAGCTGCTTCAGCCCAGGAAAGAATGAAACTACAGTCTGGGGGCTTTGAAAGAAAAAAATGTGAATTTAATGGGAGGTAACCCAGAATATTTCACAGGCATAACCTCAAAAAAAAAAAAAAAGGCAGGTATTTATGAAACCAAATAATTTGAACACCTTACATTAAGTTTGGAATCAAATTAGTTTTTGTTTACATAGTTTAACAGAGGAAAAGCTTTAGTGTTATTTGGAATACTTAGAAGTTTCAATGATTTTTCCTCAAGAATTCTCAAGCTTTTTCCATAGTAGATAGTATGGGGCTATGTTTTAGATTTGTGCTGAAAATAGTGTGGATGACACAGGAATGCTTCTACAGTTAATTACTTACTTTGCCTTTATTTGGTTGATAAGAGTTATACAATTCAAAACTGGAGCAAGACGGTGTTTTAAAATAATGTCCCAGTGTAATGAAATGGAATGCTTTCATAGCCTGCAGTTTAACATGAAAGCTTGTACAGACACTTATGCACATACAAAATCAGTGTACATGCAGATGTAATTAGTTTGTAACTATGTTTTACTCTGTCTTTCTCCCCTCTGCACATTGTCCAAACCAGGAACAATTCTTGCCTCTCTCAGAAATGAAACTCAGGTTTCATATTCTCAGCGGTTCCAAAGCTAAACTGTGCATTCTTCTTTTGGCATTACCTCTGTGCACAGGGGCCTATTGAAATCACTGTGACTCCTACAGTCAATAGCACCATGAAGCCCTAGGATGACCCATTCGGCCTCTCCTTTCTCTGTATATTTTTTGTATCATTGGCAGTAGGATACAACTGTCCCTCTTGTTCTCAACGCCATATGCAAAAATTCAGACAGACTTTATGTTTTGTGTCTTGGAGCAGGAGCATCTTGTCCTTGGACTGCAGCTAGGAAGAGTATTTCTTAGCTGTGACACAGGACAAAAGTCGTCCCTTTACAAAGTAAATTCCTGCACTACTGTGTTTTTGTTGCCTCACTTCTTCTTCCTGGACCATTTTTCCCTACAACCTATGGTTCCTTGCCAGAGGGTCTATCTGGAAAGCAGGTTGCAGGATTTAGCCATTGTTTTCTGAAACTATAGAAAAGCCAAGCAAAATATTCACAAAATACTAATGAATGGTATTGTTTGGATATATAGTATACATCTCACTGTCTGACACTTGTCATTATCAGAGGTTGGAAAACAGACATGAAATCAGCTTAGGTGGGGTAGTTAATCTAATGATGTTACACCTTCAGATACTGATAAACCACTGGAGTGCAAAAATGCCTCCTTTGTGAAATAGCACTCAATTCACAAAAATTAGTTATGATCTAGAGGTTTTGTGATGCACAATATTGCAGAAGCAGAAAAGGGTTAACCCCAAGAATTACTGTTTTTCTAACAAAGGCCATAGAAGCATGATCTTAGATCACTTCCTTGCACCCTAAAACGCCCATGCCATCACTGATGACCCCAGCAGTTTCCCATTGCCCTTGTCCAAGGCTGCCACTGCATTTACAGCCACACACATCCAGGCTGATGCTCCAGCTTTATCGTTGCTTACAATGAACACGCTTTCCCTCTCAGCCCCAGCTGTAATATTTACACAACAGATTGGATTAGAATATTTGCAGGGAGCCTGTTATGAATACCTCTTCAGATAATTTTTGTGGAAAAACTTTTGTTTGCTGATTAGCTAGATAATAGCCTTCAGTTCAGTATTTTTGGGTGAGGTTATTTGGAGACTGAAAAGGTGGGGGGGGAATTCATGTACCTACGCGAGATGCCTACGTAGTGGAATATTCCTCCTGCACTCTGCAGTGCCAAGGCAGGAGCCAGCTCCAGGGCAGAAGCCTGCTCCAGGGCAGGAGCTGTGTAGCTGTGCTAGCACAGTGCTGAGCTCAAGACAAAAGGTCCTACTAAGGATGTTGTAAGGTAATGAATGCAGACCTTATCCTTTTGGATTTAAAACATAAGTTTTTAAATAATACAAGCCAAAGAAGAAAGTCAAAATGATAGACTTGCCCTTCAGTCGTGCTGTAAATTTTATACATGACTGAACTTGGAGTGCTCCTTGCAATTCCTTCTATTTCTTGGCAGTTGTTTCATGCCTCTTAAAGGTCTGCTCCTAGTCTCAGGTCTCACATTTAATTGTTTATAATTATAATTAGAATGTAAGATCCTCATCTTCCTATGTGTTCACAAAGCCACAAACACCTCTGATCACAGCAAACTCCTACAAAAGGATAATTAAGTTTTTAAGGAAATGGATAAAGGGAAAAACCTACTCCCAGAATGAAACCTTGTGCAGTCTTGAGTAAATGATAAATTGGGGGTTAATACCAGGGGAAATAATGTCAGATTTTAACAAGACTGGTGAAACACAAAGAATTTAATACAGCAAGGCTACATGTAAAAAAAAAAAAAAAAGAAATCCTGTGTTTGAGATGAGTGTCCTGATTTGTTGCCTGAAATTCACCTTTGTGCAAAGGGGCTTGCCCATGGCCTTTACAAATCTCTTGTTTTAAAAGCTTATGCAAGATCCAAACTGTGTCCAGCCTTTATGCATGTGTCTGTGAGAAAACTAAGGAGGTTTGTAATTGGTTTCAGTGGCTGCAGAATAGTGACATTTTAAAAACATATTTATGATTTTTTCCCCTGCAAACTCTCTTTGTAAAATATAGCAACTGGTTCAAATCATCTTTCCTTTTCTGTCCTCTCACAGGTTGAGCAGGGGAACCACGCTGAGAATCATGTATCCAGCACACAGAAAATTAAAAAATACCTGAGGTTCTTTCTGGGAATTTATTTTAGTTATCAGGCAGTTTTAGGTTATTTGATAAATTGCACTGAGATTTTGTCATGATGTGAAAATTTAAACAAATATTTTTGTAAGCAGGGAAGAATGCCTCCAGTAACAAAAGGCATGGTTGATGCATACTTCTGACTCTTTTCCTCTGTGTTCCAATTTTTTGTGTCAGATCCATGCAGTCAGAAGATCTGGATATCCTTTCTTCAGATTTTCAGCTAGCTGCAGTGTGTAAAATAATGCCATGCCAAGATTATCTGTACTGAAGATATGGTATGATAAAAACTGGTTCTGTAAAAAGATTTCTTAGGAAATGGCATTCTGCAAACTTTAACAGATCTCTAGAACAGCCTGTGTCAAACAGAGTGTGCTCAGATTTTGTCCCCCCTCCCATAACATGGCTACTGTTAACTGAGTCTTAATTTTTGTTTCTTTTCTTCTCTTTCATCAACTGAATGTCAAGTTGATGTCTATATTTCATGTACATTAAGTGAATGGGGAAAATTTCTCTATGGATACCTCTTCTGCTTTTTAATAAATTCTTTCTTTTGCCTGAGGAGAATTAGAAGCTGGCTTTTGACCTCCATTAATTTTTTTAATTTAATAGTTCTCTGCATGCATTAATAAATATTATTAACCATACTTTGTACTTCAACATTTCCACTTCCTCTTCCTCCAATGCTTTCTCATTTGCTGCAGCAGGTGCTCGGTTAAGAACAGACTAGGAAAAGCAAAGGGACTAAAGAGAGGAAGTCTGGGCCATATCCCGTATCTTCCTCAAATACAAAGAGAGCCTTAGCATGTGTCTGTCTACCAGGCTGCTTTATAACTGACTGCTTCTCAAAGCAAAGCTATAATTATAAACTAATGCTTATTTAACAGCTTTCTGATGGCAAATAGCACCACTTAAAATTCTGTAAGTTAAAAAGTGATCAGAAGTGGTTTTTGACTGTGGTATCCTGGGTACCTACTGCATGTGCAGATGTTCAGCCAGGCTGCGCTCACTTGAACCACCTTGGTTTCTGCAGGGATGCTTCTAGAACCAGGTAAAAGCCCCTCTAACTGGCATCCTCCAAATCCTGCCTTAATTATCTCGTCTTTCAGCAGATCTTCCAATTTACCCCAAAATAAGTAATTCAGTTCCAAAGGTGGAAGAGACTCTAAGGTTAGAGCATAGCCTTGGACCCTTCCCTTCCTAAGGGTTTTGTAAAACAAGTAGCGCACGCAAGTCCAATAGCTGTTTGTTCATTTGTTACAAAGGCAAATGATTTGTTTGCTTGTTTGTTTGCTACAGATAGGAAAAAAGAGGCCCCTCCCCGGCAGCATTAGGCAGCGACCCACTCCGCGGGGCTCTGGCTGCGGGTTTATCACGCAGGAACAACTGGCCCCTCTAGTGGGCGCGGACCCGAACTGCAGCTGCGTGTGCCGAGCGCCGCACATCCATCCCCACAGGCTCTTTGCAGGACTCAACGCGGTAACTCGCCTGCACAGTGCCACAAAGTGAAGCGGTTTTTTCCCCAAACGCCCCATTGTAAATCTTCGAAATGAAGGCCTCCTTTTTTGATGATGTCCAGAAGAGATAAAAGAAGAGAAAAAAGTCAACCCTCCTACTTAAAACTTCCTTTGTGTCTATTTTGCCACTGTCTTCTCGTCAATGAATGTTCTTTTCTCTAGAGGCTGTATGACTATTGTACAATGCCAAGTACAGCTATTGGCACTTAACAAAGAACCTGAAATATTAAGTAAAACGGATATGCCCCAAGGCATTCAAAAGGCTATTGCTTCTTGTGGTGTAATTTTCATTGATGACTTTAATTCTTTTTTTATTCTGCATTTTTTTCTATGTTTTGTGTTATTCTACATATTTTCAAGTTGCATGACAGATCTGAACCCTTTGGCAACAAGCTTGTCTCTTTTTAGTTAGTTTTCTGGAACCCTTAGAAGCAGTCTGTAGGCTGAAAATCTCTATTTACATTTTACCACATACATTGTTGGGATTCAGATAGTTAATGACTGGGACATAATTTTAAAATGTTTATTGTAATTTAACAATAATGAAGGATAATTTGGCATGAAAGTTTTTATAAAGGTCATTGTCAGAGGGAATGGGTTCAGAGTACTTTTCCGTAGAAGAAATGGAAAATATAGAAATTAATAGCATGAAGTAAGGAAGTGCAAATCACATGCAGAATGCACACACCCCTTGCCTGTTTTTCAAAAAGCTCTTTCATTCAATTCCTTCTTGAAACTCTGCATTTGTTTATCTGTCACCACTGGCTTTGCGCACATCCTTCAGCATCTGAGCTCATGTTTTCATTCTGTCTTCTTGCAACATCTTCTTTGGTATTAGGTAAAGCTAGAGACAATAATATCACTACTAAAAGGGTAGAAGGTGAAAAAAGAGGAGAGAAAATTCCATCAAAAGAGGTACACTCGTACTTCTCAAAATAAAAAGCCTTGATTTAGCTGACCAGTAAAACAGTCCATAGGTTTCTACATCTTTTTTTTTTTTGGTCTGGCTCAAGAGCATGTCTCAATCAGACACTCATGGTTTTTTGGTCCTACTGGGACTCCTTAAGACTACTATTTTTTAAAGGTTATGAGAGATGTCAAAAAAAAAGGCAGTGAATCTACTCTTATGACAAAACTTAAGTGTAACAAATTATTCCCTAAGAGCTGGTACTAAGGCCATTTTAGTGCTCCAGAAAACACAAAATAAAGACTATCAATGTTTACTGAAGTGTCTGTCTCAGCCTTGTAACATGCAGTTTGTGAACAAAATTTTGTGTTTCCCTCCATTGAAGCTGGAGGAGGACACAGTGAAACCGGAGGCATCAAAATCCTGCAGAATGCTTAAATTGTATAACTATTGTAGACATAAAATGATCAATTAAAAATTAATTTATTCCCAACTGCGTACAGTAGATGCATGTTACTGGAGCACCTCTTCAGGAACAACAGCGCATGTCATAGCTTGTTGTATACACAGGAGCCTTCTGAATGTGGAAAAGCTGGAAGAAAGCAATACTAAAGCCAGTTATTTGAAAAATTAGCCTTAGAAAACCTTGGAGTTGCAAGACAATGAATATGAAATAAGAATAATGGGAATTTCTGAGTGACCTGAATACAGAAAAGGATGTCATTTTACAAACAGATGAGTAAATATCTTGACAGGGGAATGGCTCAGTGATCCAATAGGTCTGGTTCAACTCGAACTTCAGTGATCCATTTTGCTGTGTCTATCCCAGATGTCTGAGAACACATGAACACATACACACAAAGGTGAAGTATCCTCTAAGAAGAAGGGTGTTATAAAGAAATTCATATTTGAATGCAGGTTTATGTTTTAGTCCACTTAACCGTTTCTATTTTCTCATTTAGTTCTGTCTTCAAGTTTTGTTTATGCCAGAGAATATACATATGAAAGGTCTGTGATTTTCCCATTGACACTAAGATCATGATGGTCTCCATTAAAATGTCTGTCACATGCTATTTTTTCTACAAATCACAACATGATAAACTGTAATGATGCCTTTTAAGATGTCATGGTATGATACGTTAACAAGTATCTTGGGAAATCTAAATGGCAGTGTCATTGGCAGGATACTTCACAAGAGCAACCCTATACTGTCAGAGGACCATGTCTTTCTATTTTCCTTCCTTCCTTCCTTCCTTCCTTCCTTCCTTCCTTCCTTCCTTCCTTCCTTCCTTCCTTCCTTCCTTCCTTC
>JAOXXN010000471.1:54586398-54602167 GCA_026770055.1 Myrmophylax atrothorax
TTTCTGAGTCTTCCATACATGGAAGTCGGTGACTTTGTTCCTTTCATTCTTCCATTCCTCCTTGCCATCTCCAACAAAATACCAATCACTTATACAACTGAAAATCCTCTTTACAAGAGAAGTTTCTGTAGTGAGAAAGACCAGTCTCAGTTTGGGCTAGGGAGAGAAATAAAAACATATTTTAAAATCATGAGAATTCACTGTAGAAACTACCAATATAAAATAGAGAAGGACACCTTTTGTCATCTTTCAGAAATTCAAATTCATGTTAAAACAGTAATTGCCAACGTTTTTTCCCTGCCTTGAATTTACATATACATAGTACACTTTCTTTCCATAATAGACCATAGTAAGTGTTACCCAACAATCAAACATGGATTTTTCTACCAAGGTCTACATGGAGTAAGCTGTCTTGTGTTACTGTCAAAATCCTGCTTAGGGACAAAGAAAAAACTTAACTCATATTTAAAGCTAAAAATCTTATAGTTCATGAAATTGAAATCTTAAGACTCCAATAATAATTTTTTGTTCAAAAAATTTTTAGAGAGACTTAATAATGTACTAGATAAAATATTTAAGTAATTGTTAATATAGTTACATAAACAGTCTCTATTTTCTTGTCCTTTTCCTGGTGTTATACTTACTCTCCTCCTACTCTTCAGGGTTCTGAGGTTGATGGCTTCATTCTGCTCAAAATGGGAGTTGTCACAACTGCAATTCTTCACTAGGCAGAATTTAGATACAGCTTTTCATGTCTCAGGTTTCTGGAAGTACCTGATGTCTCTCCATGAAGCTGGGGCTGACAGTCATGCCTTCTGCAGAAGGTGTGCTGTTGTCAATGAGCTCTGTCTCAGGGTCAAGAAGTTATGGGAGGAAGTAAACAGGCTTGGCAACATTTGTGAGAATGAACAAGAGATTGACAAGTTATTCTACAAGATGCTACAGTCTCAGGAGTCTCAACCCCCTCATTGCACTGGAGATGCAGGTGAGCTCTGTGCAATGTTGAGCAGTAACTCAAAGTCTGTTGAATATGAAGGCTGAAAGATAGTCATGCCCATACAAAGTGGAAGGCTCCTGTTCCACCTGAAGACATGCAGTTGGTAAGTTTAGTAACTTCCAAACTGAGTAGGGGCTGGGCATGGTTTCAAATGAGGCAACAGAGTTAATGTACCTGGAAACCACCCGGCAGAAGCTGTGTGTTTGTTGTGGGTTTACTCCTTGTTGCAAGGGACAGAGGCATCCATCTACAAACCTGACCACTGGTTAAGAGAGGTTTGTGGTCTGCTGGGGGCTCGAATTACATATGAAAAGACTATCAGGGCTTGTGCACACTTCCTACTATTAGTCCCTGCTATTCTTTCATATGGACACTAATGATACCAAGGGCAACTTGGGAACTATCAAATATCCTATCAAATAGGATTTCAGATCTCTGGGGACTCTGGTCAATGGTCTGGTAGGCCAGGTAATTCTCTCCTCCATCCTGCCAGTTAAGGTAAATGATGAGAGGAGGAGGAGACATTCACCAAGTGAACATCTGGATGTCCCTCTCAGGCTGGAAACAGTGTTGGTTTTTGTAACCATGGGACCTTGTTGAAGGTCAGTGAATGATTGGGAGAGACATGTAGCTGTGTATCTTTATCTATCTATATCTATCTATATCTATCTATCTATCTATCTCTCTATCTCTATCTCTATATCTAATCTATATCTATAATCTATATCTATATCTATATCATCTATATCCTCTATATCATCTATATCTATTTATATATCTATCTATATCTATCTATATCATCTATATCTATCTATATCTATATCTATGGGTGTGGGTGTTATTTTTTCCCCCTGTATGCTACATAACAAGCAGACTTTGAGGATTTTGACTGTGTGACTCACGCCAAGGATAAAGTAGTTGTGTTTCTATATGAGTGGAAAGTTTCTCTAGACATACTCTTTCTTCTAAAGAAAAACATAAAATATTGAAAACATTTATTTCCCCTGTACTGCTTCTTTTTTTTTTCCCCTGGGGCATGGTACAAAGACTGCCTACCATATATTTTTGTACTCAATATTTTTATTTAGACAGCATATATATTCAGATTCTAGCCTGGTTTTCATCTATGTACTGTACAAGATAAGACACTGATATGTAGATGATTCAACTGTTGGTTTGAATCTTGGATTTTTTTTTTTTTTTGCAAAACCCCTGAAAAAGTTATGATTGATTTTATCTTGGCATGACTTTGTTCTTTATATGTAATTTGCAATAGTCAGATATTGTAAATTTATTTGAACTTCCTTGTCTAAATCTTAGTAAATTGTAGCATCAGAGCAAGACCTCTGCAATATAGTAGAACATATGTGGTGAAATTTTGAAAGCTCAGCTATGTTTTCAGATGCATTTATAATAATTGCTTTTGACGAGAGATTATAGGTCTCAGTGGGTTGTTCTTCTAAAGCATTTCTAGGCAGTGATAGACATACTGTAAAATGCACTTGAGACAGTGTTTATCTGCAGCCCTAAAGGTATTTTGAAAAGGCTCAGGTTTTTTAAACAGATGGTGTAATTTGTTTCCTGCTGCTTTTAAGGGTTGTCTTCCTTATCCTGAGGTATTCTAGCATATCCTCATGCAAATCCTATTTGTCCATTGCAACCAATTTTTTTCTTTATTTTAATTCTCCTCTGAATTGTCTTTCACTTTTATTGTGTGGTAATATTTTCAGGTTATTACTGGCCTAATAAGCCTGATGTAGCCATAACACACACGTTCCTGAATAGTTGTAATAAGGCTCCTCCCTCCCTTTTATTATTCTGAAATAACATATTAAAAATCCTACTCTGAAATTAAAAAAAGAATTGCTAATATATGTAATGATGAATATGTTACACTACATTCCCAGAGCTTTTCTTTGCAAAGATCATGTGAAATCAACCTATAGCAACGACTAACTCAAAAATGCAATTTAATATTGCTGTTTTTATTCATAGAAGACATGGCTTTTGTGGTCTGGAAAGCTCTCTACTGCCATCACTGATAAATAGAACCTGTGGGATGATGGATAGTTTTAAATAAAGAGGAGATTCAGAATTTTAGGATAAAAAGCAGCTGCAACTCCCATGACGAACTGAGGGTCAACATGCTCCCCAATACAACCATAAATATCTGCTCAGAAGAACAGGACAGAGTGTGGAACAAAGTGGAGACTACATGGCCCTCCTCCATTCTAATCCCAGTAGAATAAGGGAACATTGTGGTACTGGGATGGTACAGTACATGCTTGCCACGGAAGAATCAAGGTGTTCTGCTGCTGAAGCCAACCACGTCAAACCCGCTCCTCAGGTGCCAAAGCATGACCACTCCCATCCCATTAGGCACACCAGTCAGAAATAGAAGGTATTTATGACTAGTCACTCAAACTCCACCCAAAAATAAAGAAAATAGTATAAAAGTAAGTTAGGGATAGAAGGAAAGTGGGAGAAGACCTCCATCAAAACTGCTGGGATCACTTGATGGGCTGAGTCCATCTTCTCACCCCCCCAGGGACATGTTGGGTGAGAATTATACTCTACATAAATTAAATTCTGCTTTTAGGACTAGAGCTTGTGCTTGTGCTTACCCCATAGCATATTAGTAGATTGCTTTGTATCAGAGCTTGTGCTTGTTTAATATATGTATCAGTAGATTGCTTTCAAATATATTTTTGCAGTAGACACTATCACCAGTGACCTCCAAACCTTATCAATCTGTCACAATTTGTATTAATAAAAAGTGTTATTCTGTGAACTGTTAAAGTGATTCCTTGCAGTTGCTGACAGCAGAGAACATCTTGTCAGGACCCACTGAGGGGTCTTCACTCTGTTGAGTCCTCCCTAACAAGGCTGGTCAAGGTACCCTCTCCAACCTGTGTCTCTGTTCATGAAGGGTCTCATTATGAGATGCTGACAGACTGTCAGACGCAAGGCTCTCAACTTTCCTGGGGATATTGACAGGCAAAAATCTAAACTCCCTTTCACATAACAGAACCCTTTCCCTTAAAACTGCACAATGTTGAGGCACAGATAGCAATTCTTGAAATCCTTGCTTTCACAGCCATGGTAATTTTTAAAATAGGAGAATGACAGTCAGAGAGAACTATGATGTCTGTTTTATATCCAGCTTTTATTCTCTGCTGGAGAGCACTGCAACAAATCAGGGCTACCATTTGTTAAACATTTATATTGTCCCATGATCATATCAGTGGTGGTTGCCAGAAGAGGATGCATATGGAACCCCATAAAATGAACAAATTCTGTAATGCAGATGCTTTTCATTTTTTCTTGATCATGATCCCTGAAGCACTACTGAAACTGAGGAAGCAAGTTCAAAGCAGCATTGCATAGCTTACTTCAGCTGTTTTCTGATGCTTGTTTGCAGCTGCTGTATCTATGCTTAAGGACATTTAAGTTTGTGTCCTGTGTTGCAAGATGTGGACTTCTCATGGTATCTTTATTTTCCTTTTCTTCTAGATCCCTGGCAGAGAAATGGAAACAATGGAAACATAATTTGGTTGACTGTGTGTGACTTTGGGACTACCTGGCACAGGCTAAGGGTGTCTATCTACTTAAACATATTTATATGCACAGATATAGGCAGTTGTCTACTAAGTGTTCCAACACTGAACTGCCAAGTCATGAATCAGTTCCAACTTAAAAGCTATCTAACTTAATTTGTGAATGCTGTGTCTCATCTAAAGCATTCCACTTTTACCAGCTTACAAAATCACAGAACTGCAGAATATGCTGAATTGGAAGGGACCCATGAGGATCATCGAGTCCAGCTCCTAGCTCTGTACAGGAGAGGCTCAAGAATCACACTGTGTGCCTGAGAGTATCATCCAAATGATGCTTGAACTCTGTCAGGCTTGGTGCTGTGACCACTTCCCTGGGAGCCTGTTTGAGTGCCCAACCACCATCTGGGGGAAGAACCTCTTTCTAATATCCTTCTAAACCTGCCCTGACATAACTTCAGGCCACTCCCTCGGTTCCTGTCACTGGTTACCACAGAGTGCCTGTTGCTTCTCTTCCCCTCACAAGGAAGTTGTAACTGCAATGAGGTCTCCCCTCAGTCTCCTCTTCTCCAGGCTGAACAGACCAAATGCCCTCAGCTGCCCCTCATGTGGCATTTTCTCAAGGCCCTTCACTGTCTTTGTTGCCCTCTGGACACTCTCTAAGGGTTTAATATCTTTCTTATATTGTGGTACCCAAAACTGAACACAGTATTCAAGGTGAGGCCACACCAGTGCAGAGTAGATGTCCAGATGCTTCCTGGGAAGAATGGCTTCACTGCACCTAATGGTTACTCTGGAAGACAAACATCATAATAATGAGTGTCCCTCTTTCTCCTGCCTTCTCTTAGATTTCGTATCTGAGCAGGCATCATATATGTTACGGAATATCCCTTTGGTCCATGTGGGCCAGCTGTCCTGGCTACATGCCCTCCCAGGATCTTGCCCACTTCCAGCCTACTGGTGAGGAGGAAATGCTGGAGAGACAGTGCTGATGCTGTGCAGGCACTGCTCAGCAGTAGCCAAAACACTGGTGTGTTACCAACACCTTCTTAGATACCAGTACACAGCACAGAGCTGTGGGGGCTGATGTGGAGAAAACTGACTCCGTCTCAGCCAGACCTAGTACACGTATGCTTAAATGTCTTTCAAGAGGAAAACAAAAGAAAATTACTTCTGACTGACGTAGTAGAGAAAAATCAGTACACGTGCCTTTTATAATAAATATAGTCTAATAATATCGATGTCCAATTTGGCTTGAATCTCTTAATTTTGTAACACTGGTTTGAAAATTATCATTATGTGTTCTATGTTCATGGATAGTGATTAAGCTTGAAAGCAGAAAGATCCTAAATTCTAACAGTGTTTGCCATTTATTAAAAGCCAAGGATATTACTGAAGTCCTGACATTCATGATCCTTCTGTCCTTAAATTGCTAAAAATCACTTTAATTAGATCCATGACTTACACCACATTATAATTATTGGCGCTGATTTTACTCAGACCTGCTATTGACAAAGTATATGGACCAAATTAACCTCTGCAATCAGTTAAATTCTCTTACTCTGTTTCTCTGAAGATGGATGTGAACCACTGTGTAATGTAACTCATAAATAGGCACTTGTTTCAGGTAGAGCTTGCAATTTAAACACTGGCTGACAGTTTTAGACTTAGCAAAATTGGAGAACATTCATGGACTCAGTTTAACTTTTTAAAGTGACAGTAATTGAGGATCATAATTGTAGTATTGAATATACAGAGAAAAATAGAAACATATGTGCACAGAAACAGAACAGTTGTCTCAGATCTGCTAAAGCAGTTGCCTTGAACAAAAGTTAACATCTATAGCTAGTAAGGTATTTTACAACCTCTTTCTCCTTCACTTAGTCCTGACTAGAGACTGGGAAAAGATATAAACTGATGTTATAGATCAGTGGAGGAAAAAATCAGGTAGACTAGACAGCAGAGAACCTTCTCTTGTTTTGACTTAGTGCACAGCATATCCATACAAACAGAAAATGTGTTTGTTTTTTTTTTCTTTTTGTTCAGGTTTTTGGGGTTTTGTTTGTTTGTTTGCTTTTTCTTCCCAAAGGAAAAAGAATATAAGGAAGGGTTCCAAGGTATTTCCTCAAAAGAAAACATCTCTTTTAATCCTACACCCTTCCTTTTACATTATCCTTAGGGAAGCCTATCACCCAAAAGGAGGAAGTGTCTGTATATAGGCACTGAAGATCTATCTTTTACTCTTTTCCTAGGCAGATATATGCTTAGGTTATACATTTACTACTAGCAGAATATATGACACACATTCAATACTTCTGTTGATTCGATTAACTCATTATACATTGTTCAGTTATTTCACAATATTTTTTTGCTCAGAGGTTCTGGACTAGCAGAAATAACAATTTTATGAGTTTTTAGTTCTTTAGATGAAGATTATGTGCAGGATTCTGTTGTTAGATTTCCCCTAAATTCATCAAGAAATACTTTTAAAATAAAAGCAGAACAAAGACTGTGCACAACCTCTTTTGCACAGCTAGCAGCAATGGGCCACTTAACCATAACTTTGATAACTGCTTCTCCTGCAGCTGTGCTTCAATCTACCTTTAAACTGTTAGTGCAAGAATACATACATTTGCTTTTGGTGACAGCATGAGAAATGGAATACATAAACCTGCTTTTAGCAGAGAATTTGCCACAAGGTTCTTAAGCCTTCATTGGTTATTTTGTAAGTTCATGGAGTTTGTGAACAGTGGCAGAAAAATCCCTTAAAAACCATTTTCCTAACTCCAAACCAATTGTTTAATGCCAAAAGCAGTTCTAATCAACTTCCTTTTTTACCCCCTTTCTCATACCTGAAGTCTAAAGAAAATGAGGACAACAGTAGAAAGAATTCATTATATACATATTAGTGTTCTGAAGTCAGGAAACAGGATTAATCATACCCAAAATACCCAGAAGAAAGTGTGTTTATAATCCCTGTACATTCTCATTAGCCACTTGAAACCAGTCTCTGGAAATCTCTAATTGGGGAAGAAATTCTATACAAAATCTTTGCCCCTGAATTGACTGAATCAGGGCTCTAGGGGAAAAACAACATGATTAGCTTTGGCAGTTAGGTTCAGCTAAAAGTCTGAATAAGTAAACAGATTCCCTTAAAGAATGTTGCTGCCTGTTGGGCTAACTCAGAGCACACCTCTAACTGTGGTATGGACATCCCTGCAGAAAGCAGTGAATCTTATCCAGTGTAATTTTGAGTCCAAGGAAGAGGGCTCAGGGGTTGATTTTTACTTTTCTGATCCTATGAGGGTTACAGTAATCACAACCACCTATTAACAACTTTCTCCTTATTTTAGCACTGACTGCATGTGGGGTAGATTTCAGTGATATCAAAATCTTGGCTTTTTTAAAAAAAATTCTTTTATTTTCAAGGAAAAAACATTTCCCCATTTTTTTCTCCTTTAATACGCTAGTCCTTGAGGTTTGTTCTCTTGAAGTAATCTCTTCCTCTGACCACAATGTAACTAGGAAATTTAGGAGGCGAAAACTACACAAAATGTATTTGACTACATATATAGACTTGGAAGCTCTATCACAGTTCTCCAGCATCTCTTTCCCTCTGACAAATTCTGTAGCTTTTGTGCTGAGCCCAAGAAGCTGGGGTGGTAGCTGAACATCACTGAACTCACAATTTGATAGCTGTGTTAACCTGACAGAAAACAGAAAAGCTGACGAAGTTGCCTAAATGACACCAACCTAAGCCCAGAGAGAGCAGCAGTAATCTTGTCCTCCTGCTCTTCTGTCCTACTTTCACAGTGGTGGTAAAACACATATGAAGCTGTGGAGGAAAAACTGGAGAGGAGATCTAGGATGATGAAGGACAAAGTTGAGTGACTCTACCACAAGCTAGTAGTGGAAATGCTTCAATTAGATTGATAATGTTGAAGCAAGATGTTTTTAAAGAATCCTATTGGGATGAGAAAGTTGTGTAGAGTGGATAAAGTCAAAGTAAAGACAAAAATTGAAAAAAGCCTCACCTCTGAAGATGGTTGAGCAAAAGCAAAGCTGAGGCACAAGGGCAACATGGTAAGTTTGTAAGTAAAACAGATGCCTGGAAAGGGGGGGAAAAAAAGCTAAAGACACACCAAAGGAACACAGAATACTTCCATTAGCCCTCTTATGATGTGGAAATCTGAACTGCTATATTTACTGGCCAGGCAAATGTATGCAAATATATGTAAATGTCATGCAGATTTTATCTTCAGCTTTTTCGATGCCCAATGTAGTCAGGTCTATAATATAGTTATCCAGAGGGAATCAGGAATTCTTGCTGGCGAGGCAGAAGTGTCTGAGTATGGATGGAGATCAAGTAGTTTTTCTTCCAATTCTACTTTAATAACTGAAGCAGAGTGGATAACTCTCTGAATTAGGCCATGTGCTAACTGGAAGTCATCTGTAAAAAGGATCAGAAGAGGCATGTATATATGCATTGAAATAAAGGGATATATGTCTTCTACTAGGAATTCCAAACTATGAGACTGTTGCTATAAATCACACTTCAATTTTTGTGAACCACATAAAGAGTCATCAGGGATTTGGGGAAAATCCATCCAGATTTAAATACCTATAACTTATAAAATTAACTAACAGATATTTTACATTCATTTAAAATATTTTTCTACAAGCAAACAGTATGTAATGGCCATTAGAAATCATTATTCTGTATTCTACACTAGATTTCTACTTAATTATTTTATATTTCTATTTAAATATTATAACCTGGGATTTCACATTGGATATGGCTTTTTTACAAGTCTTAAAAAGAAAACTGAATGCCAGCATCTGTCCTTCAACAAACAAAGAGGCTCAAACACAGGAGAGGAAAGAAGATAACAGTGGCTACCGTTTGATGGAACATTCCCAAGCACTTTTTGCAAATACTTGCTCAGATGAATGAGCTGTAATTAACTATTCACATCCTTTTTGTGTTTGCTTTCCACAAATATTCCAGCATATTGGTTTATTGGCATGAATGATCAATGCAGTGATGACTTTGCATTTGTAATTATTATTATTTTTACTAGCAGGCAGATTCTGAGAGATATCCTCAACCAATTAGGAAAAAGCCACATGACTGATATGCCCAATAGAAGGAGTCCCTTCTGAATTTCTAATACCAGATACTTTCATTAAACTGCCATCCAATAACCTGCATATGAAAAATATTTATAGAAATTATTCAACAAAAATTTCAGATAATTGCATGTGAAAATGACAAATGGAAAATGAAGCAAAAGGCCGCTCATCACAAATGAACTATTATTCACCCAGCTCTGTTGCTGATATATGACTTTCCCCACTATTTCAGTAATATAATCAAGTTTTATAGAAACCTAAACTGCCCAGCAACTGGGTGACTCAAGGTAATTCAATGACTGTATTTCATCCCTACATCCAGAAAGTAAAGTGCAACCAATAGTCAAGTTCAGTCCTGATGGTATCAGGAAGTCTGAGTTAAGCTGCAACATGCTATTTCACCTTGACTGAATCTTCATCATCTTATCTTTATCTAACAGGTCCACCACCAACTGACAGAATAAGTTAAGATGCTGCACTGAGAAGCAGTGGTTCCATGTGTGAAACAAGCTTTGCATTGCTGAATTTATAATAACAGAAAGCATTCAGTTTTCTGTTCTACTTACAGAGTAATGTCTCAGAGAGGAAGAAGTGCAGTGCCCCATTTTGGGGTATCCATTTTCCTGGCTATCTCTGGCACATTGCAGTTTCCTATGAAGATGAGACACATCCCAGGAGCAGCTCCCTGTACTAGTCCCAATTCAGACTACTCAATAGAACACATGAAAAAAGTTTCAGCTAAACTCTGTAAGTGCTAGATTTATTTAAAGTTTTTCTTCACCCCTCTCATTATCAAATCTGTAGCCTTCTCAGGAAGTTTTGTCACGTCTACCTTCTCTTTATTATGGAAAAACAGTACTCTCCCTATTGTAAAGGTTGCAACTAGCTTTTCAAGTCCTATATTTGCCCTTCTTTAACTTTGGCTTGGAAATTGGTTTGGCCTTAAAATTTCCATACTTTGAAGGAAAAGAAAGATAATTAATTTTCTTCAAACAGTGTATAATCAAAATATTTTTGATTCAGAGGTCAATTAAAAATTATCCTGATTGGAAATTTACTTATTTAATATTTTGCTACCTCAAAAGCTGCTTATTATAACCTCTTAAATTTTTTTCTGCACTTAGATCCATTTGATAACTCTTCTTAATTAAAAATAAAAAACCCAAAGCTGCAATTTTGAGAGTGTATTAGATTTTTTCTGCAGATTACCTTTGGCCTTGTTCTTGTCCCTTTATTTCATCAGATACTCTTTTTCTGTTGGATTGAGTAGAAAAAAAATAGTGGTTCATTGGTTCACTCTGCAGGAATAAACACGGTCCTTGAGAAGAAATAGTAAGGTATCTTCACCATATGTGCAACTAAGAAACAAAAAAAGATAAATTCTCTAATTTTTTTTGGTAATTTGATAAATGAGAGTGTGGTGGGTTGCCCTTCGCTGGATGTCACGTGCCCACCAAGCCACTCTATCCCAGCTTCTTCCCAGCTAGACATGAGGGGAGAAAATAAGAGGGAAAATGACTCCTAGTTTGAGACAAGGCAGTTTGCTAAATCCAAAGCAAAAGCAAATGTTGTGACCACACAAAGAAAGAGAAAAACTCCCCATTTATTCTCTACTTCCCAGAAGCAGAACTTCAGCACATGGTTTCTCTGGAAGGCAAACATAAACAACGAATGTCCCCACTTTCTCCTCCTTTCCTTAGCTTTTATAATCTGAGCTGACATCATATGGTATGGAATATCCCTTTGGTCAGTTTGGATCAGCTGGCCTGATTGTGTCCCCACCCAGGCCCAACCTATGGATATGGGGCAATGCTGGGGAGACAGCGCTGATGCTGTGCAAACTCTGCTCAGCATTAGCCAAAACACTGTTGTGCTATCAAAACCTTTCCAGCTACCAATGCAAAGCACAGCTCCATCAGCCAGCCACAATACAGAGAGTTTTTTTATAACAAAGCTCATCTGCATTAGTATATAAACTCATTCAGCAATGTGCTCCTGGAATTAACCTTTTGGTGGTCCCCATTCACTAAACCTGCCTGTGTCCTGCTCTATCCAGGAGTCCCGGTTGGAACTAGTCCTAAGGAAAGACACTGGAATAATGCAATGCAATGCAAATGCCAGACACGCTGCTTCTCTTCATAGGTCTGCTCTAGTTGTATCATTTCCCTTGTTCCCCGTGATGTAGCCAGAAGACTACAGAACTCTGTGAAAGATGAAAACAGCTGCCACAATACCAGCAGCACATGGAGAAGAAGGAGAACACAGGGAAGCTCCTCACTGTGGGACCAAGTCAGCAGTCAGAAAAAGCTGACAATTGACAAGGAAAGCTAAAAGGCAGGTAAAAAGAATTTCTTACTTACGGGATTGAGGAAGAATATTTTAACTAAATCAGAAACAAATGAAATCCTTCAAATGGCACAGAGCCAGAACTTGACCAGGATTGCAAAATTGTCAATCACTATGCAGGAAAAACAGAAGTATTCATCATTAGCATGATGTATTCATCTCTTACAGTGATTAATTAAATACTTTCTATTCCATTAGTAACTGGGGAAGATGTGAAACAAAAACCATTAAGCATTTTAGAACCTACTGTGCCCGATAACTTGCACCCAGTAGTATTAATGAATTGGCTTAGGAGCTCTCTGAATATTAATGTTGATTTTAAACAAATTTTGATTTGTGGGGAAAAAAGTTCTGGAGGACTAGTAAAGAGTGCTGCTATTTCAAAAAGAGTGAAATGAGATGATATGAGGAGCCACAGGCTACTTAGTCTGTTTCTCTTAAAATCATAGAAGGGCTTGTATGGGATGCAATCAGTAAAAAAGTTAAGGTTTTAGCATAAATAATGCTAGATAATCTGGTTTTATAGAAAATAGATCTTACCAAGAAAATGTCTTAACATTTTTTCATAAGATCATCTAAATCTGATCTGATCTAAATCATCTAAAGTGTTGACATAATATACTTAGATTTCTGTGGTTAATTTCATCCCATTTAGGTCCCATTACAAATTTTAAAAATAGCACTGTATAGACTCAATAGAAACCAGTGTAAAAAACCAGTGAAATAAGTTAAAAATCTGCTAATGAATGAAGCACAATTAGGAATTGCAAGTGGGATCAAATATAAAATAAAGGCATTTGTAACTGTTTCATAGAACTGTAGGAATTGGCTCGAATCATTCTTATTTAATACTTTGTCTTCTACAGTGCTTAGGATGCTTCAGAGGGAGGTGCTCAGAGAAACCTAAGGTTAGGGATGTGCAAAAATTCGTGACACATTAGCTGTCCCTAATTGAGTTTGGCTAAAATAAGAGCAGTCTCTTGAAGTCTCTTTGTGAATCCTCTTCAATTCTTGGCCCCAAAGATCCAGATTCTTACTGCAAGTTATATGGAACAGTATAGGTTTTTCGATTTTGCTCTTTCTAATTGCTTTGCCTCTCCCTTTGTGTGTGTGTGTGTTTTATAAGACATACATTCAATTTAGCCTTCATTACAATTTGTAAATTTGACATCCACTTTTTCATGGTCAACATCCCCAGTGACTTCCATCATTTTTCATAAGAATATTTTTTAATGCTATTGATCATTCTCATTGTCCTTCACTGAACCCTCTCTAAATCAGCATTATTGTTTATAAGATGGAGTCACTGGTACTGCACACAGTATTTCAGATCAGACTATAGCATTGCAGTTTAATCCTTTCTCTATTAGTTCCCATTCTTTATGCATCTTAATATGTTTGCTTATCTGGTACAGCTGCACATTAAGCAGAAGCCTTTACTGAAGTAATTTACAAGGATAACTAGGTCCTTTTCTGAAGTTGGTACGCTAATTTAGAGTTCTGTGAGGTGTTGAGTAATTCATATTTTTTCCACCTGGTGTACCTTCCTTTGCTTTCATTGATAATTCATTTATCAGAGTGCGTAGGTCACACAGCTTTGTTTGTTTCAGAAGTTGCACACAAACATCTCTGAACTTAGGTTGAACTATTTTTTATCCCTTGCAAATTTTGCTGCCTCACAGCAATTCCCTTTCTCTAGATGATTAATAAATAAGTGGATGAGCAGGAACCTTGGGGCCCACTGCTGTTATCCTTTGACATGATGAAACTGACCGTTTAATCCTGCCCTTCACCTCCTTTTCCTCCACCACTTCTTGATCCATCACTACTTAGCTTCCTTCGTAGCTTCTCGCAAAGAATTTTGTCAGTGGCCCAGAGAGGTTAGAATAAATTATGCCAGCTGCTCTTCTTTATTAACATATTCAAGGAGTTCTAGGAGATTAACACAACAATATTTCCCTCTGCAGAAACTGTGCCTATTGGCTCCTATTTGGCTATGGTCTCCCAAGTGTTTTGCTACTTCATTTTAAATTATTATTTCAAATATTTCATTATGTTTACCTATAAGACTTCCTGGTCTATTACTCCACAAAACATCCAGACCATTGTTGAATATCTAGGTATTTAAATACATATATTTGAAGAACATTTCCATATTTGTGCTTTTCCATATATTTATCAATTATCTGCAAATAGGACTATATCTTTAATGGTGGAATTTCTAGTGATGGTTTAGCGGTAAAACTAAAGCTGAAGAGGCAGGTTGCAAGCACATAGGAATGTGGCTTTTGGGTAGAGGAGCAGGGTAAAAGCAGCTTGTAATATGAAGTGCTTTGCTACTGAATGTATTATTCCTTACTCATCCTGTTGCTGTGAATACTTTGGAACCTGGGCCCAAACTTCAAAGAGAACAAAGAGGCTGAGACAGAGACTCACACATCAAATAAAGTTTTAAAAAAGCACTGAAAGATCTGAAATACAAAATGTTTAGCAGGACATTAAGGAAGCTTAGTCCACTTTCTATATTCAGATGAACAGGTGACTTCACTGTGTTTCACAAATATGTACCAGGTGAAGAATTATTTTTGATCTTTAGACAAAATGTCATGCAGAGGTGCTGATTATAGCTGGTAACAAAAGGGATTCAAAGTAGAGTTACTGCATGATTTTTTAACCACAAGGCTTACTAGGCTGTGAAATAATTTGCCAATTGGTGGAATTTCCCTCACTTGAAATCTTAAAGCCAAGAGCAAATTTCCTGGTAAACGAAATGTTGAGAAAGAAGTTAAAGTCTACACAGAAGTTGCCAAGAAAAATTATTCACATGTTAATCTATTTATTATCACAAATTATTATTAGTTACTACTTATTGTATACATCATAGAGCTGATTGGTTCTGCCAGTGGGCTACATTCTCCCTGGCTCGCTTTCTCTTAGCAGCTCAACAACTCACTTTGATTCCTTTAAATAGCTCAGCAAATCAGCAAATGGAGCCTGTCTGTGAGGGTTAACTTGATCTATGTCAAGGCATGAAGACTTGGAGGAAGCTGCTGGATACACAGCTGGACAGAGGAGAGGCTTTTAAGCGTTGAGAGGAGGTAGTGGGACCAAGTGTCCTGCTCTGAAGGTGTAGTCCTCACTAAATCTAGGTGGGGAGGATCATGAGTAGCTTTGGATGTGGCTGTGTATCTGCTGCCATTGTCTATTCTACCTGACCTGTGTATATCCCCATCCCACCCCCTCATCACCTCTGAGGGAGAAATACATTGTAAAGAGGAGGAAAGGACTGCTTAGACTGGCACAACGTGTCCCACCCCTAGTATACCATTTCACTATGAAGGTATGCTCCCCAGTCAAGAACACCTCTATTAGACACTCACGGTGGTCTCCAAGGACTTTCAGGTTGACTCAGCAGAGACTACTCAGTGTACTTAAGTCCCCACACCTCCAAGTATTTTGCGGATCTAGAATCTGAGAGCTTGCCAAAAAATACAACAGAAGTTTGTCAAAATGTTGAAAACTAGGTCCTGAGGCAGCATTTGAGAAAGTGTTGGTTAGCCACAACAGCAGCACAAGTATGACGAAACACAGCAAATTCTGAAAATTTACTGACCTTAAAAAGAAAGTTGTCTCAACTCACCTCCCAGCTTCTCATTTTCACAAAAATTCTAATAAAGAAGTTGATTGGTATGAAACAGAGAAATTGTGAATTCTTATCCTTACTGTTGTACTGAAGAAC
>JAOXXN010000471.1:54621919-54638093 GCA_026770055.1 Myrmophylax atrothorax
ACTTAGAGGTACAAAAATTTCTCCTGTTCTTCCCTTTTTGGGACATAAGTAAGAGACGTTTTTTAATAATGAAATAGTTATTTTGTACTTCTTTTGGTGCTTTCTATCTTCCTTCACCAGAATTTTCCTCCTGCCTTTTTTCCAGGCTGCAGTTTAGCCCAGGTGAGATATTAGTCTGTGCTGCTTACTTGAAGATATGCCTATTTGGCCAGTTTTGGAAGGGTTCATGTGAGTTTCCTGGGACTAATTCAAGTGAATCCTCTTCATTTTGGATCATCTTCATTTCAGAGCAGAGAATGTTTATTGTCAGCCATGGGTATTGACTGCCATCATGTGTCACCTCCAGCTTGCCACTGCCTCTTCTGGTGACAAGGTCTGAAGAGTCCTTTCTAGACTACCCTTTATGTGGCTTGATTAAAAAATCCCCCACTCCTCTTTTCTAGACTCAAACTGAATTCTGGTGACTATATGGCATCACATGGATGAGAAATTTTGTGCTTGGGTTTCACTACAGAGCCTTTTCAGGATAGGCTTATCATATACTTCTTCACAACACAGCATCCCTGCTGGTCCTTTTAATTTCAGTTTCTTTCTGAGAAACACATTCAGTGTAGCACTGTTTAAAAGGCACTTTCAAGTTATGGATTTCATGCAACTCCAAATTAGCAAACATCAACAATGAATATTATTCCTTTTCTTTCCATGAACCAACCTCCTCACACTTTGCATTCAGCCCTTAGCATACGAAGATTAGCTCATTACAGCCAAGGGAAAAAGAAAAGGAAAAAGAAAAGGTTTGACTGTATCCAAGAACTGTTCAATATTCTCAGCAGTCTCCAAAATGACATTAAAAAGAATAGCATGCTTTCCATCATAACAAAATCTAAGGTTATTCAGTGTTGTTTGAAATACAAATAATACAGAATTATTTTACTATTAAACTGAAAAGCTTGCAGCTGACAGCAGTTCATTTTTTTGGAGCTATTGTGTTAAGATCCTGCAAATCTACTTGTAATGCTGAATAAGAATGATCCATGGATTAAAAACCAGTGAGGAGCTTTACAGAACACAGCAAATAAAACACAATAGTAACCTTACACTTCAGATAGGGGATGAGTATAATCTCCACAGCAGACAAGATAGGCAAGATCTACACGGGCTAAGAGAAATTAATCAAACTGTACTGCAATGCTTGGCCTGAAATCTGGAAATGCTTTAAAAAGTCAATAAAGGAGGCCTTATCCTCAGCAGAAGTAAATCCATATGGTATGTCCACTTACATCAGTTGAAGATCTGTCCCAGTGTTTGTAAAATTAATGGACTACACCACGTTACTTTCATTTTTCTCCCTGTAAGCTGGAAAGGTATTTAGTACACAGCTGCATCCCCAACAGTATTGTCTAATAGAATTGAGGTTTGCCTGTAGCCATGTTTGAAAATATACAGGAAGAAGCTAACAGCTGGCTTATCCATTCACCAGGGCCAAATAAGTATAAACTACTGCTTTCCCAGTTTGGGGGAATAAATGACACATTGTTGAGTGAAACAACCCAGAAAACTAAAATGAGAGCAAATGTGGGAGGTGGAAGAGAAAGAGACCTAGCTCTCCTTTATACAAGAACTGATATTTCTTAAAATGTTTAATTAATACAACAATTTCTAATTTATAAATCAGAAAAGTGAAGGATTCAAAGAGGAAAATACAGCAAATGCTACACTAAATAAATAAGTAGATTTCAGTGATATAAATAATCATGGATATGCTAAATAACACTGAAGATTTTTTGTTTTGTTTTAGTATAGTATCTTTATTTTTAGTTAATTTAATTTTTTTCTCAATGTACTGAACTGCACTAAATCAAGGAGATAATAAAGGAAGACTATTTAATGTGAAAATAGAGAAAAACATGTTAACTCCAACTTAGCTGAGAGGTGAGCAATTCCTATCAAAGCAGGAAACAGTAAGTCCTTATCTCATAATTAAAGTGCTTGACTAGGAAACACCGGGGGGAATACTCTAAATACAGTTGGTTAACAAAAGCAAATGCAAAAATAGTGTGGGTATTCACTGGGTAAATCAATACAGAAAGTAACCCCACCCTTCCAATTTTGAGTCACTGACCAGTTGGTTTGGTATACTTGCAATGCTGAAAATCAAGTGTTTTGAAATGAAAAGTGTTGAAAATAGATCAGTGTCTTCTTAGTGAAATTTATATTATGTAGAATCAGTGTTCTACCTTAAAGTGAAATTATGAATGTGATTTTCAAAGGAGCCTAAGGGAATTAAGGTTCCCAACTCCAGCTGAATTTTATTAGGATTTAGAAGTCTAATTCCCTCATGCTTCTTTGACAATCTCAGACTAAATATTTACCTCCTCTCTGCATTTTATGCCCTTTCTGCATTATTTACAACATTCAGAGATATCATAGCTCTCTGGAGCATACTGAGATTGTGCAGTATGTTTTCAGCCATTTTATCTGCTTATGCCAAGAATAGTTAGCCAAAATTTGAAGGTATATGAACTATTTGTTGTATAGGTGAGAAATGAAACTGAGTTGAAGAATCTGGACTTTAAAAAATTGATCCTGTTATTTGTAACCAATGTATGTTCCATCTGATTTCCCTAAAGACATCAAGATTTGAACGAAATCACTTTCTTCCTCAGGATTCTCAACATCAATTTCCAGCAGGACCTTGCCAGAAGGGTCACCTCGAGCTTTGTGCTCTTAACACTGCTGTCTCTAGAACTTTCTTCTGACATCTGAAGCCGTATGCTGCCTCTCATTGGTTACAAAATGAAAAATAAACCTCTGCCTTATTGTGTGTTTACCTAGTCCAATGAAAATTTTGTATACCTTCATTGCTCAGCTTCTAGTTTTGCATAAAATCTGTGCATTGGATATTTGCTCCTTCAAAAATTATATTGACTGCTTTTTGAATTTATGCTGAATAAATTGTGTCTTCTACACTCTACAGTTTGTAAGAATCCATCCGACAAACAGCACAACAAGACCATCTTCACCTATGATCTGTTCTCCAGATAATGTCTTTAATTGAGTCATTCAACATCTCTTTCCAGAGAACTGACTTGCATTTAGACCAAATGATTTATTATTTCCCTAAATGTGTCTTCCTATTAACTGATCAAACATTTTATATCTTGTTCTGTTTCTTAGGTTTTTACTCCACTTCTCAGGATTTTCTGCAAATCACACTCAGCAAAACCATGGATAGCAAAATGCTATGTGCTCATTTCCTCTGCACACTATGGATGAAAATGATAGGTTTCATCTAAGTGATGTAGGCAAAAGGGATTGATACAACCTGTATTAGGAAAGCAAAATGGATTCAACACATTTGTCCCTGGGTATTGAAACACATAATGTCAGTAATAATGGTACCAGCTTTTGTACAAGATTCCAGGTGCCTAGTTTTAAAACAGTTCAAGAAGATTTGGTCCTAAAATACCACTGGGACCAGTTACTTATGTTTTGAAACTGAAAATTCCTTTCCTATGTGTTACTATCCAAATATGCAGTTGGCATCATTACAAGAAGTAATACCTGCTATTAGTAAAATCTTAAATTAATGGAACTACTGTTTTCCCAGGTAACATGTAATAGGATGAGAGGGAACAGTCTCAAGTTGTGCCAGGCAAGGTTTCAATCAGATGTTAGAAAAATTTCTTCATTGAAAGAGTTGTCAAGCCCTGGAACAGGCTGCAGAGGGAAGTGGTTGAGACATCATCTATGGAGGTATTCAAAAGATGTGTTGAAGAGGTGTAGATACTGTATAGGGACACAGCTTAGTGGTGTACTTGATGATCTTAAAGAACTTTCCAAACCTATATGATTCTATTATTCTATGACTATCTACGGCATGCTCAGATAATTTCTAAATTCCTTGACCTCAATTTATAGGAGAACAAGCACAGTAAGTATATGGGCCTTTTAAAGTCTGCATTACAGCACATCTCTGCCTGTTGGGTCTTATATCAGCTATCAACAGATATCTGAACTAAACTACAAAATGCAAAGTTAAATTAAATTAGCTTTTTAGAATATCCCTTTAAAACTCCAACTTCTTTCTTTCCTTATTAATCTCTTTTACTGTATGGCATAGCATTGGTATGAACAGCTGATACTTAGAACCCTAATAGGTTTCTATCTTGTTAATTCCTTTTGGACAGAGGTCATCTTTTCTGTGGCACTGTCTTCTCCCAAGGAGTAGCTGGGAAAAAATCAAATTATTTAACTTGTTCTTGTTGTCTTTTTTCTCGTAAAGACCTGAAACTCTGGTCATTTTACAACCAAAATCCACATTTGCTTCAATGGGCCCTAGATGAAATCTGATTTGAATCTCTTCCCTTAAAGAGACATCATACACTTAGCTAACTGCTATAGTTCACAAAATTTAATGTTGCGTGTTTTGTATCTGATACACTAGAGGCAACTTTTCAAGTTCCTGCAGCTGCGCAGCCTAAATCTTGGCACAATCTACTAATATATCTAAGACAGAAATATGACCCCATAAAAGTAGAGTATTATGAGCACTAAAGCTCTGCTATGTCTCAGTCAAAATATCAGGGTTTTTTACTGTAGTATTCCACTCAGTATTCATGGAATAGAGTGTGATTAAAGAACCACTCTTGCTCTCAGTGTGCTGATTCAATAATTATTGTCTTTGTTTCTTTAATATATGCGCAAAGTCTCATCCCACACAAAACATGATATCATAAAGCTAAGATAATAGTAGAGTGAGACATCTTTCACAATGGCAGTAACAAACTCTGGGTGGTTTTTCAATGTTTATGAACATGAGCACTGTATTCATAAACTTATTTCAACATCACAGAAATTTACACTTCTACACTAAAAGAGAAAAAAAATTCCCTTGGAATGACTAAGGTAGAACATGATAAAAAAAAGGTAAATGTGGTTTTTAATTACTTTTTTGCATGTAGACCTCGAGGGATGGAGAACACAAAATGTCTTCTATAATTTTGGAAGACAAAGTGCTTCTAAATTGCCGTAGCACTGTCTGGGCTCCTTCCAGAGAACCCAGATCTTCTTTGTTTCTCAGGCTCTTCTACTATTCCATCTCCAACTTTTTTGTTGTTGTTGTCATCCATAGTATCTATGTGTTCCCTGTCCTGGGTGTTTCTAGTACTTACACTGGCTAGTTTATGCAGGGTGGACATGAAGGCTCCTTCCAGTCACTGGGATTGCTGTCCCTCTGTGTCACAAATTCCATCTGCAGATGCTTCATCAGAGGGACTCTCTTACCTCAGTACTGCCTTGGGCCAGGGCAGCATTCTCAAACAGCACCCTACAGCAGTGACAGGGATAGATGTCAAAAGGAGTTTAAAAGTGATTAAAATGTTTAGCTGTTTCATTTAATTTTTAAAAGGCTATTTTAAAAACATAAACGCCCTGAATGTTTTATGAGAAGAAATACTTTGTCTAACACGACTTCATATAAAGGAAATTCAAAATCTAATGTTATGAGTATCTTCTTGCTTGAATACCAGCAGCTTTTTGGCTAAAATGGTTGATCACAGGAATAAGAAAAAGTGCCCTCTCATTACTGTGCACTGAGGTTCTGATCCTTGAAATCCAAGAGTCTAAAAGGATGGTCCCTCCATCTGCTTAACTTTTCTTTTTTCTTACTCAGTGTGTAGTTTATGAGATTGGGAGATCACTGCAATGATCTGACTCTTCTGGGATCTTTTATTAATTGCTGTTCTCAGTAGAGACTACTTCCTGTTCCAGATGTTCATGAAGTCTGATGTGCACGAGGAATTTCTTGTTACAATTAAACCATATTAATCAGTACACACATCAGTTATTGGAATGGAAGTTTCACATTATTTAAGTATAGAAAAGGTAAAGGAAGCCTTTTATTTCACTTTTTCTGTAAATCTTGTAAGGCTAAGGGTTCTTAAGACACAAAATGAAAAGGTTTTTGTAACATATATTTTTCACACATTCTGCATTCTCTTTCATTACTAATTTTCTTATATTAAAAGTGCAATTGACTCTGTCTGGCAAGACTATTTGTATCGATTTACAACTAATAATGAAATACAAATTACAGCGGGTTCTGAGTTAATTGCACCTTTGGCCTTGTTTTTGACTGCAGTAAGGTTTTTCCAATCAGTCTTAGACACCTGGTCATCAACCTTCTGGGACCAGAACTCTTGCCTTAGACATCTCTGGTCTCCTCTCTGCAGACTAGTGACAAAAATTGCAAAGTATTTGGGACCTTTCTATTCAGTTTGACAACTCACCAAGTCCAGTGTCAGGTAAGCACCTATCCTCTTTCTTCTAGTAAATGGCAGAATAAAATAATCATCTTCAAAATGATCTGATTTAGAACAGAGACCTTACATAGAAATCAGATATTAAGAGAATAAACACATCTGAACATGTCCTCCTTGTCTGGGAGCTGACAAAACATAAGATGCGGAACTTGACAAGGTTAAGGTCAAATCCATAAAAGGATTTATGTGTCTGGATCCTCTTCAGTAGACTTCAGTACACGGGGGAGAGAGTCAGCTCTTGACACAAAAACCTTGCTTACAGCCACAGATAATCACATTCTCCCGCTAGGATTCAAAGAGTAGGGCTTTTTTCTGAACAGGAACACAGGGAAGACTTGGTGTTGATGCAGAAATATTCTCCCATTATCTCTCCACATTTATAAAGAATCAAGGCAATCGAAATAAAGAGGTGATGGGATAGGGGTGACAAGAAGAAAATAGGATCTACAGATTTAAATCTCTCTTGTATTCACCAGTCCAGTATTTTTTTCCTTTGTTTCTATTTCACTGTAGTTGCAAAATCGTTGCTAAGAAGTCCTAAGATGTCCCTAGTTCCTCCAATCTGTACAATATGATACAATGCCATTTTTAAGACCATTGCATTTGCCTCTGTTTAATAGCTAGCCAATACAACCATCAATACTTGTAAAATTCCATATCTCCTGAAACTAGAAACTTTCGGAGTGGGTGTCTGCCCTTTGCTGCAATTCTGAATGAAGGCCTAACCTCATCCTAAGCCCCACTCCAGGATCTTCTAGATACATGGTGATACTGCTTCATGCTGTGGCTTCATTTGTCTCCAAGAAATGTACCTGTATCCAAGAAGGATATCTTTATCCAAGAAGGATATCTTTATCCAAGAAAGGAGGTTTTGCCAGTCAACATGCAGAGACAGTACAAAGAGATTGCTATGCCTATGAATCCTAATCAAAAAGAGGATAGGATATGCTATGCAGGGTGGTAGCACGGCTCAAACCCCTTCAGTTCTTGACTGATACCTTTCTTTCCTCTTTTCTGTTTCTCTCTGCATCTGCACTTGGAGGGTGCAGGAGGGTAGTTGTTGGACCATGGACAATAACAACTTCCTCATGAAAAAATACCTGGAACTAAAGCCTGGCCTACAGGACTGCTTAGAAAAGGTGTGCCTGAAAACACCTTTCTCTAGAATATAATAGGGATGTTCTTATGAGGACTCAAGAGTCTGCATGGTCTTAAAAGTTGAAAAGAGGTTTCCTCCCACTTGGCGGGTTTAGAGTGCTGGAGGTTATAATAGAGATAGACAGTAGCTAATAACCCTTCTGGGAACTCTTGGCCTGTAACTATGACATCTTTCATCTCCTGGGCCAGGAGCAAACAATTGAGAGTTTTGCTTGAAAGGTTTTCTTTGTGTCAAAAAGGAAGTTTAAGATCCATTTAAAATTTGAGGAGTGAGAGGCTGTCAGTGATCCCTCGAGTTAGAATATGGTACATGGAAAGCACAGTTGAGATGGCAACAGCAAGGAGTCACAGAGCTTGTAGTTTCGTGTGCCTTCCTCTTACTCATTGCATAGCTCTGATGAAAGTTGTTAGCGGTCAAATCAGGTAGCATCTAACTGAAAAGCTGGTGACTTTTGCTAGGATTATCATTAACCATTTGATTAAAAAAAGTTAAAAGCAGTCAGCCACTGACATTAGCTTGCTGTTACCATTATTTATTATTAATATCTTTCATGAAAGCTTAGTGGGAGACAAAGCCTGTTATCTGTGTTTATACTTTAATTTTGTTTATACCTGTATTACTAAGTAGGAGAACAAAGTAGACTAGTGCTGGTATAAAAAAATAAGAATACGCCAAATAAATACTTTTTTAAGTATACATTTTTGTTCCATGTTATTTGCCTTTGGAACTAATTTTTCCCAAGCAGTCCTAAGTCAGATTTTGTTAACTTGAAAATTTCTAATTTTGATTGCTTACAAAAGCCACTTATTAAATATGCATCAGATATATCAGCATTTGTCATCTACATTTATTATATTACAATTAAATCTTAACCTTGTAGAAGACCTCTTAAACATAAGTAATATTCCTATATAACCCTTCTCATAATTCTGTTTTCCTTTCCATCCAGTTGATAATGCCTTTAGCTTTTTTAAATATCAGGGTCATTCCTGTACATATCCACAATTCAGTGGTGTACTAATAAAACTTATTACACCTACATTTTCCATTTTTAGCTTTTTAAAATTTAGAGTAAGGCCAGAAAGTAAGGCAATTTCATGAGCTCTATAAACCCTAAAACAAGATTGCATGATGGTATTAATTTCTGACTCTTAAGAGAATAAGCCATTTGAAGAATTTGGCAGTGGATGGAACAGAAAATTCCAGATGGACTTCCAGCTAAGGATATGAGCCTTTTGTGTTCCACTAGCTCTTAGAAAGACCTTGAGATTTCAAAGACAAAATCTATTTCCACATATCTTGTAGTAGTGACAGATAGCAAGGAAAGAGATGGACGACCATTGTACCATGACTGACAGATTTTTCCTTTAGAAGTGTGTCTTCCCTTTCTGTATCCTTCCCACCTCTGTCCAAAGTGCACTGGATGTGCAGTGAGCATGCAAATCCCAATACCCATTCCAATGCTTCACTGTCACATGGAAGGGAGAGAATTTGTGACATTGTGCTGATTCAAAAGATGTGGCATGAGAAGTAAATATAGAAGTGGACTGACAAATAAGCACAAAAGGCATAACTGCAGGCTCTATTCTCTCTGTCTTGTTTGATTTACTTTGAAACTTTTAGTATTAGTGGTATGCAGCAAGCTCTCAAATTGCTCTGAATTAAACTATTCCTATAACAAAATCTGTGACATTTCCTCTCTCTGTAGTTTACAAGCAAGCCTAAGGACGATGAATCTCTGTTCTGATAATTGATTAAAGGACTCAATAAGTATTTAAGGGGCACTAGAGACAATTTTGAAAATAGATTCAGGGCAGGATGCTCTCCTGTCCCAACTGAATATTGTCATCACTGACCTACAGAAACAGGCTGTCTCTTATGCTTAATCTTTCCTTATGCTTAGTTCCTGAACTATTGACTAAACTGGCTTAAACAACAGGCCCAGAATGTGCCACTCCTGACAGTAGCCTGAAGATTGTTCCTTTCTCCTAAGAAATTGTAGAAATTATCTCAAAATTCCTCCATCTGGGTAGGATACCAAATGCTAGACTATAAAACTAAGGTTGCCACACATAACATCTATACTGTATCTAGAAGGGGGAAGATTAGTAATACACAAAATAAGCTTTGATTATTTCCATAGTAAAATTAGATTAGATTTGGATACAGAGACTCTGTCACAGAAGAGCAGCAGTAGAACAGAACTGAGTTAGCGTGGTTTTCCCTTACATTTTTTATCAGAACTGGCTGCTGCAGAACAGCTAGGATGCATGCAAAGAGCTAGGATACAACCAAACGGGCTGTCAAACCTTCAAAAAACTGAATAGAATGTGACTAGGCAAGAAACTTCACAGACTGTGAGGACCCTAAGATGGAAACTGGTTGAAGGGTGGCTGGTGTATCAGACAGAAAAGACTCTGGGTTGATAATTCAGTTTAATTTTCAAGGAGTTTTTGGAAGAAGTTAATAGAATGTCTTCACTACACCTCAGAACTGCTGTTAAATGTCATTAAATATGCTTCGTAATCAGTTGGTACATATGATTGCATCTTGCCCTCAGTTACATGACAACAACTTCCCCTTTAATTAAATGGGATTGCACCTGTGTAGGTAATGATACAATTGGGCCTATAATATATAATAAATAATACTCAATATCTTTGCCAAAAATTCATTTAGTTGCATAATTTAGTGAATGTTAAATAATTATTAGGAACATATTTACTGAAATTCGGTTGTTCAGCATCTATCTTCATGCAAATTATTTTCATACTTTGATAAATATTCATAGTAATCAGTGTGTATTTAATTAACATACAATAACTTTCTCATTAAGTCTGAGTTAAATCCTTTTAAGGGGGGAGCATTTCATTTAAAGTGTAACTGGAAATCTCTCTTTGGAAGCTTACATAATTAATCTTATTTTTGGTTCCTGACCAAAAGAAAGGGCAATTGATGGCTGTGAGGGAATGTCTATTCCTAGTATATGATCCTGTGCTTTGATAAAAATTCAGCCAGCATGTGAGCACAAAACAAGAATGAACTAACAAATGTTTTATTTAACTTGCCTGTGATTTAATTTTTTTCAAAATAATTCATTTGGAAGTCATGAAAGCTTTGAAATAAAATGACACAACAGTGAGATTTACAGTACAAAACAAAGCTAAAAAAATAAATTGCAACAAATAGCAAATCAGGCTGAAGATAAAGTGGATGGCATCTTTAGAAAACATGTAATTCAGTCACTCTCCAATTTTAATTCAATTTTTGCCTTGTTTTACTATTTAGTTATTTGCTTGATCAGACCTATTAGTAAAACAGTTTACTTTCTTTTAGTTTATGTATAATGTTGACCTTCAATTATTAGAAATTGTTTAGCTTTCACCTTTTAATGAAATTATGTTGGATTCTAACTTTCTGTTTTCCTTGTTATTTTGTTTTGTGTAGATCTCTGTAAATTCTTTTATGGAGTAAATGGAAAGGTTTCATACATGTGTGCAAAATAATTTTCATTTATATCAATAATTTGAGGCGTACCAGGCATTTTTTTCCCTCAAAAAACTCCAGAGGGAATTAAAAGGATACTCAAATTCTCCATTCAGATAGAACAAAGACATTTCAAATACCTTTCAAAACGTCAAAGGTCAAGATGCCCTGAAATAACCTACTGGATCATACATGCAGTATCTCAGTTTGAGGTGATTCTCCAATCCTCCTGATGTAATTTACCACTGTCTCAGTGTTGTACACTCAGGTCAAGCATTGGTCCTTCCTTCAGCTTCCTACAATTGAGTGTAAACCCAGTTAATCAAGCAGAACAGCACCAGCTGGACGAAGCTAAACATGCCAATATGAGAAGAATTAAGGTATTTTCCTGGATATAGTAATGCAGAGATTCCAATTCATCCTGAAATTAATACAGATGAAGAGTTAATGATGTCTCCAGGAAGTAATGGTCTATTCTAGGACACATAGATTCACACCAGCAACAGTCTTTGAGGAAATTCTTCACAAAGAACATTTCATTAAAACCAATATGTTCATATGAAAGTTGAACTGGACTTTTCTGACAAAAAATATTAATCACAAGGTTCACAAAAAGAGGATAAAAGCATCTTTCAAAATTGCTTCTCCCCATTCTGCTTTCTCCTCCCTGGGACTTCACTGCATGAGCTGAAGCTGAGGTTGAGAGCTGTGTTTAGGGGAAGCAGATCTGCTGAGAGGAGCTGAAGCTCTATGGATAAGATCCAGCTCCTGGGAACATTTCTGTATTTTGCAGTGGCACAAGTTTTGAACTCTCAGGAAGGACTCCACTTGCCCACTGCAGCCTGTGGCCCTCAGCCACCCTCTTCCTGCTCTCTTACAATATAAAACTAAATCTTGAAGTTTCTGGGTGCAGTACAGGAGGAAGTCCTCTGAGTTCTTCCATCCTAAATATCTTATTGCCAGCAGCATCTGAGAAGATCTCCTCTGGGAAGAATGAGATTAATTTAATACCTATCATGTGGCAGGGGCAATTGGGCTTTCAGAATTCCTTGGTAAATGCTGAAACCAATCAATCTACATAAAAGAACACCAAACTCTTGTTTAATTAAATAATTAAAGAAAAACCCCCACCCCTAGCGAATCCGGGTCAACTTGAACACCCTTAATAAAAATCAATTTGTGCAAACACAGGTATACAGTGACATTTAAGGTGGTTTGTAACTGCCGTTCTGGGAAGGTCTCCCATGAGTCCATGGTATTATCTGCCAATTCCACAAAGATACAGCCAGGAACCCAGGATGCTACTAGATGCCTCTGTTAAGGCAGCTGAATCACTTCCAAATGATATATGCTTGAAATACAGCATCTAAGAGTAAATAGCTACTCTGCATTATATTTGTCTATAGAAGAATTGTGACAGATCTTATATCAAATGAACATATGCTCTGTAAGGTACCAAAATTTTAAAGGACTCTGGAGGAAGGAAAAGGAGACAAAGCTTTCCTGACAATTTTTCTACTAACAAGACAGCAAAACTTGCCCAGCCTTGGCCCTGGTGAAACCTATCTCACACCTGAGGGCAATGAGCATTTGCACACAGAGAATTTGTTGCCAACTCGCATTCTACTTTAATGCAGATTAATTTTTTCCATTTGTATAACTCTTATACTTCATATATATGATCATTTAAGGACTACAACCTGATACATAAGCCTTACCCAGGGGTCTTGCTTGGCTTTTTATTTGTTTCACTCCTCACTACTCTTTCTTTCAAAAAGACAATCTTTGGAGACTTAGTGCTCGAATATGCTTTGTTTAATTTCAGTCCCCAGATCACCTAAACTCCACAACTGTATAGTTCCCCCCGCTTTTAACAGGAGGGATTTAAATTGGCAATAAGTACTCATGCATGTGATGCTATAGACTTATTTACACTAAAAGAAGGCATCTCAAAGCAGTTTAAATTTTCTGCATGAAGAATTTTTGTGGCTCTCAGATGAGTAGTATAAGACATCATTCCTTGTGTTTAAGTTTGGCAAAACTGAGAGTCCTGTTCAAGCAGTTCTCTGTAGTTCTTCTGATTCCCTTTTCTTTGCTACTCAGTTCCTTATCCCTGTTGCATGTGAGCTTTTCACGGATTTTGAAATCAAGGTGAATAGGACAAGGTTTTTAAAATGCAGCTCACTATAGTCTTTATAATAAATTTCTCTCCCAGACTTCATCCCATGGATTATACAGAGTAAATAGGCTTTGTATTTTACACTGCATTTTACAGATGAGAAAACTGAAGAAAACTCAATAAGAACATAAAATAAGACTAATTTAAATTACGTATCAAGTATAAATTTAATCTTTAAAATGTCTGTGATACTTAGGTAATGAGCTTCATAACTCATTGGAGACTCTCCTGCTTTTGAGTTACTTTCCTTCCATCTTATTTAGCAACTGATTATGGTTTCTTTTCTACATTCACTATGCTTAACTTCCTTTGTGTGGGAGAATGTATGCATATGTAAAAGGACACACACTTTTATGTGTGTTTCTTTTTATGAAAATATCAAACACTGAGTACCACTTCTTCCCCCTTCTTGAACAGTGTGTTATTGCTTCAACAGACTAACAAATTAAAAACAATTTCCAATTTCTTTCATAAATACCTAGTGGCTAAAGATTATTAATGCATTTTTTGGACTGGCATAAATTCAAAAATTGCTCAGTTAGGGAAGAAGAATATAAAGCATTGATTGTTTACAATCAGATTTTGTAATCTATATTTTCCTCATGGAGGTGAAAGTTTATCTCATTGTACAACAGCAGTTATAATTTCACCAAAACTATTCATCAAAACTGATATTTTGGAGCTACAAATCATTGCTTTCTGAGGCTACAAAGTAAGCAAACTGTTGGCCTTTCCCTTAATACCCTCCTTTAAAAATAATAGCTGCCAGCAAGTTATAGTTTTATCTCATATATGTGAGAGTACTCCAATAAATCACTTCTGCTTGCAGCAACTATAGATTATGAGGCTTTTATAATCATGAAATAAGCCCAATAGTCCACTGCTGTTCTCAGAAGATTGAAAACCATTGTGTATTATTCTCTTTTTGTGGATGTATGAGCCTCTTGTTTCTCAGGGGCTAGTGTTACATTTAGCCAGGCTTCTGGTATGTACCTTGTATATCAGAAATGCTTCCTACGAGCTGGGAAACATTAGGGTGTTTTGTCAATTCCTGACATCTTTTTCTATGAAAGAACCAAGTGCACTTCAGGTGTTTTAACTCCCTAAAATCATTCTTTTTGTTCTCCTTTCTTTTTCCCTGGGTACAAGATAATCTTCTACAAAACACTGTTTTGAAAAGCTCTGGCACTGCATGTAGTACATAAAAGCCATTGGAATGGAGTCTGTGAAGGTGGTTTATCATAATTCTCTCTTGGAACAATTATGGCAATTAGATACACTGATACTTTTGTATCCTTAGAACCACAATATTTGTAGAGCAATGATTAGAAGGAGTTTCTTACTGGAAATAGATCTAAAACTATGGTTTTGATGACATTCTTAGCAAAACATTTGTGCTATAAGCAAGATAATGATGACAGATATCAAGGTCAGGGTAATTACTTTCTATATTTGGATTAGTATTACCCTAAGTGTTAGATACAAACTATCTACAAACATCAATCTACTGCTGTCCTTCCTTTTAAACAGACTTTTCACTTTTACATTATAAGCTTTAATGCATGTGCCATAACAAGAAATAAAAAAAGAAAAAAGAAAAAGTTGTATTTGGTATTTTGTTGTTGTTTTTTGTGGGTTTTTTTTGTGTTTTTTTGTTTGTTTTTTTTAATCCAGAAGGATCAGTTGGGGAAAAAAAAGTAAAAAAAAAAAAAGCAGAGCAAAGTAGGCTTTAAAGTTGCAAATATGCAAACTCAGAAATGCAGATTGCAAAACAGTATTTTATCCAAGAGAGTGTTGGATGGCAGAAACCAGCTAGCATTCAAAGAGGAATTGGTGTGTCAGGTTCTTATTTACATTTCTGATACTCCTGAAATTAATAGATAGCTATTTGCTTTAATCTTTCCATATCAGCCACAAACCGCTTGTATATGCTTTATCATAATAATTTTCATAGGAATTGAATTTTATTCCAGTGGCATTCACTTTCTAATTTTCAAGTCCAGATTGTTGGATTGTAGCTGTGCTTGAGGGTGATATAAGAGCCTTACGTAAACAGTGCTTCAGAACCATACATACATCTTGACTGGACTAAATCAACAGAGATAGTACTGTGCTGATTCAAAGGCACACATAAATGAAAAGTGTTTCAAAGCCATACTAATGTGATCTTCTGAGTTGTGAGTTAAATTTAATGTTATAACAAAAGACAGAGTCAGTAAAGTAAGCCTTATTCCTTTAGTTTCTTTATTCTAATGCTATTAAGTGTCTGGACACAGTAAACTCGGTGCCCCCACCCACAACAGATCTCCTTCTGAATTATGTGTCTTTGAAATTATTCATTTTTCCCTCCAGCTGTGTTGCAATGTTCAGCTGAGGCTATAAATAAACAGCTCTTTCAAATGTCATTGGCTAACATCATCCAATGCATTGATCATGGAATAATGCTTCCAAGTTTCTATTGCATCGTGAACTGGATGTTCCTGGTCTAAAATGTGTGTAGCTTGTTGTAATTTGGTATGAACATTCTTGAGTTCATCAAGTTTTATAGCTACTGCATCATCAGTCAAAAATTTAAATCTTCTGCCATTTTCATACAGTAAAGTAATGATAAAATGATTCTTCAGCTACAAAGTGAAGGGAAAAAATACTATTTTTCTCAGTGGTGACAACTTGTCTCTCTCTATTTTTCATCCAAATAAGTGGAATGCTGTAAATCCTGTCCAGAAGACACAGACTAGAAGAATTAATCAAAGGTTTGTTTATGAGCTGTTTGGAGCAGATTAAATGTTGTGTTGACAACACAATTTACAAATTGTCTATCAACATCAGCAGAAGCGTAGCACCTGATCCTGATGCCAAGGAGAGAAGATCTGAGAGACAACCAAAGAGCTTAGCCAATATGGTAACTTCCTAAACAGTGCCTCTGGGGATAGTCCTTGAAATCTAGGCTTGCACCCAAGCACTGTCACCCAAACATTTCACCAAGGATGAGGAATGTTCACTGTGGCACTACTGAGCAAGATGTTC
>JAOXXN010000471.1:54642412-54652719 GCA_026770055.1 Myrmophylax atrothorax
AAGGTCCTGCGGAGATGGTTCCCTATTCATAGGTTGTGTTTCAAAAGAACTCAACTAAGGAACAAAGGTCCTCCTATGAAGAGCAGCTTGAAGGATAGATGTTTTTGATTGTGCATTTTATAGAGAGGTTATTTCCTCCATAGCCCTTTGATAATGGCCTGGCATACTTCATATGCATTGGCAATAAAAAAAAACAAAAATAAACCAAAGGCATTTTGGAAAAATAAACTCTTCAAGTATAAATTTTGCCTTTGCTATTATAAACACTAAAATGGATGCCAAAAGAACTGTAGAGTGAGTATCCACAGGAAGTATTCAGCCTTTAAATTACTCATTGCACACAGCAATTAGTTAGGCAACATTTTTAGTCATTACTTAGAGTGTAAAATAATCTTTAATAAATTCAAAGAAAATACAGAATATCCAGTGTGATAAAAACCTTTTTAAGCATGCCCTCCAGAAATAGTCATAGAGTGCACTGCAACTCATTACTGAAGAGAAGAGCAAGTGCTTTTTACACTAAGGTGTTAGTTCAGTCTCTGTGTAACATAACTTAATATCAATTGGGATTTTGCAGATATATTGTGAGGAAAATAAAATTGTTTATTAATTATTTCAAAATTCAATTAAAATTAAAAAAATACCTCTCTCTTTTAGAAATATCTATCAGTAAGATTTTTCCCTTCTGCCACTAAACCTCTGGTACTTCATGCACAGAGTTACAAAAGAGACAATTTCTGATCTTCATGTCAGGATGCGCACTATGCATTTGAATACATGGTATTTTTGTTTCCTGCAGCATATTTAACATTCTTCGGAATAAGGGTGTGTTCGTGTGCTGTGTATAACATACTAAACCCCTTAGTACTTGTGAAAGCTTCAGTTGGAAAGGATAGATTGCTTATGGTCCACTAGTGGCTCAAACCAGAGTAGCTGCTTAAACATGTGAGAAAGATGATCTGCGTATCCAAAGTGGTTCACCAGAGCTGGCTCTCCCTGCTGCAGGGAATACCTTTTGCAAAAAAATCCCAAGTAAATTCAATGCATAATTTAGAATTGTATTAATATTTCTTCATCTATCTTCTTTGACATCTTGATGTCTTTGACAGAGGAAGCAAAAGTTGCAAATATGCCAATACAAATCAAATTTGCTTTTCGTTCCCTAAAGCACTAACTAGAAGAGCACTAAAAGGGCCTATTTTACATTTTTTTCAGCTCTGGCTCTTTCTATTCCTATCTGCCTTTTTTGTTTCTTCATCTTCTGATTAAAGCCCTAGATCTATGTAATCATTAATAAAGACATAAACCACATCATGAAGGGCTTATATTCTAACTTAAGATAAATTTCAACCAGAGAAGAACAGACAGCATGAGGACAGGAAAGGCTAAGAAAAGACCCTATCTAAACACGTGTATGTATTACTGTCTGTGCACAGTTTGATGGATACTTTCCTCTTCTCTTTTAAAAACTGGGATCTCTATTCAGTAAGGGGAATGCAAAAGTAAATCAGCCAGTATCATGATGAGGAAGGGTCCTCTTCTGAGGGATCAAATCGCACCCCTATGCACTCTCCTGGTGATTCCCCGGGTCTATAGGCGCCAAAGTCAAAGACAATTCTCACAGAGATACACGCTTTGTTCCAAGTTTATTGGGGAATTAACAGGATTAATATAGACTCCCGAGTGGTACAAGCGCATAATAACACTTCTGGTTGGCCAGTCAGGTCTGGCCATGAGCCAGCAGGGCTGAGCCCATTGGATAGAGGGCGCTGTCCATGAAGAGTGGCAGCTGGGGAGAGCCAATCGGCTCTGACCCGGTTCTAACTCAGAGTTGTTTACTCCCTGTCAGCTCTCTCAAGGGCACAGCGTCCTTGGCTTGCCTGTCAGCACAGGACTACGTGGGTTGTGCATACCTGGGCCATGGCCGGGGCTGTCAAGCTTCCCCCAACAGTATCACAAGGAAAAGAATAGAACCCTTCACTCTTCACTATCTTCTTCTCATTCTTGGGTTTGAAAATAAAGTTGCAGGCAAATATTACTTACTCTTCTGTTCAAATTCAGGATGAATGAGTGTTCAAGCACTTGCAACTCATACACGCCAGAGTAATTTTCTCTACAGGCTCTCTCTAGCAGAGAGAATAGGTGCTCCTTCTGCTGCATTTGCTCTATTAATTATAGAAATATTTTCGCTGGGACACATCATGAGCACTATTTCCTGCAGAAAGTTTGTGAATCACAAACCTATAACCCAGAGTGTTCAAGTCTCGTACTTAAAAAGGCTCAGGTTTCCTGCATTTTTCTATGAGTTAGACTTTAAAAGGTAACTCAGTTTTCAGTTATTGAACTGTTAAACTCAATTTCTTTCTACCATGTACTATCTCTAGTCCTTGAACAAGATGCTGGTACTTATAAGCACATTTTCATAAGTTTTGCTTATGAAAGGTCAATCTTTGAGATATTCAATGATTTAACTGACTATGTAGGGGATCGTATTGATTATATCTTGGAATAGTGTTAACATTTTTTGCTTTTTATCTATTTATTCACTGCATTACAGATGCTTTAAAGCCAAATAGAGTTAATAACAAAAATGTGAGCAATCTCATTGCTTACTTTCTGTATATAGGTTTTCCTTCACTTTTACAAATAATGATTTATGCAAAGTCACCAAGGCAGCTATGGCTTCCGTTGTGGAGTTTATTATCTCCAAGATGTGCAGACAAGTCATTAAGCTACAATAGAAGGATTAGCATACAAAAAGATCACTGCATTGTTATTTTCTGATTACCTGGTTGGTTCAATACAATAATGGTTTAAGGAAGTAAAGGCCAATTTTAACAGTGTCATTATAGAACACTGTATGTTGTCAATACACAGTTATAAATACTATTTCCTGTAAGAGCTACTTGTGCATAAAAGGGTCTTTCTATCATGTGCCAATGGGATCAGTAGTACATGAAAATGACTTATGAGGAGAGGATTTATTTTTCATATTGCTTGGGAGTGCTGGTGGATGAGAGGCTGGACAGAAGCTGGCAAAGTGCATTTGCAGCCCAGAAAGCAAATTCCATCCTGGGCTGCATCAAAGGAAGTGTGGTCAGCAGGGCAGGGGAGGTGATTCGCTCCCTCTGCTCCACTCCACTCTGGTGAGACTCCACCTGGAGTGCTGCATCCAACTCTAGTGCCCTCAACATAAGAAGGATGTGGACTTCACTGTGAGATTGGTGAGACACTGGAAAAGGTTGCCCACAGAAGTTGTGGATGCCCCATCTCTGGAAGTGGTCAAGGCCAAGTTGGATGGGGCCCCTGGGAGACCTGATCTGGTGGAAGGTGTTCCTGTTCGTGGGAAGGGAGTTGGAACTTGAAGGTTCTTTCCAGCCCAAGCCATTCTACAATTCTATGAGTACCTAAAAATATTTTTTCAATTGTATCTTTTAGGCTAAAAGTGCGGTAATGATGTGAACCTTCTCTTGAAGGTCCATGGCTTGCACATTTTTTGTTAACATATCAATTTTCAAATAACCAGGCAAATTAATCTCTTCTTAAGAGTCACATGCTGGGTACTTTGATCTAGCATCAATTCAAAATGCCCTATCTGGCACATTATGTGACAAATTTTTGTAACTATTGCAAACCAGAAATATAATGTTTAGAATTTTTTTATTTTATAATGAATGTAAAAAGGAGGAAATAAGACATTTTCAATCAGGTTTTATGCCTGACTTGGTATAAAAGTATTCAAAACTTCTCTATTCTGCAAGACATTTAGGGTAGGGAGCTCATTTGATTATAGGTTTTGGGAATCAGAAAAATGAGGAATCAATGATAAATTATTTTTTTCCCAATGGGAAAGTTTTCACTAAGTCCAGCAGTGTCCATTATACCCTGCCAGCTAGGACATATCTGAAACATCCCACAGAGGATAAAAAGTATGAGGCTGGGGAATTGCAACCTTTTGCAAGGGATGGGATCAGGGTGTCAGCATTCTCAAGTACATCATATATACCAGATTGTCATACTTTAACAGTGTTTCTAAGAAAATGAGACAAATATTGCCTTTTAGTAGTCTGTATTAAAAAAGATCCATGCGTCTGTTATAGGCCATGTAGCTCATGTCATGTTGTTCTGGTAAACTGACATGTCATATGATATTTTGATGACTGAAATATAGAATTCCCACAGATCAAAGGGAGTTATCCCTGAGGTCAAGATGAAATGGGAAGAGAGATATACAGCCTACCATCCAAAAAGTTGAAGTCTAGATGTACAAAACAGCTTTCTGAAAAACAGTTAGGGTGGCAGACCTTCACCCTTCACCTGGGATTTTTGTGAAATCTGACAGAATATAATGAATACAGATTTAGGATTTATAAATGGATATATTCTTTGTTGTGAAGAGCTCACCTTCTCTGCAGACCTCAAGTAGTCTGAGTCACTGCTCAGAAAGCTTATGCTCTGCAAGAAAAGCTATATTATGCAGGACACTAGAGAAGCATTTAGGAAGGATCCTAGTTTGGAAATGTGGTCAACATCTTTATTTTTTTAAGTATGCACATTTTGCAAAGACCAAGAACATTCAGTTTGACCTGATGATAATTTTAGCTAAAATATTATTGTGTAATGAATGTGTAAACAACATCTCTCTCACTTCATAGATTATATTTTTTAGAGGAAAAACAGAAGTAAAACTAATTGTGTGTACTTAAGCAGATGTTTAATGGAGCACTTTATCTATTTCCTGCTTGATTCTCATCCCACTGAATCACAAAATCATAGAATGGCCTGGGTTGGAAGGGACCATCAAGACCACCTAGTTCCAACCCCACTGCTGTGAAAAGGGGAACTGTCCAGTAGACCAGGTTGCTCAGAGCAACATCCAACCCTGCCTTAAACACTTCCAGGGATGGGGCATCTACACAACTTCTCTGGGCAACATGTTCCAGGGCCTTACCACCCTCACAGTAAAGAATGTTTTCCTAATATCTAACTTAAACCTGCACTCTTTCAGTTTGAAAACGCTCCCCCTTGTCTTGTCACTACATGATCTTGTAAAAAGTCCTCCAGATTTCTTGTAGGCTCCCTTTCAGATAGTGAAAGGTCACAATTATGTCACCCCAAAGTCTTTTCCAGACTGACCAATCCCAATTCTCTTAGCCTTTTCTCATAGGAGAGGTACTCCACCCATCTAATCATCTTGATGGCCTCCTCTGGACTCACTCCAAGAGGTCTGCGATGTAGCTAGTGATGAACCTTGTCTTCGAGTCTTAATTTAATCATAATTCATATATCAAATAAGAAGCATAGCTAAAATTGCTCTAAGCCCATGGAGTTAGGGAAGTCAAAGTTTACTCAAGTCTTATCTTCCACCAACAGCTACAGAAATACATTGTTACGCATAATTTAGGTGCTTGGATGAAAGAATTCAAGTCCATCTGGTCTAGAACTGTACAAAGAAGTTAGACATGCTGCTGGTTTCTGAAAGAAGTCTTCCACACATTTTTGACCTATAGTAAATTCATTGATTTCCAGAAGATTGTGCCACAGCTAATTTAGTCAGCAGGAAGTAATTTATCTGTAGCCAGCTCACCAGTATCCAGTGGCCTAGAATGATCGAGTTCTAATGAAATATTAAAAAATTAACAGAGAAAAGTTATATATAATAAAAATCTCCTCTGCAGTAGGCCAAGATGTATGAATTAATAGTTTCTAAGCCCACAAGGGGCTATTAGGATACCTTTGTAGTTTCCATTTATCCAACAACTGTTTTGAGTACAGGAGTCCTTTATAAAGGTAATGTATACTGATTCAAAGGCTTCCAGACCAGAGAGTCTCCTCTATATTTTACTAACTTGCTGTACTAGTTAATTGTTCTCATTTCTAAGAAAGCGTACCAGACTTATTTTTGTCAAAATTCAGCTTCCAACCATTGGACTATTTTAATGCCTTTATCTCCTAGGTTAGTGCTGTCTGCTATCAAATAGGTCTGCCTCATGTAGGTGTTTTCTGAAGTCACCTCTTAAACAATTGAAGAGATGAGTTTTAAATGGCCATTTTGAAGTGAATGAGCAATAAAATGAAAGTTTATGCAATTTTTGCTCTTTATATTTTTATGTTGTTTCGAACTGAAAAATTAAACGTCATCAAATACAGTTGCGTGTGGGATCACCAACATTAATTCCAAGGTGAACTGAACTTTGTTATAACTTTTCCTGTTTAATATGTTCTTTTCTTTCCTTCTTTATCAAATCTATAATTGTTTTAAAAAAGAATATCAAATGTTATACAGCAAAGAATAAGTAATTAGTGTCTTAAATTCATAGTTCTACACTCATTTAAAACTTTTTACTTTTTATATTTTCAATAAAAGGATGCTTTTATGAGTCATAACTTTAAGACCATATTATTACAAAGAATAAATTTTTAGGTATATAGGCTGCATTAGATCTTTCAAGTGCTCAACGTTGTGTTTACCATGAAAAGATACTGATTTTAGAAATGGGTTTCATTATGATGTTTGAAATATTTAGAGGGCTTGAGAAAAGGGTGCTTTTGTAAAATCTTGATTGTTGGTGAAAAGAGGTCTAATATGTGCTAAAAATTAACAGAGTTATTTAAGGCCCAATTAATTCTTCTGGGCTCTTAAGATATACTGAGCTTTATAAGTGTTCATCACTAAATATTCTGCAGCAGTGCTTATAGTGTATAATGAATAACACTCAGCAGTGATAGCACAGCATCATCCTTATTCCTTCAGAGCAAGTTTTTCTCAATTCATTCATCATTTCTTTCAGATTTTTTAAGTTACTCCATAAAATCAGGCACACTCTATATTTGACAAAAAGGTTATCAAAAATAGAAATGCCTTGAATGTTAAATTTGTTTAGTAAGCATTACAGGTCTATGAATATGGAGCACATGAGTTTATCATAAAGAGTATAGAAATAGCCAAAAGGGATCAAGATCTGTCAAATCAAATGGAAAACCAAAATATCTGTGCTCAAGCTAACAAATTTCTTCAGAAATACAGGTTCTTGTTTGGATTTTCACTTCTGGCATTTCAATAGCCCACATTCTCTGACATTAGTGCTTTAGTTTTGGGAAAGTAGTAGGGTTTTAATACAGCTGTTTAACAAGAATTCTGAATTTAGTTTTCCAACACCATCACTAACCTGTTTTATTCTTTTTATTATAGACTTGGTTGTCTTGATACTATCCAAATATCTTTTTATTCTTTTTATTAAGCTTGATTGTCTTGATACTACCCAAATATCTAAAAGAGCAGGACGCTAACAGAATAATGGATTATGTCCCTTAGATATTTATATTGACAAATCGCTTTTAAACCTTTCTCAAATCAAGGAGAATTGTAAGGTAAATGAGGTAAATTTGCTCTCTTAGAAACAGATGATAAATACACTAAAAACAACAGAGAAAATTTCTTATTGAAAGCATATAACAATGGTGTTGGTAAACAATAAAAAAATAGTAAGTTATACACTAGAAGACCACAGAATGAATTAAGATAAAGTGGAAGCATTTAAGTGTTTAAAGACCAAGAAACATAAAAATCAAAGTTAATATAGTTTGTCTTGCAGCTGTAGAGTAGCCCAGTAGTCACCAAATAAGCTCATTAATTTCCATGCAATTAACTATAATTAATAAGACACCCCAGGAGTGTGTGTTCCTGAGAGATAATGTCAGCCCTTGGGCGTGACCTAACCCATGATGTTATCTCAGCATGACTCAAATTCCATACTCGTTCTGAGCTAATAAAATTAAGATTTCTTCTAAAGGCTACTTTGGTAACTTTGGTTGTTGGCTTCATTCCCTTGGTCCACAACATTAGTAACACCATCAGGACAAATAAGAAAAAAGAACACATTAAAAACTGATCACAAACCGATTTAGCAGCAGAGAGAGAAGACGGAGCAGTCAAACCATGAACAGCACATGTCATGCACTAGCAGAGCCCTGAAGAAATATTTGAAAACAAAACAAAAAAAAAAGGGGCCTTGAAGCTGGTTAGCAAAACTATGTGATACATCTGTCACAGTTAATCAAGGACTTGGGCAAGTATCAGCTGAAATCATTGCTGTCTTGACTATACCTAATTGTACACTAAAGAAATTCAAATCCTTTCTGAGAATTCCAGGCTTACAGATAGGAGGATGCTGCTGAGAATATTCTTCAGAGCCTTCTGTAGTTTAGTTTCACTTTTATTTTACCTTACAGATGCAAAGGAAATACAGAAATGGCTGGAGATTTCAGTACTAAGAAAAGGGTGGAGGAAAGGGGAGATTGGTGCTAGGAACTGCTAAGGTGTCACAGGGAGCCTCTCTGGGTGTCTGGGTGTATTTGCTGCAGTTCAGCAGGGAATGTGGAAGTTGGCAAAGAAGGAAAGGTATTATGGAAAATGTTGCACTTTCACTGGTACATTGCAAACTGGTGTTGGTCTCCCCGGAGTAACAAACCTGTCAAGGAACATAAGGACAGCCATTCAAAAACCTCAGCCATTCAAAAACATTTATACTTGACTGAATCTGAGATTACCTCACTACGAAATGCCTTTGGAAGGCATAAAGGTTGGGCCTCAGACCCTACGTTATGGAGCTCGATGAACAGTTGATCTGTGCAGTGCTGTAGCTGTAAAATTTTGTTATGTGGACCATCACCTAACAGTCAAGTGTTTGTTGATGCAGGGATGAGAGGTTACATTACTTCTGATGTCACAGTGAAAATGCTTTAAAATTACCTAAACCTAGAATCTTTCCCATCAGTGACAAATTTTCCAATGTTTAGAATGTAAAGGAATCCTCTCTTTCCGTATATTGTAACTTAGAAAGAGTTCAGATTCCAGCTTTATCTTTCAAGCATCTGTAGTATTTGTGAATCTTGTTCACTGGTATATTTGATTGTAATGACATTCTCAGAGTTTATATGGTTATGTTTCATGTTCCCATCGTTAACATATCTCTGCCTTATTATGTATGGCCCATGCAAAGGATTTCCTCTCTGTCGAAGAAACACTCAGTTCCAGCAGACTGCAATAAACCTCTTGTGGAGGTTTGAAGAAGGTATATAACTGGGAAGCAGATCATGGTAATGTTGGAGGGGCTCAGTGTATCTGGATTTATTACATTATTAATTATATGAATGTCCTTTCTGATTTAAATATCTTATTAATGAAATTTTAATAAATAAAAAATTGTTTCTTGTTTAAAAATTCAAGATTCTTAGCTACAAAAGGAATTTAGATCAACTTTTAACTAACAGTCTCTGTTTTCCTCTCACTGTAAAGAAATCATCAAATCCCCTGTATCAAGAGATATGATACTCTGAAGATATTCTTTTTGGTAACAAATGAGGTGACCAGATGTCCCAGTTTTTCTAGCAGAGATGTAGTGTCCGTATTTTCTTTCTTTCTATATGGGTCACTCTAACCCAGGTTTCAAATCCCTATCAAACATCAAAGAAATGTCAACTGTGCAAGGAAACTCTGAAAAAAAAATTCCTGAAAGTCGCAGGCTTGAGTTTGCAACTCGTTGTAACAGCTTTTCAGCTTCATACAAATTAAATCTATTAGGATAAAAACAACAGCAACCTCTAAATACAAAAGGAAAGTTTTAAAAAGAACCAAATTATATCTCTGCTACAGCTTCCACTGCATATGTTGGCTCAGGTGGTCTGCCAAGAGTGTTTTAGTGTAATAGTCATTCATCCATAGACCTGTAGCTGGTATATGGAATTACTTAATATTTCTAATGTCTCTGTTGCTTACCTAATCCCTGTAGATTGTGAAAAGAGATGTTCCCTAATGACACCTGGTGTTGAACAAGGAGAAGACTAGTCCACAGCTAGTGGACAATGAATTCCTTGTTTTGGTTTGTTTTCATGTGTGGCTTTCACTTTTCTATTAAACTGTCCTTATCCCATGAGTTTTCTAGATGTTAGCCTCCCAGCTCTCTCCCTGATCCTGTTGGTGGAGGAGTGTTATGTCCATCTCTGAAGGCAGGGTAACTGAGGTTCTTGTTAATAATAGATCCCCTGGGGCAGATTGAAGTGAAACAACACCAAATGCCCAGTGTTAATAAAAATTTATAAGGCAGGTTTATTTAAGAACAATTTAGTTACAATGGAAAGGAGGTATGTAGCCATTTTGGTTATTATCTATAGAAATATAGCAATATAAAAACATAAAAATAACACATAAGAAAATGCATAAGAAGAAAAAAGAAGGAAGGAGAAAGAAGGGAGAAGAAGGAAGGAGAAAGAAGGGAGAAGAAGGAAGGAGAAAGAAGGGAGAAGAA
>JAOXXN010000471.1:54661785-54674609 GCA_026770055.1 Myrmophylax atrothorax
CTCGAAGGGCACACCCACGTGGGGGAGAGTCCTTCCCAAATCTTCGTTAGCGAAGTTTGGCCATACACACATATACATACAGCTGTAAAGTCTGCATGCTTGCTGCAATGCAATCTTTCCAGATATTTGTCCTCTGTAGTGGCACTTGGAGCTTGGAGCAGGATGTCTGGCTTACCATGCACAGCACCCACAAAAAGAGGGCGTTCTGCAAGAGGGGATGTTGTTTGGGGAGGGAGGCTACTGGGAGTCCCAAACAGGAAGTTAGAGAGCTCAAAGCTTGTCTCCACCTGTGGTTCCTCGGATCATATTGTAGGAATTAGGCCACTGCAGATGTATGAGGGACATACTTCCTGTCAATTTAGGAGTCCCTCTAAAACCACGCCACCACTCGCTCCCCCTCCCCCTCCAATTGGAAGCATAAAAGGCAACGGTCACGGGTTGAGATAAGAACAATTTACTGGAAACAGCAATGGGATAAGAAAATGAACAGTAACAGCAAAAATGTTAAAAAGAAAAGGAAAGTCCGTAACAATACTAATTGGCTCTTCCTCACCACATTTTCTCCTGACCAGAAGGAATGGCCTTCTCTTTGGAAGTGAGAGTGCCTTCCCACTGTCACCGACAATGTTGTGAGGTGGTATAAAATAACATCTGGACCCTAGCCATGCCATCTTATTTTTAAAATCCAGCTCTGGGAATGCATAGTCAGAATATGTTTTACTGACATGTGAAGTTAGTTTTGGCTCCTCATGCTTCCTTGAACAATATTTCTCAGCGCAGGTTTTGTCAGAAAGGGGTACAACATGCTGCTTTATTGCATCTGCCTGGAAATAAAATTATAGCTTAAAAACAGAAGAAACAACATTTCTTCCAAACCACACAAAACCCTCCCACTACGTAATAGACTTAGTTTAGAGCACAAAACCAAACCATTCTGCATCCATCAGTCAAGGTATTTTAGAAGTCACCTTAGGCACTGTAATATGAAAGAACAGCAAATAATAGTTCTCCAAATGTTATTGTGGTTTGTAGGCTTGAAATGCAAATGCCTTATTAGCTACTTTTCCTCCAAATCCCGTACCCTATTTAATTATTATATAGCTTCTTATAAAAGTTGGTGACTGAGAATTTTATCAATATAAGCATCATTTAGTACATTTATTTTAAAATACATTGGCCATTCTTTTTTAAACAAATTATTAATATTTTAGCACAGATTGGGAAGCTACCATCTATTCAAATTACAGGACTATTTTAATAACTATAATAAAATTGGTGACAAAGTAAAAAGAATGGCCTTACAACAGAAAATCTGCCAGTAAGAGCTTGAGTCTGTTCAGAACAGTACTAATACAATAGACTGAACAAATCAAGTCTATAAATTTCTGTCAATGTAGACTACTCATACAAGGTCTCATGCATCAGCCAAACTTATACAAGGTCCTTGTACAGACCCTGTGAACAGGAGTGAATTTCACCATCAACAGTTGAAAAACTACCTTTCACACTGATTGCATCAGAAAATTAATTTGCTTCATGCTCCAGAAAAGCTGAAACTGATTCAGTCATCAACACTGTTGTTGGAATAACACAGTTTATACTACATTCACAAACAGTCTGCTTTCAGGCAAACTTGAAGATTTTTACTGTTTCCTTAGTAAAATCTGGTTAATAAAAACATTGACATGTACAGTGCATTGACTGATCTAAGTGGGAGTTATATTACAAAATAAGACCTCGACAATAACTTTTTTGAGGCACATGAAGACATACTAGTACAGAAGAAAATGAAGAAAAATGTTAGGAAAATTACTGAAGTCAAGAAAGCAGAGCTTTAGTAAAAGGCTAAGGAACAATAAGAGAGAATGAATGAATGAATATGGAAAATGCTTCTTTTGGGTAGGAACTGGAACAAAATAGCTAATACAAAGATATTTAGTCTATGGAGGAATGGCATCAGATCACACAAAAGAAAAAAGTAGGAAAAGCAAAGGAGAGAGGCAGTAGAGCATTGAGTTTGAAAAGTACTATTGAAGAGTATTGAGTCTTTAGAAAAACTTCTAGTGATTTGGGCTCAGAGTCCCATTTCTTGGCATAAATAACTTCTCACATAGGACCCATACACTTCAGCCTCCTGCAGGAGTGTTGATTTCACTCAATATGCATATCGCATCCTCCTAATTATCCATCTCTTTGTATTAATGATGAAATAATACAATCTCCTATTTTCTCTAATTAAGTTTATTATGGAGACATTTTTATGTGCCTATTTTTGAAAAATGAAATTTCATTAAAAGTCAGTGTATCAGATCTTATTAATTCTATTACATTACAACATGAAACATTTCATCAGGAAAAAAAAAGACTGAATCAAAACCAACTCCAGACTTTGATAATACAGATAAAAAAAATCCAATGCATTCACTCTTCAATCTCATTTTAAACACTGCAAAACTTTCCTCATATGAAGTTTGAAAATCAGAGAATGGCTGACCACATTCTCCTACAGAAATGTATTTTGTCTACTTTACTGGGGATTTTTTCCCATGAAAACACTATGAAATGCCAATGCATCTCACTGAGCCATTTTTTCTTCTTTTTGTAATTAGGAAAAACTAGATAAATAAATTGATATCAATTACCTTTGGGAAAACCAGGTTGGACTATGAGACCTTTTAATAATTGAAATGGCAGTGCACTTTGCATTCTGTCAGCGCTCAGAGACAATTGCTACAAGACAATTGATACATGGCGATGTTTTCTTTGTCATTGCTGGACGGTAGGGACTTTAGTGCCAATGATTTTCTGCCATCATCTGAAAGTGATAGAGGCCTATGAATGGCTGCAGCAAGATAAAGGATCCCTTGATATCCTGTAGAGGAATTGCAATGTTTTGCAGCTCTCCTGACATATTCCATGGTTGTGACTCCAGGGCACACACAGTTGAATGGTTTTGCTGAGGTTTGGAGTCTTCATGTTCCAGTGGAGCTGCTGCTCAGCATCGCTGGTGTGCCGCTTGCACTAAGGACAGACCATGTGTGGTGGCAGCAGCAGAAACATGGGGCTGCTGAAGCAGACAGGGGGATTCTTATTTTGTTGTTCTATAAAAGAGTTTTAAACAGGACAGTTGTAGCAGAATATATTGACTGTGTCAGGTGACTGAAAATTTCACCCTTAAAGCACACAGTAGAATGACTTGTAGCACATACCTAACTGACTCCAATTGCTTATTTTGGTTTTCTGTAAACCACCAATTTATGTCATATAATTTAATCTTTTCCTTGTGCAGCAGTTTCATTCTGGAAGGAATATATATATATACATATATATACACACATAAAAACTTTCAGTAATTACTGCAGCTGGGGTTCATAGACCACAGTTTTTCTCCCAGGGCAATATAGTTTCCCCAGTGCTGCTTTCTCTTGCAGGCAACTCTGTGTTGCAGGCAGACGGACTGTCTGGCATTAACAGAAATTCTTTAAGGACCATTTCATCCACCATTCCTCCTGCATTTAGAGAGGTGACAGAAGTGGATATTGCTCTCTCCTTGTTGTAGCAGTGGCATGCACATACTGGGTACAGTCCAGCGAAGTGCCACAAAGATGATGAAGGGACTGGAGCATGTCTCCTATGAGGAGTGGCAGAGAGAGCTGGACTGTTTTATGTGGAGAAGACTTGAGGTGGGGGATCTTATCAATGTGTGTAAATAACTGAAAGAAGAGAGCAAAGACAACAGAGCTAAGCTCTTTTCAGTGGTGCAGGACAAAAGACAGTGGGCAAAAACTGAAACAAAAGAAATTCCATTTGAACTTAAGAAAAAACTTCTTCACTGTTGAGGGTGACTGAACTCTGGCACAATTTTCCCAGGGAGTTTGTGGAGTCTCCATATTTGGCAATACTCAAAAGCTATCCGGACATGATCTTAGGGTACTGACTCTAGGTGTCCCTTCTTGAGGGAGGGTTGGACTAGGTGACCCCTGGAGATCCCTTCCAACCGCAACCATTTTGCGACTCTGTGAATTCTGTGTGTGCAAAGAATGAGTGGATAAGTGCATTTTGATAATGCAAATTCCTCAATTTTATGGGATTCTAGTGCTTCCTGGGAGCAAGATATTAATTGCAAGTAAGTCTAGGAGTGCCTGACTTTATTGCATGGTATTCTGATGCAGATAAAGCATTCACAGAGCATGTTTGCAAATAGCTCAGTGAGTTACGGGGAACATTCCAGGACATGGCTCCCCCGGGATTGAAGCAATGGTATGTAGCCTGCCAGGCTGAAAAGGTCTGGAGCTATACGTGACATTTTTCAGTGTGACTGTGATCAGGCCTGTAGGCCTACCTTTCCCAGAGCTGGCCTTTGGAAGAAATCAATCCATTCTGGCACCTCCACTTCCACCTTTCCAAAGTGCATGGCAATAAAGAAAAATACGGGTAAGAGTCTAGCAGCATGCTCAAATGAAATGCAAACCTGGCTATATTTTCAGAAGAATTGTTCAAATAAATGAAAATGAAAAGGTAGCAATATTCAGGAGAAAGAAAACCCAACAGACAACCACTAAATCTTTCTCTTGTTCTGCCAGCTCCAATGAGGATGCTGTGTTAATGATGGCAGTCACACCCATAAAACCTGACCAAAGAACAGGTATCTCTTGTGCACAGTCTTGCTCAGAAGAGATGCATTTAGATATTTCTGTCTGCTTGCTGTGAAAAAATTCGTCTCAGCAAATAATTCAACAAGTGAAAATAAACAAAATACATGGCCCAAACAATGCAGATCCAGGCTAGACCGGAAGAATAATTAAACCTACACATATCTGAGTGTACTGGTTCTTCTGAGATTTCATTATTCTTGAGAAAATTATGCTCGCAGCCCATCGATAGTCTGTAAATATTTGTTTCTGTGGAAGGCAACATCAAAGCTCTTCTTTGCCACTGCTTATCAAACAATATCATCACATGGAGAAAGAAATACAAGGGGACTGCCCAGCCAGGTGCAACATGCAGTAAGACCATGATTCCACAGCATAAACTGAAGCACACCTTAAGGCAACTCTTTATCCCCTTCTCAAGGTTAGCTCTAATCTGGGTGTTTTTTTCTAGTTCTGATCCAAATTGCTCTCCAGAGAAGAAATGGTGACTGTGAAATTGCTCTTAAAATACTGCCTTGAGGTGCACAAGGACATGCCTCTCTCTGTTCCTGGGAACCCAACAGATGTAGACCCCCATCAGCTCTCTGTCCTCTTCCAAGCTTTACCTTTTTAAATTAAATCGAACACTGAAGGAAGGACTGTATTGAATTCTGTATGCCCTAAACATGAGGATCCAAGGACCTGTCTTGCTCAGGACATACAGACACTCCTTCAGTAACAGGTCACAGTGTAAGACAAGTGACAATTCTCTGACTCTCTGTCTCAAGGTCTGACTACATCTTTTTGCTTTTGCCATTACTTCTTTTTCTTTACTGATAAACACACAAGAAATCCCAGAAACACTGAGGGAGATTCAACAGCTTTAAAACAGTGCTACTGTAGTGATCTTGAGTGTTCTAGACTTCTCCACGGAGCTGGCAAAAATTAAAGAGGATCTGTGAAAGACCTAGGCCTTTCTAGAGTGACAGTTGGGGGCCTTGTGGGATACACTATAGCATTTAAAATGCCATTGAGCATCTATATGCATAAACCTGAATAGCTCCCTCATCTGCGCCTTGTAGTGGGAGGGATGGAATAAAAAGACATGGAACAAATGCTACTTATGTTCCTTGATGTATCACTATTCACACCATCCAAATAATGTGATGGTAAGAGATAATGCTCCTCTAATTGTTCCCTATCTGGGGACTTCCCAGACTATTTGGAGAAAGATGCTTTAAGAATTCTAGTTAAATTGTTAGTTTGGTCCTTTGGACTCAAGCTACAAGAGTGTCTCACATATGATCTAAGTTCGATTTTTATTTTTTTACTAGAAAAGAATGCTATTAAAAAAACCTTTCAATGTAGTATTTACAACAACAAGAAAAAGAAAAAAAATAGGATGAAATGCCTGCTGTCTTAAAGGCTGATAATAGTACATTGCAGACTGCAGTTTCAGTACAGTTGTCTCTGTTTGCCTGCCTGAGAAGTGGTTGTTTTACACTATAGGGAAGCTAAACATTTCAGCTATTTCATAATATTTGTAATGGAAGAATTACTCTTCCTTTACAACCCCATTTTATCTTTAAAGCACAAAGTGGAGCCTCTGTTTCATTATTGCTTAATTCCAGAACAAATGTTATCCTCTTCCTTTCAGAGAATTATAAACTGTGTCTTTATTTACTTTCATGGCACAATTTTCACACATTTGACAGATCATTGCTCATGTTCTTCATTGTCATGATATTAGTGAAATGTAGCATAAGCTGTAAATTTGCAACTGCTGTCCAATCAATAAAAAGATCACACCATCTGAATAATGCTATGATATGTGACATTATCTATTCAACTGTTCTATTTCTTGGGACTTGTGAATACTGTCACATTGAAAATGAACACCATTTATGCTGACAGTTTTTTCACCATTCTGCACTTTTAATGAATATATTTCAAAATGAGGTACTAGATTAAATAAATTTCATGTCATTTCAAAACAGAGATATCATCATTATTTGTAGCAGCAAAGTTCCAAGTAAATTATAATGAACTTACATATGCAATGCATTCAGCAAGAATAGGGTTTTCAAATAGCATAAATCTTGTTGGATGTCAACTTGCCACATCAGTGATATGTATACCTTATTCTCCATATTTTCCTGACAAGAACAAAAGTGTGCTTTGGCGTAGTTTTCAAATGCATCAAATTAGTATCCAACCCAGAATTTACTTCTAACACAGAAGTTTATTAGAGGAAGCTCTGTAAACTTCAGTAACAGACTCCTATATCCTTTGTTGCCTAAAGAAGTTATTATCATGCATTCTTGACATTAAATCTTCTATCTAGATACTTTTCCTGTGGCCAGGCTATTCTAATGTGTGCATAACAGTCTTTTCCCTTCCATGACGTATCCTTTCTAACAGAATCATGCCATTTCTGGAAGAATGGCTCGTGGATAGGTTTTCATTGAACTTACCAAGACTTATCCTACAGGGTATATAACATGCTTATGGTGCCGCAGGAATTACTTATACAGAATAAACCAGTACTGCTGCCCACATCCTGCACAGCATGATACTGTAGACAACTTCTAGTGTGATAAAGATTAAAAATTGATTAATATTTTAAGTGTGATATCTTGGTGCTTGAAGGCTTTCAGTGACTTCAGACAAATGCACCTTTGTCTTTCATTAAAGACAGTCCTAAGAGGGTTAAATGAAATTTGAGCACAAAAAGGTAAATACTGACATCAGGAAAGATTAAATGAGAATGGTTTATCAAAATTTGTATGTTTTAGAAGTGTTTCAGTTAGCTATTGTATTGAAAAAATGAAATTACAAGAAACATCATTCTCAGGCCTGTACTCTCACTTTTTTCTATAGTGCAAGCAAATCAATTCACATTCCATTAAAATAATAAGAACTGTATGCCATAAGAATACACTTGCAAGAAAACTGGAAATATAATACAGAGTTCCCATCATAGAGCCATTTATTTCTGGTGTAGCAATAAAAAACACCATGTTTTCATTTTTGTCTGACACCAGCTTTCAAAGTAATGTGAATCCTGCCACATGAAAAGACCTGAGACTGGATTCCTAGAGTGAGCTCCTAGCTCCTAGTTCTCCTAGCAGTAATATTCAGCAGAGATCTTCCTCATGTCCTACTCTATATGCTCTGTATGTATGGTAGAACTTGTGAGATGTTAATTCTTTAGAACAGCATTCTTCCAGTTGTTAAGAAGTAAGAGCTTCTTGGCAAAGGGATGGCTGTGCTGTTCCAACACTCTTGGACAGAAATCATGACCAAAATCATTCTAAAGGATAGGTCTGAGTTTTGTTTAAATGATAAAAGAGGTAAGAGTGCCCTCTTTCTCTGTCACCTTCTTTTATGGTTTTAGCCAGGTAGGCCTAAATTTAGATTTTAAAGTTCAGACCAGGCCTGGAATTGTCAGCTGACTTGAGCTGGGCTGGGCTAGCTAACAGCTGACTTCTTGTAGCCAGTAATGCTGTATTCCATACCATATTACGACATCATCTCAGAAGGGGTAAGAACCAGTTTGTAGGAGTGGCTTAGTCAGTTCCGCCATGGCTGAGGTACAGAGAAGACGTGCTGCCGTTCTTCTGCTCTCTTAGGCCCTGCTCCTGCTGCTGCTACATCGTATTTTGTTTTAGTTTCAGGGAAGTAAAAATATTTTGTTGTTATACTTTCTCTTTCTTGCAGAGTGTCTTTTAGAGTGCTTATGAATCTAGAGTAATAGACTTTGTATTAACTGGGGAGTGGGAGGCTATTTCTTGTTATACATAACTTGTGTAGGTGTGTGTTATGTTGTAGTTTTCTCTTAATTTTCTCTTTTCTGTATAAATACACATAGTTAGTTTCAGCATAAACCTAGTTTGGAGGTTTTTTCCCCCTCTCCCTCTTCTTCCCTTTTCACTCTGTCTAGGACAGTTGGCGTTTTGCCAGCTCAACCCAAGGCACCAGTCGTGGCTGTTGCCATTTGGCAGCAGCTGCAGCCACAGCCTGCAGCGGTGGGGAGACAGTCCTGGTGCTTAATCCCTGTGATGACTTATCAGGAACAAAGCCTCAGGAGAAGACAGGGGAGGGGGGTGACAAGCATGCAGGAAGGGATACAGAAAGATTTTTGAACTAAACCTGTACAAATAAAATACATAAATTTCAAACTTCAACAAGTCTGTCACCTATGTGGCTGGTCAGGTCCGGCTGCTTGCTGGCACCATTCTCCAAGTGGGACTATATCAGAGCTTGTTCTTTCCGTATTTCATAGTCTTTTTTGTTTCCCACAGGTATATTAATTTTTTTTGTCTGTGGAAATACTTTATATATAAAGTATAGGCATATATGTATAGATACATATTTTTGAATGAGCATAGCATTAGGGTTCTGGCAGGAACCTGTGTGTGGGCAGGTTCAGCACCTTATTTGGAGGGACTGTTTCCTTCTACTGCTGTTTGGCTCATGTTCAACACCTGAGGTGTAGCACATTTTCGATGGAATAGGGGGCTTTAAATTTACATATGTTAATATTTTATCCAGGTAAAACCAAGAATGCCCAAAGGCAACCAGTCTTTTTGGCAAGGATGAGAATAGTGGCTCCAGGTTAGTAGATATGTATGTTTTGAATAACAGAAATAGGTTACAGGAGAGAAATGAATCCAGCAACCTGTATAGGTAGGTCTTCACTAACACACTTGACCTCAGAGTCAATAAAAAGCATGCAGAGGTTGCATCTTTTGTATGATGTGGAGAGAATGTGGGCCATATCCTACAGGCTTTGAGATGTTAGCTCAAAAGATGACATTCATAACCTCTAGCATGCTGAGACAGAGGCTTTAAAATTAACTGATAAAAGCACCAGAGAGAGGAGCTTTATTTCTGAATTTTCCATTATTTCTCTGAGACTAAGACATGCCTTCAGTTATATATTAATGGAAAACTGGAATGTCACAGCCACCACAGACATCTGAGAGAGATGACATGTTTGTTCTTTTAGTTAAATGAGAAGTCAGTGATGTCTGTGAGACAGTAAGAGCAGCAGGAGACAGAACAGGGAGGTGGAGGTTAAATTCCCTCCTCAGTCTGAGAAAATCATCTATATATTACCTGCTGTTAGGAAATTGTCTTCACCTTTATATTTCCCTGGAGATCATCCATCAGCATTCCTATTGAAGTTGGACATCAGACTGACAAATATCCAATGAGGAAATTTCAATGGGATAAAGGAATCAGAAGCATGACCTTAATGTCTAGGAGTAAGCATGCAGTTTGAGGAGGAGAGAACTAGAGTTTGAGTCTCTGCTGCTGAGGGAATTTGTGTGATAGTCACTGGATAAGCAATGTAAAGCAGCTTTCTCCTGTCATGTCTATGAATGATAGAGGCTGTAGTTTCTGTGGGTTTAGTTGAACTCAGTGATTCAGTGTGCTCCAAGTATGTTTTCCACTTGATGGATTTCGGGTGTGGTTTTATCTTAGGTTACCTGCTCTGCAAAGCAGTATGACGCAAGAAAAGAAATGGCTGTCCTTTTCTGCCCAGAAATTAGGAGTTTCATTGAGCCTGATATGGAAGAAATGGAGCTCAGGATACAAATTTTCAGGGAAGAAAAAGAATTTGAAATATTTTCTTGTGAGGTGTTGACTTTAATGTGCAGTTAAGCGCCAATACTGTGTCCATGACTTCAGTCTTAAAATTCTTTTTTTTTCCCATGAGAGATGGAGTTTATCTGTAAAACACATAATCCTTTGAACCAATCATCTGTCAGTCAGTGTGCTGCTATAGATATGTGCCTAGGGAAAAAACATGTTTTGTGATTTAGGTCTTCATTTGTCTTGTTTAGTGTTTGTATATTTGGGCAAAAGAAAACAATGAAAACCTAGGAACCCTCTTATTTCTCCCCTTATGCTTTCTCATTCCTTAATTTCCTTTCCTCCACCTCATATCCTAACACTGAGTTGAACTGCATTCACTGTTTTGTGTGAGTACTGGGATTTCTTTGCAGATAGTCTTTGAATCTTTTTGAGTGGAAAGATGATGGTAATGCTGACAAATAGTATTCTGTTTTCTTTTATTCTGTCAGTCAGATGCTCAAAAATTAGGAAATGGTGCTCAGAGATGAAGGTCAACTGCTAATCTTGGCAGACTTGTAAAATGAGGTTTCCAAGCTGTGGAGTTTAAAATTCAAGAACTCTCTTGGTTTTATTACAATTCTGATCAATCTATTGATAAGGTGGGAAGTCATTTAGGATGAGAATGCCTCTTTAAGCTGAACTTTGATGTTCAGTTGAAAGGTAGAAAGAAGGAGAAAGCAGAGACTCTCATGTAACACTGAAAGAAACAAATCAAATATTCAGCCCTCGATGGTATGAGTGGAAGAGATTAACTGAAAACAGAGCAAAGGAATGCATCACAAAAATCCACCTAGGTATAAGATTAGCTTTTATACTGAGAGAACTTTCAATGAGCTGTTTAGAAGTTGGCAGCTTTAAAAGGTGAAGTGAAAATTTTGCTGTGAAAGAGAAGCATTTGTGCAGATGGTCAAGAACTGACTTTTAATCTAAACCAATCATCACTGAAGGAGAATCGTGCAAAACACAATCTTATTCTGGGCAAAGGTAAATTTCCCAAGAAGGTCCTGCTGGTAACACATGCTTCTAGCTACCATCTAACGACTTACCAAAATGCACTATCTGGCACTGTAATACTCCAATGAGAGTCATGATTTAGCCTGATTTCCCAAGGAAAGGTGTTATAGTGTTGAAATCTTTCATGTAATTTTTTCTCTCCATTACCAAGGGGAGGTTTGGGAGCTAGGGCCCTGCCCTCCCTACCTACCCTTGGACCAGCTAACAAAGGATGGCTAGTGGCTCTGGATTCCAGCTTATGGCTAGTGGCTCTGGATTCCAGCTTAATTGCTGGGGAGGATTTGGGCAAGGTGGGGCAGGGGAGTGGAGAGAGGTTTTTTCCAAGTTATTTCTTCACTTTTTTTTTGGTGGCTGCTGAGTGGGACTACCATTTTGCTGGACTGGTGGAAGCATCTTGGAGAAAGCTTCTTTGGCTCAGAGCCCAGCCATCTCCAACTCTGGGCGCCCTGTGCTTCAGAGAGAGAGTCACCACTACCTTGGATTTGCTACAGATTTTCTGGGGGATGACTTCTGTAGGAAAAAATCCAAACAGCACAGGCTGTAGCCTGTTGCTAGAAGCCTGTAGCCTGTTGCTAGAAGCCTGTGTGCACAACCCAGCCTATGGAAAGTAAAACGGGGCCCCTGCATCCTTGAGCCTGCTTCAGGAAGAGCAGTAAACATTAAGGTATGCAGCAGCTGCTAGGAGAAGCAGGCAGAAACAGTGATACAGAGGGACATAGTTTAGAGAAAAGTACCAATCAAGCTGTGTTGCAAAGCAAGCACACCCTAGCCAATAACCAATAATATTCCTGTACTATTCATGGATTCAAGAAGTATGAGATAAGTGTGTGTGTTTTAGTAAATAAAGTTCAGAGCACTGATGATACTTCTGTGAAGGGCACGTCTCTGACTCTCGCACCGGACCCTTGGAGCTCAAAATATCGACATTTTTTACTTTAGACTTCAGCTGCAGAGGAGTTGCTAAAAACCACCAGCCCCCACCCACAGCACCTTTTCTTTGAACAAAGGACAAGGAAAGAGGCTCTACATTGCCCATGCAAAAAAGTTCCATCCTGTCCTGTGTGACTGCCATTTTCCACGTGAGTTTCAGAACTGGTGTCTCCACACCTCAGGTGTGACCCTTGTGTCTGCATTGCCCCTCGTTATCCATAAAGAGAACTGCACTGAAAGGGCAAGAGAGAGGACTTAAAGTATTTGAAAGTCTGGTTATAGTTTGCTGTTGGTTCTGTACTGTTTTCTTCGGATATACATATAGATATAGATATATATTTGTAGTTAAGAACTGTTATCCTTTCCTATGTATTTTTCTGATTAAAGTCTCTTAATTTCAAAGTTGTGGTTGTTTTTGGGAAGGGGCCTCCTTCTTAATCCAAATGGACATCTTAGTTTTTCTCTAAACTAAGACAAAATGTGACTTGCATGATCACATTCTTGCATATATATATAAAGGGAGATGGGGTTTTGGACCACAACAGACAATTCCATATGAACTAGCTGATACAGACCTTTATTATTGCACGCGCAAAACTTATATAC
>JAOXXN010000471.1:54676211-54687972 GCA_026770055.1 Myrmophylax atrothorax
GAAAGCTTTTTCAGCTGAAAAATTCTTTTCCAAAATGAAAATTTTCAGTTAAAATGTGGTTCTGTTTTGCTTTCCAAAGTGAACAGTATCAGATTCCATTTTTATTTATCTCATTTAAAATTTCATTTTCTTTTATCTTAATCTCCCTTTCTTTTACATCCTTCACTTCTTACAATTATCTAGTTAGAAGATGTAAAGTTCTAAGAAGCCAGGCAGCAGTTCTCTCATATTACAATTATTGTAGAATAGCTAGTGTATAATTACTTACAGTCTGCAATAGTTTTTTTGTGTAAGTGAATGAGTTGAATAATGAGGTTGGTAACGGGATGTGAATCAAATGGCAAGAGAAAGAGGAAGCACATGGAAGTCAGATCAATGTTGCCAGTTAGTACTGTGGTCTTTGTGACCAAGGTGATATCTATACTCTTTGCTACTGTAGTGGTAGGAGCCAGGTCCTCCTTGTGTTATACTCAAGATATATAAAAGAAGAGTCTTACAAGGATCTGAAGTACCATCCATACTTGGCTTCTACCTGAGCTATAGACATGAATTTCTTAAGTGTCACAAACTTTGATAGCAATTGATGTTTCTCATGCATTCATACTTTGATGTACATCCCAGTGTGTACCAATTCTTTCTGATACTTGTCCTGTGCTTCAGGTCAACAAGAATCTACAGTTAGATGATCTCTCAGATAACTTATCTCAGTGCCTTAATGCATCAAATGGACCAAGGTACCAACAATTAAAAGTTCCACAGGCTTTAAAAGCAGAAGCTGACATGGTATGCCTGCTGTGTCCATAGGTTGATTATTACAATCCTCCACCTATGATAATTCATCTCAAAAATAATTGGCCCCAGGGGAAAAGGAGTATTCTTAGCCACATGAGTGGCTAAGATAATCCTATTCAACAAAGTATGTGTCTGATGAACCAAGTGAGCAGTGGGGGTAAGACATCAAGGATAGGGCACTTTCTTAGACCAGCCTAGCTGCTGACAAAGCATATGTAGAACTACATTGTCCACTCCATTTGCAGCCTGGGCTGAAGGTTCCAGGTCAGCAAAGCTTTTAAGCACACACCCAAGTGTCACTAAGGAAGCAGACCACAGCATGCGCTTCATGAGGAGCTAACATTGTACATCAAAACTGCATTTCTGACCCATGAACTATGGAGCACTTCAGCAAGTGCTTAAGGACTACACACAAAAATTAGGTTAACTTGATCCTACATGTTTTCATGGAACAGAATCATAGAATTATTAGGGTTGGAAAAGACCTCTAAGATAATCAAGCCCAACTGTTAACCAAAACAGCTTCAGTGTCCTGGTCAGAAAAAATTTTGTCTTTCCATCCATCATGCTCCTTAATGGTCTGGTTGTTAATATGTAACTCTATGAGATGGGTGATGTATTTAAATTCTTTCAAGCTGAAGAAGAACATGAATTCAGGTACTCTTCTTCCCAATTGCTCCTCTAACAGGGCCTGTTAAATAATGAAGAATTATTTAATTTTCCATTAATTAATCTTTTAAACAACAACTACATATATATTCTAGAAATATTAGCAGACTGTGACTACCTTGTTGGACACAAGCATCTCTGTAAGGTGCTACATAGCATAGCTCCCCTCAGGATCTTTATCAGCTTGCTACTGGAAGATGTCTGCTGTGTTTGCTGGCTTCTCTGGGTCCTGTTCTTAGGTCTCTAAAACTACATTGGGCAGGACCTAAACTTGGGGATGATGTAGCACAAATCCTGTCTCAGAGCTGATCTTTGAGACATAGCAAATAGCTGCTATTTGCTGAATTTTTGTCTACAGAGGAAAACTCACGACAGCTTTAGGAGAGATTTCAGGTCTTGCCACTTTAATCACAAATTAAGAATTAACTAATCACTTTAAAGTTAAACAACTTCTAAAATTACTTTCTATAAACAGATGCACTATTAAAGCTGTTTTGTTTTTAGAGTGATTTTGGAGATGATAATTTGCTTGATCAATTACTAGAGAGCATGAGAAATACATGTGGCTCTATGCAAACATTTTTAATTTTTATTAAAATGAAACAGAAACATACTCTCTTTAGTACTCAGATGACCTTCCAGATTACCATGTACAGTATCTATGGATTTCTAAGTATAATTAACAACTTCCATTTCAGTATTTAAGAGCTTCAAGTTCTGTTTCTTTGACAGTCAAAAGCTAATCAATCTTGTTCTCAAATGCTAATACAAGCAATTAAAAATAACATTAATTGAAATACTGCAGGGGCTGTTAGTTTTGGGGTTTTTTAACCTCATGGCAACACTAATTTACAGTACTAATTAGTGCATTGCCCTTTGTATTATAAATCTTTAGAAGGGAGAACTGGCCTTTAAAGCCCAACAGAGAGATGCAGATGGTCACTGTACTTTCAGTAAGCTTTCATGATAGCTATCAGGATATTCACTTCACTGCATAGGCCAAACATGATGGATTATATTGTTTACAATGAAGAATATTAATTTGTGCAAACAAAAATGCATTGCCCATTTGTTCTGTTGTAAAACATGCAAATATCCTTTATAGGATATATTATATTCTGCCTAGTTGTCCTAATTAGAAGAAAGAGTGTAACTGCCTCATACGAAACACAGAAGAGAAAGGTAAATGGGCAGTATGTCTCTCTGTAGTCACGCAGGCTAATTTTTCATGTTATTTTCATGTATTACTATTGTGGGTTTTGGAAGTCTGATAAGAATGTTTTACCTTTTAGTACAGGGGAATGGAAGTACATCATATTGCATTTTCCAGGGAAGACATCATCTGTGCATGGAGAGTACCTTCTATTATACTGTGTATATTCACTGGGCTACAGCAATGGAAAGGTGACAAAAGCTATTGCTTGAAACAGTAAAATGAGAGCTTAAGTGAAGGTAGATAACTACAGTGAGGCGTCATAAGTGAAGTCAGTTTCCAAGAGTTTGCATATGATATACAGGTGTTGCTGTTTGAAACGTCAACCTTCCAGAAATGCAAATATTCCTCTTAGAACAATGGAAACCATGTTGGGTTCTAATTGCCACCAGAAGAAGTAATTGGTATGTATGTTTGACTTCTTGCCAATGACGTCACTCACAAGCAGAAAGCATACATACAGATAGATCTAAAACTTATAACACACTTTGGGCTCTGGATGTGAAACTACCAATAATGCAATCAGCCTTAGAAAAAGAGTATGAAAGTAGAGTTTTAGATGTTTACTGGGATTTCACTGTTGAAGCAGTAAGAAAATAGGATGGTAAAGACAGATAAGGTAATGATTAGTTATTAACAAATGTTGAATGAGGTAACCTTTATTTTAATTGATTCCATCCTGTTCCTGGAGATGAGTATTTCTTAGGATCCTCTCCTGTCCAGCTTTGTTCCAGACAAACCTGTGTGTAAATAGCCACAGTGGAAATCTGATGCTGACTGCAAGTTTGTAATCCAGTCCTTTGGCTGGGGCTGAAGTACCTGAAGAATAATGTAGTGAAGCTTCTTTGAAGTCCAGGATGATGGCAGCCTTAAGGGATCAATGTACCTGCACATTTGTGGTACTGGGTATATCGACATATACAGGGACTATGCTTTTAGCACACACTCAGATTTCTGTACACAGAAACAATATGATTCCCAGCATGGGCTTTCATGGCCCACTGTAGGTCTCCTGATGCTGAAATCACCAAGAAAGCCAATCTTAATCATAAAATCATGGAATAGCATAGATTGGAAGGGACTTTAAAGATCATCTAGTTCCAATCCCCCTGCCATGGGCAAGGACACCTTCCACTAGAACAAGTTGCTCAAAGCTCCATCCAGCCTGGCCTTCAACACTTCCAGGGATGGGGCATAAACAGTTCTATAGCCTAACCTCTGTCCCAGAACCATTCTGAAATAATTGTTGCCATGGAACCTCAAGGTGTAGGTGGTAAAACCAGCTCTGCCATTAGTTCTGTGAAAGATTGGGAAGCTAACATTATGACAGAGGCTGAACAAATACTAAAATATTGTGCAGCTCATATCTTACTTGATTCCTAAATCTTGAGAAACTAAGCTGCATAGAGGTGACATGTATCAGCTACTGAAAAAGATAAAGCAATTTTGAGATTAACCATAATTGGAAGATCTGAATGTAAAGTACTTATTTTTCAACTAGTTACTTCTCCATCTGTGAAATTTGAGATGATACTTAGTATTCTGAATCTTAGAAGAAGTATTAAAGATTCTTCCCAAAGTAAGATATTATTACTTTTTCCTCTTTCCCTCCCTCTCAAGTGCCAAAAGGAGACAGTCTTCATTTAAAGACAGCACCCTGATGTAACACTGTAAGAGATAAAGTACATGTCCTTGATAAGAATAGAAAAGAGCAAAGCCAACAACCTTACTTGTTTATATACTGAGTCTTTCTGACTTTTGTGAACAGCTGCAGATTGCAAGCATTGTGTATAAAGGTAAAATAACTTGTTTTTAATCTAAGCGTCAGAGCCATGTGATTTTTTTTTTCTCCCAGAAAGATACAGACTTTACACATGACTTTTTCTTATTGTAGATCCATTTCATTAAAAAAAAAAAAAAGGTTTAACTTTTTCTCTCCATTGTCAGAAGGCAGCAGCTGTTTAGCTAGTGCAGTGAACCTCTTACAGTAAGAGATGATAAAGCAAAGGATCACTAAGAGATTTTGGATCTATGTTATATTCAGGACAAGAGGGAATGGCCTTGAATTTCTCCAGGGGATGGTTAGATTGGATATTAGGAAAAATATCTTCACCAGAGGGTTGCCAAGCATTGGGACAGCCTGCACAAGTTAAGTGTCTGAGTCACCATCCCCGGGGGTATTTAAAAGGTATGTAAATACGGCACTTAGGGACATGGTTTATTGGTGGACTTGGGAGTTATTGGTTAATGGTTAGACTCACTGATCTTAGAGGTCTTTATACTTCTATGATCTTACAGGGATGTAATCTCAACTTTCTGCATTGCTCCTGTCTGAAATTTTTTTTTCCTGCTCCAGCTTAGATTGTGCCCTTCTAAATCAGGGTTAATTTGGACTCGCCCTAAGGTAGGCTGGTGATCCAAGAAATTAAATACTCCTGAGGTACTCCTCTGAGATATACTTCCCTTGTTTCTTCCTTCTTCTTTGAAGAAAGTGAGAAGCTCTGGCACTGACTTGCTGCTGGTGCTACAAGACCCCACATCAGGACCGCACTGGCATTTCAAAGAGGTGGGGTTTTGTTCCAATCTTCTGCTGGTTTTTCTCACAGAACTTCTATGGGGGGATAGGGAAGCATGCAATCAAAGTTGTCAGCAAAAAACATACTGCAAGTTGGACTGCATCAAAAGAAATGGTTGAAATTAAAATAGAACACATAATCATAATGTGGAGTGTGTATGGGCTCATGTTCTTATATTCCAGTTTTAAATGAGTCAATGCTCCAAAATGCAACACTTATTATTTATAACCTGTCTTTCTATGTAATCCAGGGGATTAGTCTTTTCCTGATGTTCATAAAGCATTGGCAGTAAAGTTGGCAGACCCGAATACAATATTGTTTTAGTCATGGAGGTTGTTCAACGCCCCTTCCGTACACTTACACAAGTTCTGGTATAGAGTGTGTTGAAGGACTATTGTAGGACATTAAGCTTCTGTAGTGAGTTGACCCTGTCTGGATGCCAGGCACTCACGAAAGCTACTCTATCACTCCCCTCTGCAACTGAACAGGGTAATGAAAATATAACAAAGGGGTTATGGGTTGAGATAAGGACAGGGAGAGATCACTCACAAATTACCATTAAAACAGACTCAACTTTGGGTTATTAATTGAATTTATTACTAAAAAAGTGAAAGAAAGATAATTAGAACAAAAATAAATCTTAAAAACATCTTGCCCCCATCCTTCCATCCTTCCCAAGTCCTACCTCCTCTCTCAGTGGCACAGAGAGATGAAGAATGAAGGTTATGGTCAGTTCATCATAGGTTGTTTCTGCTTCTGCTCAGGGTGAAGTCCTTTTCCTGCTCCAGTGTGGGGTCCCTCCCACAGGAGACAGTTCTCTGTGAACTTCTCCAGCATGAGTCCATCCCTCACAACAGTTCTCCATGAACACGAGTTGCTCGTGCATGGGGTGAAGTCTTCAGTGTGAGTCCTCTGAAGGGCCACAAGTTCTACCAGGAAACCTGCTCCAGCATGGACTCCTTTCTCCATGGGTCTGCAGGTGCCTGCCAGGATGCCTTCCAATTTTTTAAATGGAACTTTTCACAACTTTCCTCTCAGCATGACAGCTTTTAAGGAATACCTATCTGAAATGCACTGTGTATGTATTAAGTACAGGGCTATGCACCAATTTCCAGTTACATTCTGCAGCACAGTAGACAAGTGGCATGCATGATTTAGTCCCCATGCAACATCGAATATAAAATTGCTGTTTAAGTAATATGCATATGTCATGAAGCAAATTAGTACAACCATGTTACTGCTTGACTTCTCTGCATCACATATGTTGTAGTACAGATTTTCTTAGATAAATAAGGCATGGATTAAAGAGATTCCAGCAACTCTCCAGGTCTTTGTTCTTTTGTTAATACCAGACTATATTGCACTTCCCTATATCATATATCAGAGGCTTGGCCACACCTGCATTTGTCTATCTACATAAATATGGTGGTGGATGTGAGACAAGAGTATCAAAAATGATCAAGGAACAATTGCCTGAATACCTGTTTGGGGATTTTCTTGGGAAAAGTATCAAGGGATAGTGCATGAAACTTTACAATGATTATACAACCTGGATAATCAAAACCAGGCAAATATTAAGAGAAGAGAACTTGGATTCTTTTGACTGGTTTAACTAAGAAGATAAACCAAACTTAATTTGTTTATTTCTTCCATATTCCTAGAAGCATAAGCATGCATTTCACTAATTATACATATGCATAATTTTTAAACAAAATGTAACACTGAAGACACATCTCTCAAGAATAAAGATGTTTCTACCATAAGGCAAAGGGAGAAACAGAAAAAATTAGTCTTTAAAGATACCACTGGGACCACAGCTGCTACAGTTATGTAGATTCAGTAGTGGAAATATGACTCTGGTTTTGTGACAGGAAAATATTGCCTGGGTAAAACACATGAAAATCCTGCTGTAATATGTAAACTGAACATTATGCTTTTGTTAGAAAATAAGCTATTGAAGAACCTACAGCACACTCTTCTCTGTGTTCAACAGACTAAATAGGGAAAGAAGTCCTTACAGGTGGTCTGTTTGATTTATGATATGCCTAAATCTTGAGGAAGAAAACTTACACATACACATTACACATACACTTCTGTTCAAAGAAGTGTTGCATGGAAAGATAACTTAAACTGACATGGATGTCTGTTGGTCCAAGGAAGTTGGAACAGGCATGATAAGCACTGCTCTTCTCTTCTTTGTACTGCCTTTGACTTAAAACTATTAAAACAGAGGGGCAAAAGCAAATCTAATCCAAAGATGAGACACAAAAATAATATTCACAGTGAACTTTTGATACACTGCTGCCTTGGTAATAGAATGGTCTCCAAATACAGTGAATTTCATGCTGACACTTTGATTAGAAAAACACATTAGGAGCTCATTATTTCTAAGCCCTAAGCACGATTTTCTAACATTTCTTATTACATTGTGCACTAGTTCTTGTCTGCATAGGCTACTCAAGTCATCCTGGATTTTTTATTTCCTCAGGAAGAGGGCCACCATTACAAAATTCTATAAAAGATATTTTTATTTCAGCTTCAAAGAACAAATATTTCCTATTCCTGAAGTTGTACACAGTAAATCATATCTAACCATAGCAGAAGAAATATTCCACTACTGCATAGCGTCTATCTTTCTTTAACTGCCTGCTGTGATATCTGGATACTATGATGACAGGCACTTTATAAATAGACATAGATCTCCCTTTCCCTATCGGGCCATTTATCACTGTGTTTGGAAGATCTTCTAATTACTCTGCCAATGTAGGTGGTCACAGTAGCTGAAGGAGTTGCTTTAGGTAGACTGCCAAATATCTAATTTGTCTTGTCATCCTTCACATTAAGTGCCTATTTCTTGTAGGGTCATTTCTCTGTGTTCATTCTTCCTTGATAGCTCTGTTACCTTTGACATCATAGGCCACTTACTACTCCACAAGAAACTCCCACCCTTAGGTTTATGTGACACCAACTTCTTGTTTCTTCATCTGGCTGACAGCATTAAAGAGTTAGTGCTGATGGATGCTCTGTTTCTGCCCCGTCTCTGCTGGCGTCTCTCAAGGCTCTGTCATCATTCCCTTTTCCATCTTGCCAGTCCCTGCCTGGATGTCTTTGTACGCTGTCCTAGACCCACTCAATTTCCCAGTGTTAATGACTCTTAAATCTGCTCTTCCAGCTGCAGCCTTGCTTCTCTGGTATCTTGTGCTGGACTCCTCATGGCTTCCTTAGATGTTGCAAGCCTAAGGATGAGTGTTCAACTTTCTTCATGGCAGCTATTCTCTTTGTCACCAGCTTATGCATGTCTCATGGTTATTCTGACTACTCTTCAGTTCTATCTCCTTGCAAACATTTTCTTTTAAAATACTGTTACTTCCCATCATTGTTCTTCCATTTCCTCTGCTTAATTTTACCCTGTTCTTCTGAATTGAACTTTCTCTGACCTTCATTCTCCTTTGGTATTACCTTCTGTTATATCTACTAGAAAGCTTGTTCATTAGGGCTGTTTCCTACCTTCTTTCTAAATCATCAAATTTAGCATATGTGTATGATAAAGTCTTTTGAGGGTAAGCCTGAAAAATACAGAAGATTTTATTTGTTCAAAATACAATACATTTTTAAGTCATTACGGTAAAAACCTTTGACACCATGATATTTGTAACACTATTAAAAATATTTATTTTATACCATGGTGGTAAACTCTGTCTCTGTGACAGTATTGCTTTTATCTTCATGAACATATATAAGATTTTCTATATCATATAATCATAAGATTATCTATATGTATGTAAGATATTTCATTGGAATATGTTGCAATGTATTCTAAAGTAATTTCTATTTCTTTTCATCCAAAATGTGCAGCTTTAGCAGCCAGTAACTTAGGAATATCATTTTTACAGTGTGACTAGCTAGTTTCTCCAAACTGATGAAAGAGCAGAGATGAATTTTGAACCTGTTTATCACATATTGTAGGCAAGTGTTCTCAGAGGTCACATCTGACTACTCTTTCAACTTCTGTGATGGTAGATATAGGGAATGTTTTATTTTGCATGACAACAGTCATGGCATAAGATAGGTAAAAAAATCTCATTTTAATCCTCTCTTATGCAGTGATGCAGCTTCAGAGGAATGAAAACAGTTGAATAAATTATCTGACAGACAACAAGGGCATCCAGGCAGGTAAGAAGGAGTTTTATAATTGGTGATACTGAGTAAATGGTAGGTCATTTTAAGCACATTGAGTCAGATTTGAATCATCATATTAGAAGTTCATACAGTGACAAGCTGACCTCCTTTGTAGGTATGAAATACTGAAGATCTACTGATGACTGCTCAGCGATTTTAAACAGTAGTACTGCTGAGTATTTTCCACTTTCCTCTACCTTTTGCTTTTATATTAAAATTGCATTGCAAAATCAAACACTGAAGCTTGTTCAAGAAGTGTAGTGAGAAATAGCAAAACGATCCTAAGGACAGCATTTTCAAAGTGTTGTTCTGAAAGTGACAACTTTATAGCACCTAAAGGCTGCAGAGCAAGCAGATTGGTACATATCAAAGCAAACATTGTCAATGAACAACTTGGCATATCAATAAGGCAAATAATGGGGGGAAACCCTGGATATAATGTAATATACCTGTTTATTACAACTCTGAAGCTTTTATCTTCTCCGTGTCTTAACTGGAAAATGCTCCAGATATGGCCACTGATGGACAGGATCATGAATATTTAGAACAGGTAAGTAGCTGCCCTTTATCCAGCAAGGATAAAGAGATTGACCTCAAGCTCTGACTGTGCAGAAATCTACAGTAGAGCTTACAACTGTAAAAAAACCCAAAGCCAAAACAACCCCCTTGACATTTCCATTAATGAATACCAGCATGAAGGACTAATTTATAAGAGAAGAAGTAGGTAGAAGAGTTGAACTGTGTCCCACCATGACAACCAGACTGTCATTCTTCCGTAAAAACCACCTTCTGCTCTCCCAACCTTAGAGCATCTTTTTAGGATACTATTAACAAACACAGGACTGAGCCCAACCTGAATTCATCTGCATTAACTATTTAAACTGAGAGATGGTTATAGCTCCCTTGTGCATTGTGACTATAGTATAATAATCAAACTGGTAGTATATGGCATTTGTTGAGAATACTTGGTCACTGCTAATCTCTTCTTGTCCCTTTGATGTCCTTTTGAGGAGACATTGGCTATTCCTTACTAACATAGTTGGCAATACAGAATTATTTCACACAAACTTGTGAGGACAAGAAACCAATAGACAGCATCCCATCCTTAAAATGAAAATAATGGTTTTCATACCAATTTTACAGAAGTCATTGCACATCAGCATTTGTACTTACTTAGTTTTAGAGTGAGGACAATTACTATATTGTAGGTGTTGAGGTACTTTATCCTACTGAATTGCCATGTTCACCATCAACCATGAACATTCTTTCTAAATAAAAGGAAGGCTTTTACATTTGTACTATGCAATCAATACTTATTCAAATAAATAGATTCCTCATAGACCACAAAGTGAAAACTATGAAATACACTTTTCTGAAAAGTTTTGGAATTGGCATATTACAATATACAGAATCTGTCTCACTACCAAAAAGCATTCAATCATGCAAATGAAATGTACAGGCAACTGATAGATATGGATTTAAATAGATGTTTCATAATCCAGAAAATAAAAAAGAACATCAATTTAATATCATTTGTATTACTGTGACTCATACCTGGACAGAGTTAGCAAATGGGACAGAAACACAAAAGGGAAAAATTGACCTGAACAATGGAATGAGATTAGACTGAGGCTTAGGTTTCAACAGCATAAACTAAAAAGGCAGAAGAGGAACACCAAAGAAATGAAATCAAAATTTCAGTAATGTAAGTTACAATCTGGGTTGCTAACACAGATGTGTATGGCTTAAGGACGCCATACAGCACCCCAATTGTCAGACCTCACAAAAGTCTAAATATTTGAATTATTTTTCTCTGTATGGAAATATGCAGAAAAATATCAGGAAATACTACCAAAAAACATTTACAGAGGCTTTCAAAACCTATATCCACTGATTTTCAAAATCTATCCACTCATTTTTGTGAATGCCGAAGGGACTTAGAACCTCCTACTCAATGGCATGTATATTTATGTATATTTTTGTCACATTGACATTAAAAGCAAATCTCCCACTGATTTTGGAATACTGAATTTCACCTGTGTGGTATGTTCAGCCTTCTTCAGACACCAATTCCTCTATGGAGTTTTGGGCACCACAATATAAGAAAGATAATAAACCATTAGAGAGCATCCAAAGGAGGGCAATGCAGATGGTGAAGAGCCTTGAGGGAAAGATGTGTGAGGAGTGACTGAGGGCACTTGGTCTGTTCAGCCTGGAGAAGAGGAGACTGAGGGGAGACCTCATTGCAGTTGATGCAGTGAGAGAACCCAAAACCAGGACACTGAGCCAACTTAATGTGGGATAAGATAAAAAGGTAGATTCTGATAGTTCT
>JAOXXN010000471.1:54700852-54713084 GCA_026770055.1 Myrmophylax atrothorax
TGATGTGATTTATAGCAGCTGCATGCTGTTCACTCTGTATTTCCTAGTTTGTATTTACATTGCTCTTTCTGGTCTTGTTAACTGACTGAAAAACAAAAATCTCAATTTTCTCTGACAGCAAAGCGGTAACATAGAGAGGTTTTACTACTTATCCATATACGTGATCAGAGTCTTAGTTGATGAAGGATGATGTACCAACTCAGGACTGCTCCTGCCCTCCAGAATCTTGTAATTTAAATAGTCCTATTGACAGTAAAATGTTAGAAATTTTGAGCATGTAGCTTGAGAGGCATTGAAGTATCTGATTTTTGACTACTAGAGCATTGCTCTTTTTAAAACATGAGATTTTGGAAAGGGAAGATCCCTATTGTTTTGAAAAATTTGGCTGATGAAATTAACACTGGTGTGAACGTGCATTTTAAAAGCTAGGAAGGTTTTTACTGAAAAAAAAGATAAAATGGGTATAGTAAAAATCCAACTACACCATACTAAAATATTTCTATCAACAACTGCAGTAGCAAACTGTAGATATACTCTCCTTTGTAGTCAAGTCTATTTAGTTCTCGGTTAGTCAAATAAAGTAAGTAGACATACCCAAATCCCACAGCAGAATCCCTGAAGTCCCCTGTCATGACTCAGAGCTGATTGCATGAATGAGTCTGTACTGATAATTTCAAAAGTTAGCTCAAAAGATAAGGAATTATTGTAGAGTAGACACTGTATTCAAAGCAATTAAACTGTTCTGCTTCATGTAACACTTAATAAATGGTTAAGCATTTAAGCATTGAACAAACTAAACATCTTCGAGTATCCTGCTTTGCATCAATCTGAGCTGAAAACTTAAAATGGGTTGCTCATTCGTGGGTCAGTACATACAGAGTGGCCTTGACAAACTGTTTACTCAGAGTAACAGGAAAGAAGTTACATGGGGATAATGTTACTCAGATTTCTTCATAGAGTGCCTTACAGTGCCTTACAGCTGAGGGATTTAATAGCTCTATCATCTTTGCATAGAGAGATATGTTTCAGCCAAAATTCCACCATGTTTTTGCACTGGATGAAGTGATAAAGATCAATCCAACTTAACTTCAAACTGCATAAAGAACTAAACCTGTGTAAGGTTACACTAGTTACAGTCAACACAAACATGTTTAAAAGCTTTGTTGTCCTGAGCAAATGGTAAAGCTTAATTTTACTCAACTGTTGATGTCTCCCAATAGGCAATCTACCTCCAAGCTAGTTGCTTCATTCCTTACTATGCATTAAGAGAACTCTGTCAACAAATGCATTAAAGTAAGATTCAGCAAACCTACCCTAAATGCTTACCTCAGGATAAGCCATTGTACACTGTAAAACATTTTAAACCAACTAGATTTGGTAAATGAATTCCATTTCATCAAACAGCAAGAATCCAGTGTTTACTCACTTTCCATCTTCAGAGAAAGTCAAATCCAGATAACTTGTCTACAAACATATAAGTAAAGCTCCTTGATAAAACTGCTACCCAATGCCAACTAGCAATTTCCGGACATGGCTTGGGGCCAGATATGGCATGGCCTAGGAAATGCTCTCCAAAGATGGCTCATAGCTGTCTGCTTCAGATACAAACAGGACCTACCAGTTTCAGTGTCAGAAAATGATCTTTTGCATCTTCTACTTGGTTCTAGAAAAAAAATTAATTGGCATGAATGACAAGTGTAAATTCCGACTTTAAACAAAAAGGAAGAACACAGAAGGGTAGCTTTTAAGTGAGTATTATAACAAAAAAGTAAGGATAAAATAAAGAATACAAACAGCAAAAGTAAAAAAGAAGCATGATGATGGGAAAATGGCTACAAAAAACCATTGAACTATATGACATTCACGATTGTGATCACTTTGGACAAATACAATGGGTGCTGTTATCTAAATGAACTAGCATCTTAAAATACATTTCACTAGACACATAGTGAGATCTGCTTCCTGTAAATCACCTTAGAGATTCCTACCAATAGAGGGAAGGTAAGGAAGGACTTTCTAGAAGACTGGGAATTGGACAAATATAAAAACTATAGGTAAAGCATTAAAACAGACTTCAACCAGTGCTGAATGTGATTGACCACCTTGACATAAAGGCAGAAGCTGAGTTATAATGACTTAATGGCCCTGTACAGAAGTAATTGTTACATAGACCTCACTGTGTGTGTGGAAGGTTGTATTTTGTAAGGCCATTATGAGATGCAATTGTCAGGTTTTTTGATGCCCTCAAACTTACATCCTTCACAATGAGAAGTATGAATGATAAGCACTTCTGAATGTGGTTGCTTTGGTCAGTGAAGAACTATGACCTTACAAAGCTGAGTTTAGAAATTATATATGGAGAACCTTTTCATTTGTTTCTATGCCAAGACATGGGGGAAGGATTAAAACTATTTGCTTTCCTTTCAGCTATACATTTTTTTCCAATCTCATCACTTTTCTCTGCTTTACATAAATTTTAGCTTCAAGAATCATTGGTCATTGCTGAATGCAAATAAGCACAAAGTAAAATTATATTAAGTTTGCACAATTGATCTTTTATAATTTTAAATGTTGCCTTTTAAAATTTCCTGTAAAACCAGCCTGAAATACTCCCATCGTTGATTGTCATCAAGTAATCAGGGTCACTTTGGGAAAATCCATTCTCGGTGATGTAAATTATAGGGTTATTATATGTATCCTAGAACAAGAGAGCAGAAGTTTTATTCAGAACAGATGTAAGAAAGCCCATAAAATCAGATGCATTACCCTCTATCTTTTCTAAGCTACAAACTAAAACTAGTTTTCACCAAATTGCACTGACCCTATTAACTTAATTTTCCATGAACTGACCTTTTATGACTAACAATGGAAAAGCAAAACTGTGCAAATATCCATGAAGACAGTGAAATGACTTATTTTAATGAGAAGACTAAAATATCTTTCCTGCATTAGCATCTGCTTATTGTCACTGCTCCTTAACCCCTTGGTACTGGCAGCCACCACATGTCCCACTGCCAGGGTAGATGCATGCCAGGAAAGCCTTACTGCTGGCACCAGGAAGGATCATTTCTGGAGTTCAGAAGATGATACAACACCGGTGTGTCATTTCAAACTGTAAAATAGCTATCAAGTACAAAGGCAATAGGAAAACACTAAGGCTCCTACTCTTTATAGCCACCATGCAAAAATTAAATTCTGAATCCCAAGGTGACTTGTTTATTTATATCCTGTACAATGTCTTATGCCATCCAGAGGGGCTCCTCAGAAATCTTCTACAGGATTCAGAGAGGTTCTATCAATCTGAGTTCCAAGCTATAGGCGCAAGTCCACAGTGTTTTCTCCAAATATCTTACCACAACTGCATCAGGGTTTAGCATGAGCTTATTAAGCATTATAAGCTGCCTTCTAAGCTGATACCAATACTGGGGCTATACTTTTTCACAACCACCTATAGAAACAACATCAGGACCGTTAGTAATGATCACTCAGTCTCCAAATGTTCTGAAGCAATAATTTACATGAATATGAACAGCCTCAACAATCTTTTCAGATCTCCAGTCTCCTCTAAGGATTGAGGTAAGCCAAAGTGGTGCAGGGACCAGGATGTCATTTACCAGGTTTTGCAGTCATAATTGACTCCTGAAAATACTAAAGGAAACAAAGAAAGGGTTAATAGCAACTTTATTACATTTTATCACTTGAAGAAACCTCACTGCACATTTTCTCTGTTATAAGATGCAAATATTCCCTCTCAACTGCATGCTGACTACAGTTACAAGACCCCGGAGTTGGCAAAAATGCTCTGCACACAAAATCTTCCAACCAGGGACATAAAATGAAATGAGGATGCAAATTTTCAAAATAGATCAGTGGACAGCAACTCCCAGGAGAAACATAATTCTGATGGGTGCTGGTCACATGAAAATATAATCCCTTCATTTGAATGCCTGAATGGCAGCCTGACTGCATGTGCAAGATACAAGCGTGTTGGAAAAATCTGATGCTTCAGAGCCTTACAGGTAGATTTGTTCTAATGAAAGCATTTCTCTCCTTGAGAATTGTGTCTTTTAAAAAGTTTAGTGCCACATTCAGCAAGATAATTAAGATGATCTTTTACAATCTGAACTTCGCTAGCTGGATTAGCCGTTTTAATATTCCATTCTCCATCACTGTGCCAGCATTAAGACAAAGATACTGTCAATGTATTCAACATTTTGCAATGGTGTGAATTCAAGAGTTCCCTCGTTAGATCTATATGATATTTAACACTTTTCATTGTGTTCTACTAGATTTTAGATCAAGTTTACAGCATCGGTTTCTTTAGCCACCCACTTCAATGCCTTGGCAATAGTTTATCCAAAAAATCATTTCTCATCCTTTTACATTGCCACTGCTGCAGACTGCTCGGTCCCTCTAACTGCAAGAAGGAATTAGCTCACCTCTCTAAAAGCTCATGACTTCCAACCTTTCTTGTCCCCTCTTGCTAAGACAGAGATCAACTTTAATTTCCTGGATGTGTTGTTAAAGATGGCCAGCACTGGGGATGTATTTCTAGAAGCTTAAAAGAAATTCACCTTCTGTTCAGATTTAGCAGTGGCTGACATGAATATGTTTCCTATAGGACTATTTTTATGCTTCTGAGAGGTCACTGTAAGTTTAAATATCAGGATACTTTAAGCTCTCAAATAGGCATTTTTAATTTTGCTTACATCCAAACATAACTGTATTGCTTTTAAGCCTTCTGAAAACACTACATATTGAAATACACATCATAAGCTCTGGTTCAAAGAGTATCAATTAGCCTGCTCTTTTACTTGAACTATCTGGTTTAGTGCAGTAATTGGAAAAGGCCAACAGTGGCCTTGAATTATTATTTGTTAAGCTAAGAGGCTCCAGCCAGGAATAGGTCTCCATCATGCTGGTGGAATGTAGAAATCAGTCAGCCTTTGCTTCAGAGACTTGGGCTAAATACACCGAAGTGTTTAATAACCTGAGAAACCTAAAATTCATAAATTTTTGTGGGTCTTAGACTACCACATATCCTAGTAAGACATAGGTGCTTATGAAATATCTATTCCAAGGCCTTGCTGTATTGAAACACAGAACTGAGAAAGGTCTGCAGAAGATAAAAACACTGCAGAAAGGAGGAGGAAGAAGATTAAGCTGGAAGTTAATAAAATACACGCTTAGAGGGTTATATTTGGTTTAGATTATTATTCTTAACAGTTTCTGAACCAGACTTTTTTTTTAATCCAAAGCAGGAAACTTGTTCTATACTTTTACTGTACATTTCCCGGTGTTTTCCCATTTAGCTTACTATGTATTGATGTTTAAAAAGGCCAATACAGAACACCATACTACCTTTTTCTTAAAAGGACATATTATACTTCATCTTAACCCAACTTCAAATGACTGATCTTAAGGATTTCTGCCAAATAGTTTCTGCCAAACAGCAATCAATTATGAACCTCAGATTTAGACAGTGCCTTGCCCTAAGCAAGCAAGGGCATATACATCCCTTAGCACAGCAAGACACAATAAGATTGTTTACAAAGTAATTCACAATAAATCTCACAGGTAGTTTGCTTTTCCTTCTGAATGCAGCAGCAGAAAAAACACATTAAATTCTGAGGCAATATGTGCCTGTGCTTGAGCGTGCACCCATGTAAAAGAGAAAGGACTATGCCAGATTTCTAAATTTTGAAAAGCAAATTCTTACCATTTGCAAGAGCAATGAGCAACAATACATCTTCTTCCTGTAACTTTTGCATGGGGACCTATCTGACTTCAGTGGGGCTGGGTGTGTGTTAACTCTTTGTTGGTGGGACTACAAGGTTTATTGCATAAGCTTAAACTGTCAAAAGACAAATCCTTTGCTGGTACAGGATACTGAGAGTAATGCTTACCTAAGGACACCAGCATTTCTCATTCTAATTTTCAGATTATAAATTATATAGTACAATTTATAACATTTAAGTGCAACTCTCTATCATTTACTTTTTACATCTCAAACACCAATATTGGAAAATATTTATGCCTTTTGATAAAAAATGAAAGAAATATAACCGCATCTCTGAAAAATGTGAGTGTCAAGTTAATTTCCATACCTTCCAGAGTAGGCTTATTTGCTTTCTCTGGTTGTATCTGCGGGTCAGGTAGAAGCAGAAATACAGAAGGAAAAATTCTTTGGAGGAAATGTGTTTATAAGAGTTTTGTGATGAAACTGCAAAATTTTGGGATTAGAGATATTAAGGAGGATTTTGTCACTGGAAAGTGAAGGATTGTTCTTTTCTCCTTTCTGTCATCTTCTCTCCCCATCCTGATTCCCTGCCTTCATGCAGAAGTGAGGCAAAATGTCAAATTCTCACAGATGCAGTATTCCCATGTCTACAACTTCTGTCTTCTGCATCAACTCCTAATTTTTAGCAGCTCATTTGTTCTGCTCAGAGCACCTTTTAGGGTAAAAGTAATTGTACAGAAATACTTTAAAACCTTGGTGTGAGCTTGAACCTAAAACATCACATGCCTTAGGTACACTACATCTACAACATCGCTGCTTTAAAAGACCCTACCTCCATCAGCTTAGAAACAGTGGTTTGAGAGGTTTTCAAATGTCCTATGTCTTAGGTGTGAAATTGGTAGTCAATCAGCTGGTGTGAATGATTTTATTTGAAAGGACACTGCTTTAAGCTTTCTAATTCTTCACATGCTCTTTGTAAAAATGTTTATATAGAATATGATGGCCTTTCCATGCTATGCAGTTACAATTGCTTCAACAGATCACTGCACAGGAGAAGTGAACTCCTGCCTAATGAAAGCTGGCCTACTTGGAGTTCTGCCAATGCCCTTTCGTTAAATGTAAAGTTCATAATATTAATCAGGGAACTGCTTATACTGGGGATCAAGTGAACATTTTCTGAAATTACTGCTGAGTTTTGTCAAAATGTTAGCTTTCCTTACCAAGTGCATTCAGAATGTCTGCTTCCTATCTCCCACTCTGAGGACTAAGTAACAAAGCCCATTCAGTAGGCAGCTCAGTGGGGTTTTACAGTGCCTGCAGCCCCAGCTGAAGGACTATCAGTACAGGAAAAAACCACAACAACTCAGCCAAATTTAAATTCAACACACCATAAAAAGCATTCCTAGGAAAAGGCAAGCTGTGCCAGTGAAAGTGGGCCACATATTGTAAATTTTGGTGGCAAAGAAAAGGCTTCCATTCAAGCCTCTCTGGGATACTGGCACGGTTTTTGCAATCAGACTGTGCAGGGAAAATGGCTGGTTGGTCTTTTTACAGCAAATTCACCAGCCCCCCTTTCTGAAATCTTGAAACAAAGGCAAAGGCTCCTCCACTCTGGTGAAAACCTTAATCTGCAGGATGCAGAGGATAGGCTGCTGTCTACTGAGCAGCCAAGCTCTACATGACCAAAATTCTGCAGAAAAATATTGTTTCTGCTGGGATCGTCCTAGTACAGATAAGGATAACCTGAAGAGCACTTTCTAAGAAGTAGTGCCCTGTGCAGCTTTCCATCCTTGAAATCTTCAACACAGGAGAAGAAAAGACTTGCCAAAGTAAATAACTGCCCTAGTAATATAAAGATATAGATCTTCTTGGTAGAACTGAGATGCAGAAGAGTAGGAGGCAGAAGCGAGATTCAGTGGTTCATCCAAATATACTTTGCTTTTTTTCTCTCAGAACCTTATCCTCCCAGCATACAAGAGACCTCAGCAAACTACTTTGATTCTCATGTCCTATCTGGTTCAGCTTCAGTTGCTTTTATTCTTCCCAATTCTCTTTATTTCTTCTTTCTTCCATTTCCTGTGTTCTGTAGGCACAACTGCCCTTTCCTGTCTTTTCCTAGTTAGTGACCTTAATCTCTCCCCCACTCCACACCAATGGAATTAAAATAAATGAATCAGAAGTGAAAAAAATTTTATATCTAACTTCTAGCAATCTAAAAAGCTTATTTATGGGCTGTATCCCTTTACACATTTACACTGCCTGCTAAGACTGTGAAAACTCCTCTTCAGAGCAGTCTAGCTTCTGTTTGTCAGAGAACTAAGACAGTTCCTATCTGAGTCTGAAGAATCCTATTTAATTTGTTGAAGAAAAATGTCTGGGAAAAGTATGTCCCTCAGTGCAAAATAATCAATGTGAAGTTCAGTACATTACAGCATGCTGATAAGCTATCTAAATGCACTTGCCAAATAAGATAACTTGTCCATTGTAAGGCATCCAAAAATATTCTCATGGCTAGGATCCCTGTAAGTATAAACATTCTGATGAAGCAAAATGATTTAGAGTTACAATTAAAAAAACTAGAGTAAGCAAAAAGATACATAGGAAACATAATAATAATCCTATCCCAAAAGATTGTGCTATCCAAGGGGATCTAGAATATTAATTAGTAAGTTGTTGCAAACCTATAAAAAATCATCCCATAATTACTCTGAAAAAAAGTTGCAATTTCAAAGCTACACTGCAGAATAGCATACTGGATTAATTATGCCAGACTGCAGCAATAACCTTGAATTAAAGCTGCAACCTTCTATTTTTAAGGAACAATTGCCTTTCTGGTTGATGAAACCTGTCGTCCCATCAGGTAACAGACGTGACCAGGAAAGAGAAAAGCGATAATGAGTCAATCCAAGCTGTTTGATACATTTCAAATCTTCCTCCCACAGAGTATAGCTGCCACAAGCTACATCACCAGTCTGGTTCTTGAAAACTCGATCTCCTCCCTGATGGGTGAATATGTCCCAGACATTAGGGCCCTTTCCATCTGTATTCCAGCCTTCTGCTTGAAGAATAAAACTTGGTCGTTACACTTTTGACATCAAAAGACATATGTTGCTTGTAAATATCTATCACAAAATAGGCACAAACCCCTTAAAATCCCATAGGGAAAACAAGCAGTATTCTCTACCTGCTCCTTACTTTATTTAAAGTAACTAGGAACTTCCAAGCATTAATACATACTTGCATTAGGTTTTGCATTTATTCATATTTTTGCTTGCTGCTAATTATTTGAAAAGCCTGTTTTAAAAAACGTTCAGACTTCTAACACTCTTCATAGTTCCTTAGCCAAAAATCAGATGTTTGCCACTCTTGAGATATTACAGGTTTTCACAAAGGGCATTTTCTAATGCAACTTCCATCCATAAATGTAAAAGATCAGTCCGTATCAAAGAAAGCCTTTAGGGTATGAGAAATACATCCAACAAATAGGCACTTACGGCTTTCAGGATGTCCTTTGAAAAGCTTGACAGTTTGTTAAAAAGAAAGGAATGCCATTATGAGCCATGGCCCTAGGCATATACAAGCTGAATTAATAACAAGGCTCTGCAAAAGTTCTGCTTTTTGTTTAGCCAGACATTCACAGAAATAAATTTTGAATTCTCAAAACTACTGCACCATTTTCCCTAAATATTCAGAGTTTGGGGAAATTTCTTCACAATTCCAAAACTGAGATATACAGATTACCTTTAAAATATTCAGAATTCAGTTGTTCTCTGAGATTTATCAACATATAGCATTTAATCCAAATAAATGCAGCTTTTTTCATGACAAGTTTCTTTGTCTTTCCAGAGTAATGCTGTAGATGAGGCAAACATTTCTTTTTTTTTTTTTAATGTGGAGAGCTCTGTAAACTTACTTTATTCTGTAAAGCCCTGCAACGTGTGATTTAATAATAAAATTGCAATTAACCTCAAAATGGCCAACCTCATTTACCACCAAGATTTTTCAGAGCCCCAGTGAATGCACTGTTCCGGGGTTACTCTTTAAAAACTAAAATGACATTGTGTGTTAAATTTATGTATAAATTAAATATCAGTTGGGTTGTAAGATTAATAACTATATAATAGCTACATATAAATCCTCAATAAAAGTGTTTTAATAATCAATTAGTATCATAGAAATTAGAGATGGAGGAGAACTATTAGGAGGTCATTGAGTCCATCCCCTGCCAATGCAAGATTGCTCCCTTAAGTATATTCAGTACTTAATACACATCTGTCTTATTAAATCTGAGTTTAATGCAAGGTTAAGCATATTGAAGACACTTAATTTAAATCGTTACTAAAATCTGTAATATCACTTCTATAACCTAGCTTTTCAAAGATCATTGTCACATTTCATGATCTTTACAGAATTTTACTGCAGCACACGAACACTGATACATTTACATTTCGTTGGTCAGTAAATTAAATTTTACATGGGACAACCTTCAAAGTAGGTCACATTTTAGATCCAGACAGTTTGAGTTTCAGACTTTGTATGCTCCTTGGAAAAATACAGTGCTAAAAGTTTGCTATATCCTGCATCTGATTTCAAACATGACTGCTGAAATAAATAGTCATTTGAGAAAAGTGCAGGAAATGACAAATAACAGTAATTCTTTGGTGGTACCTAGAATTTAGAAGCCTCTAAGTTCAGCCTTCCTGCACCATGTCGATATGATACAGCTCTTCTTTCACTACAGTTGGAATGAAAGGAAGCCAAAATTTACCATAGTGGGCAGATAGCACACCTCCATTTAAGAATCGTGATTTTTTTTTTGTCTGCCTGGAGATAGGAGGGAGGAGGAGAAGCCTTTGATTTTCACAAAGTTTACAGCACTACTCCATTGGTCGTTAGTCACTATAAAGCCCTGACTGGGGCTGCAGCAAACAGACCCACTTTCAAGCATTCCTCATAGTGTTTGAAAAGCCTCTCTGTACAGCACTGAGTATCTGAGCTACCTAAAGAAAGTGTAGGAAGGAATTCAGCCAAGGCAACAGAAAGCTGTACAGACACTAACATATTCTGCCGAGCCACAATTAGTCTGCACAGAGTTCTGCTTCAATGAATCAAGCTTGCACCTCTAAGCTTGCTCAGAAACCTCCATGCTACACAGCGTAGGACAGACATAACCAGAGTTTTAGTAAGCTTTGGGGCCATGAAAGAACAGTGAGTGGTGAGGAACTGATTTTACATTTAAAACACTTAGCTGAGACTTAGGTAATCAGCACATGACATGTCATCAGATGAATAATATAAATTATTATGATACATGTTCCACATTCTCTGCAATTATTACAAAAGAATAAAATAAAATGCTTTTTCATTTAAGTGAAGCTACTAAAGCAGCAATATTACTGATCAGAGTGTTTTAGTTTTCATGCACTTTTCTAAGTACACTTTTCTTCTAATTCAGTTGTGCTTTCACCTTTAGAAGTGAAATTTTCTTGACCTGGTCTCTGATTGAAAAGTGAAATTTTGTTTGAATTAATGCAGTTCAACTATTTGGCATATGAAAGAAGTGAAGAAAACCACTTTTACCATTACAAGAATTTTTTGCAACTTTTCCCTCAAAAAAAAAAATCAAGCAGAGAGTTGAAATTTAGCATAGAAATGGCCCTCAGTAAGAAGAAGTGCTTTTGAGTGTTCTGGTGCAAATTGATTTTGATTTGACTGAGTCATGAACCTTTGAAATCTGCACTTTGAGCATGCAGAGTACAATTGGTATGATTTTTTAGCGCTTTGAAATATACAGAGTGGAGAAGGTTGTGCTGTGCATAAATACATAGCTGACAGTAAAAAAATAAAGTAGCCTGTCAGCCCTTGCCTCAGCCACTGTGTATCTTGTGGCATGTGCAGCAACTGAGTTTGGACTCTACAAGAACTATTTCTTCAATCATGCTACCTCTAAGTCAGAAGCTGCACAGTCTCCAAAGCTTTCAGGAGAAGGAATTCCCTGTTGAGTTTCTTACTTCTTCAAGAAAAGGGTCATTTGAGTAGTGTCTAGACCATATTATAGATTTTTTTTTAATGTTTTTCCCACTCAGAAGTCTTAAAAAAGCTCATTAAAAATACATTAAGAGAACATTAAAGTTGCACATCTAGCCACTCAAAAGGCTAGAAATTATAATGTCATTCTATATGCACATACAATTCACATTCTAAAAATTACTTAGTAGAGCTATGTGAATTGCAAGACTCAAGTTAGAATCTGGCCCAGAATATTGATTCCCTGGGAACAGCGAGCTGTGCAGTCTATTAGGTGAAGTGAACTGAGCTCGTTAAAAGGTACCGAACATGGGCAAGTGCTCTCAATTTCAGCAATAACCAAGAACTAAAGGCTACATCCTCAAAGACAATTTAGGATCTACAACTCCCATTTAGGTACTGAAATCAATATGAGTTAAGTGCCTGTATGCTGCAGGGTATAATATGAGAAAATCAGGTCCATAT
>JAOXXN010000471.1:54713094-54731146 GCA_026770055.1 Myrmophylax atrothorax
CATATGTATTTTGAAGATTTCTAAAGACACATTTATGAAAGGATAAAGTTTGGGGGGGTTATGGTTCTGGGTGTCTCTGTGTTTACATGCTTATGTGTTTACATTCCCTAATCTGCAGCACCTTTTCACATTGTGCTGGGCAAATCACTTTATCAGCCTCTCTATTCAGTTGGGAACATGACACATGTCCCCAGGGAATGCTTCCACAAAGCCAGCTGTTAACCACTCAGTTCACTGTCTTTCATAATCTTTGGATGTGAGTTTCTAATGGAAGACTTTTTATGAGTACCAAAGTCTGATGAGGAAATTCTCCCATCCAGTCTCAGAACAGCCAATAGTAATCTACTTAAATTATCTCTACAGAAAAGAAATATGCAAGAAATAGTTGAAAAATTACTTCTATCTGCTTTTTTTTTCACCCCACTCTCAATAGCTAGTGATTAATGGTGAGGGTCTTCAGCTCTGAGGGGCTTAGTTTTACAAGTGATAAATCACCTCTGGTGATATCAGCTCTTTCAGCGCATCAGCCTTAACCCCTCAAAGCCCAAGAAGGATCCCGCCGCACCGATCCCTTGCCGCATCCCAAAGAGAGGTCCAGACTCCAGGCTCGGGGAACAAGTGACTTTATTGGAAATGCCTCATTTATATAGGATTAGGCAGGGAATGTTCTGGAACAAGAGGCGGAGTGGAGCTTCCCATTGGTAGAGGGAAGGACTGAGAAACGAACCAATGGGGGGTAGGGGTGGAACTTCACAACAACCAATAATAGAACAGGGATAACAACCAATCAGTGAACAGGGATAAAGACCGACGGGAATACAGAACTACAACCAATAGGAAAGAGTGGCGGGAAAGGCACCCTAGGGGATTATGGGAAGAAGAAACCTTGATAGGAATGACTAAGGGAAAATACAGTAGGGAAGACATATTTATGACAGTCTTTTAATTCAGCATTAGGGGCAATAGAAATAATAGAATCCACATCCTTGTAATAAATCCAGGGTATTCTCCCATACTAGTGAAGGGTTCCTCCTCCATTTCCAATATTTCTGAAATTTGAAACATCTTTTACCCTCTTGTAACTGCTCAGGTCAGAAGTGTTTAAACAGAAGTGCTACATGCATTTGCGTCAAATGTAGTGTCTACATAACAAGGCAAAGATCAAACACCCTCCTTCCTAGATTCAGACTTTTCATTCACTTAAAACTTCCTTAACACTTTGACAGCTAAAATCTGACACCTTCAATTTGATATGCTGCTGTAGCTGCACCTCAAGCAAATCCAACTGGAAAAGCAATATCCTCTGGCACCAGCTGCAGAGGACAGGTGAATACACAGCATTAGGTGTGCTGTGGAGGTGCCGGCTTCATGTGCAGACAACACTCTCTAGCTTGATTGCTCTTCCACTTGTTACAAGCAGATTCTATACTGAAGACAAAAATAAACCCTGTGCAGCTTCACACACTGAAGGGTAAGCCATGCACTTTGCATAACTCAGGATTAAAGCAGAGGGTTCAGTCAGCTATTAGTGAAAGTGGAAAAGGCAACAGTGGAAAAGCCTAGGGTGGTCACAGTAAAAGAACTCCTCTTAGTACAAAGCATCAGTATACAGAACAGAACCTCCCCCACACAGGACTTTGTGGACCCTCTACTCAACATAATTGCTTTATCTGCTAGGCAAAGAAGAATTTCCTCCTCTTCCAGTAAGTTTCAAAATCCAGCAGCTCCTCTTCTTTTCTAGCATCAAAATTATTTTTCTTTTCTCTCCCAACACCAAAAAAGCTTGCCTGCAGTGGCTGAGAAAGGATGTTTTAGCCATTAGATGTTTCGCAGTGGAAAGCAATGAGTAGAAGGGCAAGATTTGTATGGAGTACAGACAGAACAGCTATCTTTCTCCTTCTTTAAAACCCCTTGGATGCTCATTTTTTTAGAGCAGCAATGACAACCTTATGGCATGTGTGCCAGAATCAGCATCTGCAAAACAGCCCTGAGGTCTATTCCTCTACCTTCTGTCAATGCTGTTACTGCTCTTCTGTCAGCAGGCTGAAAAGGGAGCAGCAGCAGGAGGAGAGTCAGGAAACAAGTGAGATGAGTTGAAAGTAGCTTACTGTCCCTCCCAGAAAACTGCAACACCTGGCACACTAGATGGCACTACTGCAATTTTTTTTTTTTCACTGGAGCTCTTCCCCAGTTTATTATAACATTACATTCACACTGCTTTTGGCAAGGCCAGTATCTGCACATATCAGACTGCTAGGCTGTTTACTCCACTTGCATCTTCTTGATTTTTAAATCTTTCTGGGTGAGGACCTACTTCTGCAAAGCATTTTACACAAAATTGGCACTTTCTTTAATAATGAAAATGAGAAACTTTAACATACACAGAAAAGCCACTAATACAGTCAACACACATACTTTTGCCAGAAAGGCACACAATAAAAGAGTCAACTTCTTAGAAAAAAAAATCCCTTGTAGAGATGCAGAGGAGTTGATTTAATTCCAAAATGCACATTGCAGAACCAGACAGTGCAGATGCAATGCAAAATAAATCAGGCTTTCACAGCAGGCATGTATTTCCTCAAGTGTCTTTCAAAGGAAAGGTAAAAGCCCCTTGACTACAAAGGAACAATGGGGGAAATGAGGCACAACACACTAACTTGTTCCCAAAACACATGTTGACACATGGTCTAGACAAACATACATATCCTTCATGTGTATTATACAGATGTCTAAAAATCAATTCAATGAACTAGTCAATGTTTCCTGGTTGAAACAGCCTCCTCAGGCTTTCATCTGCCAGCTAATGAGAGCTAATAGTAACACTCATCAGGGCCACCTTAAATCATGATTAATAAGTATTAATGAACCAGAGTAATAACATTTATTTTTTACATCATTAAATGTTACTAGGCACCTTTGAAAATGTGACATTAAATTTTTCCCAGAGAATAATACAATTCAATTTCACAATAGATGTAATAAACATGTAACTCAATAATAGAGGGGAGAGGGGTAGAAGGCAGATAGTAGCAATAAAAATCCAATATAAAGTTTTATAAAAATGCCTAACCATAAAAACAAGGCTAAAAAGTGTCACTGCTGATTCCCTATCAGGAATCAACAGAGACAGAGATGGGTTTTAGGAGAGATTGAGTAGGAGGAAAATATTCCATAAGCAGTCTGGGGAAGAGCGAACAAAATTTGCCTCAGAGGTTAAGGCAGATTCACAGTAATGAGATAGCAGGGTATGTCAGATAAGTAGGCAGATACTGAAAGACACAGAACTTCAAAATTCAGAGAAGCTATACTTACAGCAACTAAACTTTTCTGGCAACCCAGTTTCTACATTTGTGATCCCACTTCTATGTTCATGAACCCACCACTCCTTATTGCAGTTATGTTTCCATTAGATCCACTGCATATGATGGCTTTTAGGATGCACCCACCTTCTTACTCTGACAATTTTCCCTACATCTGGAAAATAACCTGGCCCCAACCCGAATTTCAGTATTTCACTTTCCCATTGTTTTGTTCAACACATACAAAACTATAAGTTCTATACAGAGTTAATGTTTTTCCAGACTAGGTTTAAGGTCTTCACATTTGCACTGACACATACTAAATGTAACCAAATGAGCTCAAGCTAAGTATTCCTAAGAAAAAACCCAAGCAGTTCCTGGGTATCTAAATGTATTTGGACAAAGATTTTTTGCCATGTCAATAAAGAGCAGGAGTAATTGGTCCTGACGCTAAGGGTTGGTAACCTAATTTTATAAAATGCTAGACATTTTATTAAGGTGAAAGATGAACAGACTTTGATGTTGGACTTGAAATCATGTGGGGTTAATTATTATCAGAGGAACTGTATCTTGTCAAAAGGAGATTTTCCTCCCTGAATTGATGTTTTCTAATGACGTATCATAAATACTTTTAATAGTATTTACTACAAAGTTTAGAAATTGAACTTGGAAGGGGTGGTGAAAATTAAAATTTTGTTCCTGAAATTTTACACTGTACAAGGAACAGCAGAAAGATGTAGCTTCTTTGGAAGTAAGACTATATGTCTCTGAAATGGCCAAAGGCAGAAGTTCGTATCTTCTGTGAGTTCTCTTTGTAATTGTTACTCATAAATTTAGCTTCCCTCCCTGGCAACATAATGGAGCAGTTATTGAGAAAACAAATTGACTCAAACACTTTGAAGTCTGCCAGACAAACTTGATTTTTTAATAGTAATACAAAATTAATGAATAGAGAGCAGAAGCTATACTGTCATATGCCTGAATTTTAGCAGTATACTGTTTTCTTCAGGATATTTTAGCACTGAGTTTAAGGAGTTCTCAAGTTATGGAGGTAGTTTCCACCTTACACTGTGGCTGCAGTAGAGAACTCCTAACTTTGATCTTCTAAATTGAGTCTTAATTAGAAGCCTCTGCTGGATTGTTGATTAGCCTTTCTTCTCCCATCTCCAATGTGTCAAAATTCTGTTCCCAAACTTAAATCAAATTGGAAATGAACTATCATGTTGACTGAAATGAAGGGTGATGACAAACAATGAAGGGCAATGATAAACAATAACTTTGAAGGGAAGCATTTAGTGCAGTACACAAAGATTAGTATTACTTCTGATCTCATTTAATAGCTTTAATAATGAGCTAGAAGAGGGAGTAAATGGTACATTAATGAAATCTGCAGATCTATTAAACTAGGAGGAGCTGAGCATACTGTTGAAAATGGAGAAATAATTCAAGGGTTCACAGGAAAATTAGAAACACAGGCAGAATATTGCAATGAGATTCTATTTAGAAAACAGATGAATAATATTTGGGTAAAAAAATCAACAGATGGTGGTAACAGGTAGAAATCTGGAGAGCTGTAATGCTGGAAGAGACTTAAAATTAAGAGCATCAGGAAAACTAGGCAAGAATCTGTAACTGAGCAGTGGATATAAACAGTGAAATTTTGGGCAAAACTATTAAAGAACAAGTAAACAAGTAATGACTCATCTTAAAGCAGTTCTACAACCATTAGTTCTCTTCTGTATATAGCATGGGCACTGGAAAAACAGACTGTCAGTCAGATGGTTAGAGACTTTACAGCAATGGAATGTTTTCGTTGAGGAAAACTTAAAAGTAAGCCATCCATATAAAAGAGTGTTGTCCTTCAGGAAGTGAATGACATAACAGTGAGCCACCGGCTAAAAGACGATAAAGAAGCCTGAGACTGAAAAAAATAAAATATTCTCCCACTGCTTCTGGTAATTGCATCATGCAGCTTGAATTTTTTTATATTGCTGAGGAAACTGCCGATGTAATGCCAGCTGCTATGAGTTTTCCAATGCCTGATATATGTGCGCAATATGTTGGAGAGCTAAAGCTAGTTGTGAGCAAGTTAATTGCAGTTGAGGAGCTCACACAAATTAATCTTGCTGGGAATAGTTCTACACAAACTATAGTGGAGGGCCAAACAAGTGCTATATCGCTCCCTGTACCAGAGACGGTTTCAGCAATTCAGCACGGCAACAGCATTAGGATGTAGAGTATGTATGTAAAATGATATTCCATATTGGTCATCAGTCTTCAAAAGACCTTGGTAGTTCTTGAATGTTGAAGGCAATTGTCCTTTATTGCTGAGTGCCTCCATACAGTATTTTTAAGTGGGCTTGTCCACTCAGAAGTTTGTCACTGTCAGTATGTTGTGACCCAGCACTGAGTGTGCAGAGAGCAGGGCATTGATCCACAGCTTTAAATTTGCACACTTCAGTGGAAAACCTGGCAAAAGCCCTTTCATGTAAAACCATGCTATATTCATTTATATCTTGGCATGTCCTGCCATTCCATACTTCTGGATCATTCATCTTCCAGGGGAATAAGCTCAAAAACAATGAGCCATCATGCAAAAATGTCAGGATGAAAAAAGGAGGATATGTATATATGAAAAACAATACAAAAATTACCAGATGCATAGGTAGACCCCCTGGTCCCTTGTGAATGCACCTGTTTGCTGAGACAGCACCCTTTCAGCAATGTTTCAGGGACAGTTGTCTACATTTTCCAGAAATTGAGGGCTTCGGGATGTTTGTAGAGCTACCTACTGGCAAACTTGCTTGATATGACTTTACAAGAAAAATATCTTCTGTAACTAATCAGATTGGCTGCAACGGTTAGAAACACACATCTGAATGATCTTAAACTAAACTTTTTAACATTTTTAAAATACAAGGCAAAGGAGTCTTACACATGTTTGAAAGCAGCATGATTTCCCTATTTATGTCATGAATCTGTAGGCTACTTCACTACACAGCTGAATTTTCAAAATCGTGTACACAGAATCTTCACTGCACATACCAAGTTCTGCTTTAAAAACAGTATGCCCCATTTTTTCACACTATGTACGCTTCAAAATCCCAGCACCTTATCCAAGGGTTACCTCACTCTGGAACATCATTTAAGTGTCCATATGAATACAAAACCAGAATTCAAATTTGTTTTGTTTGAAAATGTAGGCCCAGTATCTGGCTGTTTGGGTGCTTCTGAAATTTCTCTCTTGTTAACAGCTAAATCACATTTGCCTTTAGAAACCTGTCATTTTACTTGGTTTTTATTGCTGAAAGACTACATATGTGATGTCTATATTATTTGCCCATTCTAAAATTCACAACTTACATATTTCCCAGCACATGAATATTTTTTCTTGCTTCTGACCCCACATTCCATCAACAAGATGTCAGCAGACCCTGTAACCACTGTATTCCCAGGACACAGAAATATGTGCTCATCACATTATATGGTGGGTAAAAACATCACTGAGGCATTTGAATGTTTACAGGCACAGTATCAGTGGAAATCACTAGCCAGTGCCAACCAAATTTGAAAGAAAACCAGTGTTTGTGAGAATACGTGGCTGAATAAATGGACTGACTGATATTGGGTTGCAACTGATGGAAAGCCCAAAAAGCTGGTGCAACTGTAATAGTAAGAAACAGAGAACATACTTGAAGAAGACACATTATAGATGCTGATACTAAGGGAAATGCTTCAAGCAAGATGCATAAGGCCACAACAAAGCAAAAATCAAAACCATCACATAAACCTGATGTTAAAACTGAATGATCACAGAAACATTTCTCTTTTTTTCATTTATATGCAGGTTTTCTCACCAAAACACTAATAACCTAGAAAAATTCTTAACATGTTTTACTCCTTTTTTTCCCTTTCAAGTTGTTTTGGGTTTTAGTTTTTGAATTTTTTCCTTATTATTATTTTTTATTTTTTTCTTTTTGTTTGTTTGTTTTTAAAATATTATTATTTATTTTAGCACAATAATTCATAGAATAAACGCGGAAAGGATTCTGCTCAAACCAATTTTATATTGGGGATATATTGACAAAACAAAATCATTTCAACATTTTTGATATGTATGAAGTCATGCAGAGCCCCACAATTTTTCAGAATTAGCTTGAAATAGTGCAACTAGTTTTTATAGCACTGAAACTGTATCTTTCATTTTCTTTTTCTTAGAGAAATGCTGTTTCTCATGTCACTGACTATGACTAATGACATTGACTATGACTTTAGCAAATATGCTTGAAAAGCTTCTTCCACCAGTCAGGATTAAGAAATCCCATTATATTAGTGCATTTACATAAAATTCACTTCCCTATATCAGCAATATAGAACTATCTACTATTAAGCAGCAGCACATTATGAGAGACAGTAGATGATACTACTTTTCAAAAGGTTTGTGCTACACCATTATTCTGTAAATATTTTTTGCTTTTGCAAGAAATACTATACATTGTACTACTCAATTTTATCCTGCAAAATATTAGTGAACACTACTTCTTGAACCTGGAAAGGGAGATAAGTAGTAAAGCAGTACTTTAATTTGACAAAATAATTCAAATACCTATTTGAAATTCTGTAAATACAGGTTATTTTTCAAACATCTTGTCTTTTCTCTCTCTCCCTCTCTGTCTCCCTCTCTCTCTCCTTATATATATATATATATATATATAGTCTTCCAAACAGTATTACAGATGTGCAGTGATGTCTTAGGATTATGTTACTCTGGATGTATTACAAAACATGTACCTGACCCTGAAGCTAAACTAAAAACATCAAAAGAAAAAATGGTACAACTGTTTAACATGGCTTTCTCCTGCTTGATTTCAACACAATTAAAAAATGTTGAAGGATATGATAGGTATCATGGTTTAGCACCAACATTTTTACCATTACAGAGGTTGTCTCCTTAACAAAGAAGTCACATGAATGAATATGGCATCTCATTCATTTAAGCTCTTTAGATCTTCCCTCATGTTTTAGCTTGGCACAAAGTAGACTGAACAGTCACATAGTGTAGGTGCAATCCTACACATTTTTCCCCTTCTGATGAAATGCTTCAGACACATTATAAGCACACAACAAAAACAAAGTGCTTATGGGTAAGCAAGTCTATTTTTGGATCCAGCTCCTTTCTATCTCCCTTAAATGGCCTCTTTCAGAATAAACTGATGAATAGATCTAGTGGTGGTTGTTGTATTAAAGCTTTTGAGTGATCAATAGCCCATAGGACACAATAGTTAGAGCAGTGAGGGGCTGGATTTTAGGTGCAATTATACACTGTGGTCTAACAAATATTTCTGTTTTCTCACATTCCCATGGGGTCTCAACTAAAAATTGTGGGTGCTTATATAATTAAAAGACTGCATCATGATCTATGGTGTAGATTAGCCTAGGGAGGGTAAAGGCAACCTTTTATTTTCTAGTCTTTGAAAAGCAGATTTTGTAAATTACCATTATTTTAGCAGAATGCATATAGCACCTTACTAAATCTATTTAAAATCTGTCCACTGGTGGTGCTGCTACCCACATCATTTTCCTCTCTTCTGTGCCAAGGCAAGAAGTTGTAGCAATAGAAAGCTGTTACCTTTTAGGTAGACTATTACTACAGCTTGTCATTGGTTTCAGTAATTTGTTTCCTTGCCAAAGAGTGAGTAACTTTATGTTGAGATCCAAGTTCTCCAGTGGACTGTGACATACTGATGATGAATTATTTTTGTACTCTCTTTCTGGCCTGTATTCATGAACTTAGCACTGTTTTTGTTTTGTTTTATTTTAATATACATCCTTTGGTAGTAGCAGGAAAATGCAGAGGAAGTTTTGTTGGGCGTCTGAATTCTATCACGGAGCCTGCTCCATGTCTTCAGGAACAGTCCAATCCAGTTAATGCAAAGAAGTCACTAGGGACTGAAGCGTTCTCAAAGCAGACTGAATCTTTGGCAGATTACAGAACCTAAAATTAGTAAGTTCTTCACTGAGTTTATGTAACATGTCCTTCTTCTCCAAGGCTTATACTGGGTCCAAATATAAGGAATCTTAACAGGTAGAGAAAGAGAGGTATGCAGATGAGCATGTGTCATTAGTGTCCCAATTTTGATTCACTCCTCACTCAGCGTCTAGAGATGCTAAAGCTATTTTGTTTTCTTCCTGCAAAACCTTCATGTTTCAGACACCTCTGATCCATACCACCCATAAATATTTGAGACTGAAAGAAAAAGACTTGGTGGTCCGAAACAATGAAGAAGCGATGCAATGGTTATTAGAGGTGTTTGCTGAAAGATTTGCAAGAATCCAGTTCTTGTTTAGCCTGAGTCAGGTTAGAATGTCCATTACTCAATTACCAGATGAGTGTGTTAAGCAGCATGTGTTGGTTATCCTGTACTGAACTTATAAATTCCTCCATTTTTTTTTCGCATTCATGATAGTTTTTTGATAAAAAATTATCACAATTCTGAAAAAATATCTGGGTGCTAAAAAAATCTATCAGTTTTCAACAGTAAAACACAAATAAAAAGTCATAATAATCTCTCCTTTTTTAGACTTGTCTTTCCATATTCCCTGTTTTTTCCTTTTAAACATCTTAGTGCAGAATTCCTCAGAGTGCAATGGAAAAGAGCAAATTCTATCACACTTCCACAAGTAGAATAACAAAAGATTACCATTTTGAACTCTATATGGACACAGGCTCCACAAACAACATCAACACAAGCCTTCCATTGAAGTCATTGGCAGTTGGATCAGGTCTTAGCTTTCAACCAAATAAATTTAATCAACTGGAATAAAAGGAGAAAATAACACATGAATGTCATCTAATTTCTTTTTCCATCAAAGTATCTTTTTTCATATGACTGTAACTGATATTTTTAAAGTTATTTTTGCAGTGTTCTTTCAACATGGCTGAACTAACACTGTGGCAGAGGGATGTTAAATGGGTATTGCAAAAGTGATTTGGTATTTTTATTTCACTCTCATCCTTCAAATCAAGATTAGTCAAGTCCTCATAAACATGATATATATAAGATTTCTAAGGATTTTCTAAAGGCTGCATGTTTGGTATTTCTCCTGTAGCTACAGCATAGAGCCTGGACTGATGCCTGAACAGACCCAAGGTGTGTATCTCTCAGCATGTGAATCACTCTGTCATGTGCTATTGGTTATAGAGCTTACAATTGTTATCCAGCTGGATTAGTGCCTTAAACATACCTTTGCCATTCAAGGAGAAGGTTTAAACAGGACAAAATCTTTGTTTTCCTATCACAGTTCAACAAGAAAGACAGCATGACAGAGCAAGCTGCGAGCACTTTCTTAGAAGATCTTGTGATTAATGTAACTTATGTTTCTTGCAATGCCTGCTTACTTGCATGGCATACTTTACAGCCATTAATTTCTCTAGGTATTGGTTTGTTCTCCATTTAAAAATAAGGTGATATTAAGTTTTTGATAGTTTTTTTCATTGTTTTTCTTTGAATGAGCTGAGATTTCAAATGAGAAGAGTTCACAGATGAAACACTGGAAAGAGAACACAACAAGTAGAAAATAGCACTGCCAAAAGACAAAGAGTTCTTAAAAAAAAAATCAACTGTACCAATTGTTTCCTGCTACAATATTGCAAGCATTCCAGTGCAGAAATATTCCCATGCTGTTATACACAGTTCTTTCTCTGTCCCTGGAAGGGCACTACACAGGAGAAAAGAGTTCCTAATGAAAAGAGAAATGATTTCTCAAAAGCCTCACAGGAGATCAATATCAACATTAGGAAAACCTTTATATCTTTCATCAGGCAAATGTCCCTTTCAGAGGACAATACCTATCTGCACTTTCTCATATCTACTGCAGAATTACCTGGCATTGAGCAAACTTCTGAAGATCTAGGGTAACATGAAGATAGATGTTTACTTTACAATATATAATTATGAAAACAGAAAGCTACAAGTTTTTTTTAGCTTCAGTTGTCTTTAATATTTATATAGTTAATGAAAGTAAGTATACAGTTCTGCTTTGTTCTGGAAAGCATGTCTGCTGAAATGTTCAACAGAATACAAAACTTCATACATTCCTTCAAAAACTGACATTGATGGAGTTTTGTAACTGAAATGTTAAAATGTCAGAAAGAAGACCTGAAACCCAAAATCATGTATCTCAGCTCTGCCCTTCTCTGCAGTAACCTGCATGTACTGCTGACTGGATGCTGAAATGTATCTTTTCATCCATAACTTTGCAATAGCCTTTCCTGTACTAAATTTACTTTGTATTTTAAAAGTTAAATGATTGCCTATTAAAGTCAATGCTACAGAATCTCAGCTTCTGTGGAGAAGGAAATATTAACGGCATGTGTTCAGTATACAACCAATTCAAATAAGAAAACTGTAATGACATTAGAGATTACCTTTTTATCTTTCAAATTTCTCCTGTGAATATGGAAGGGAAAGAGGTGATTTTATAAAAGACATAATTATAACTGCTCTTGAAGTGAGTTGTGATCACAATCTACTAAGAGGATAGATAAGTATTTGACTATAGGACTAGAATTTTAGCAGATGTAACAAACCAATTTGCAAACAATAGCAGCATCAAAAAACAGTTATGCTTTTCCATTGTGGTTTATCTCTATTGCTGCCCACCTACCACTTTAAAATTTACCCTCTTGACAATCATTAAAGCTTGAATACAAACTCTTCTCAAAATATGTTTGTATATATTTTCATGATTTTGTGTAGATATTAATCACTATGACAAATAAAAGAAACTTTTCTTTAAAGTTGGAAATTGCAAAAAAACCCCCCCTGTTTGGTTATTTGAGCATAATTCTACGGAGTATCACTCATTTCATCTCACTCATCTCACTCATTTCTGCAGGTAGTGTGTCTCTTTATGATTCTTTGACCACTGTGCAATGTCTCCTAGGTTCTTGTTTTTCATGCAAAGTCACTGCATCATTTAGTGAGACAAAAGTGAGGCCTAAATTTAGGCTTCAGATTTCAAAGTAGGCCTGAGACTATCAGCTGATTTGAGCTGGGCTGGGCTACCTGCCAGCTGACTACTACTGGCCAATGGTATTCCATACCATATTCCGACATCATCTCAAAATATAAAAGCCAGTGTAGGAGTGGCTTAGGCAGTTCCTTCAGGCTGTGGTCCCAGGTGAACCCGACCCAGCACTGGCTTACTATCATGTTATCTTAGGGAAGTAAAATGTTTGTTCTTAGTCTTTCTCTCTGTTTCAGTCTATGTCTGGGGAACTGAGTGCTCCAGAGTGATTTGTAGTTAGAATGGTGTGATTTGCGTTGGGGAGTGGGGATTTACTTTTTTGTTGTTTCTACCTTGTGTAAGTGTGTGTTATATTGTAGTTTTCTTTTAATTTTCTCCTTTCTGTATAAATATATAAACCTGCTTTGAGTTTCCAGGTTTTTTCATCTCCCTTTTCTCAGTGCGGGGAGGGAGGCTTCCAATCTGTATTGGGCAGTTGGCATTTTGCCAGCTCAACACAAGACAGATATTTGGTGAAGATCAGGTCTCGGCACAGGAAGTTGTCTGAACTCAAAAAGGCAGTCAATAGAAGGGTTAATACATGCATCCAGCAGGGAAGCATATTGTTTATGTTTATGTTTCAGAATGTACTAAAAACAAGCAGATAAAACAGTGCTGTTTACATAAACAATCTCTGGGAATACAGCCAAGTTCCTGGGAAGCCAACAAAGGTCCTTGGTTGTTCCATGTGTGGGCCACCACTATCTACGTTTTTGGTTGAGATGGCAAAATGCAAACTGCCCCACACAGAGAAGAAGAATCCACCCCCCTAACCAACGGAAGAGGAGGGAGGAAAAAAACCAAAAAGGAGGAAAAAGAAACCCCAAAACCCGAAAAAGCAAGCTTCTTATATTATACAAAAGAAAGAATTAAAAACAGAATATGATATGATACACATATATAGAAAAGTGAGAAAAGGCTAAAAACATTAACTACTGAGTCACCCAACCAAATAATACAGATTCCCACCACCCAAACCCCACAAAACCTACCAAAAACTCTTCCAGAGAAAAATCCTAGCAAGAGAGGAGAAAAATTAACAAGAAAATGTTCACCTCCCTAGATAACACAATGGGGATGGCAGCAAGGCCGAATCTCAGTAGAGGCAGGGCAGCGTGTCCTCACGGGTCTAAGGCAAAGACCAAAAAGAGGCAGAAGCTCCACCTCCCTCTTTTTATACCTTTTGATGATGTCAGATGATAGGAAAGACCTCTTTGGTTGCTTAAGTCAGGGCACGCTTGTCCCTTCTAATCTAGGTCACATGCTCTGGGCCTGCTGAATTGAGGCCTAGTTAAGGCCTAGCTGAAACTAAAGCCAACCCAGCATACCTCTCAAGTGAATGATGGCAACTTTGTCCCCATCCACAGTGTGAAGCGACTCTGACTGGGCAGGACCAGCTCAGTTGACAGAACCACTAGTGTTGACTAACCATGAGCTTTTGCTAGGTGCTGATGCCAATTCTTCAAAGTCCCCCCCCTCCAATGCTTTCAGAGGAGTTTTCAATAGTCCATCACACCGCTCAACCTTGCCAGCAGCTGCTGCGTGCTAAGGGATATGATACACCCTTCAATGCCATGCTCTTTTGCTCAGGTGGTAATCAGACTATTCTTCAAAGGACTCCCATTGACTCACTTCGTTCTGGAGTACTGTGTTGCCACAGACTTGCTTTTCAAGACCCAGAATGGTGTTCTGGGCAGTGGCATAAGGCACCGGGTATGTCTCCAACCATCCCGTAGTTGCTTCCACCAGAGTAAGCACATAACACTTCCCTTGGTGAGTCTGTGGCAGTGTGATATAATCAACTTGCCAAGCCTCTCCATCTCTGTACTTGTCCCATCACCCACCATACCACTCTCTTGGCTTGTTTGATGGCAGCACACGTCTCACAATCACGGAGAACCTGGAAAATAGTGTCCATGGTTAAATCCGCCCCTCGGTCTTGTGCCCACCTAGGGGGGGAACAAGATCGAGGGGCGAATTTAAGCATGGACACCATTTCTTCCGTTACCCATGATTGTGAAAGGTGTGCTTGCTTTTGTGAAAACCGAGAGGGGATGGTGAACCCAGTGTGGGGATGGAGAGCCCTGAGAAGAGGATGGCACGATCCCAATGTGTGCCTCAAGGACTTTTAACCTTGGGAAAACAAAATAATGTATCATCTATGTATTAGGTTGAGCTGGAAAAATGCCAACTGCCCCACACAGAGAGAAGGAATCCACCCACCTCACCAAGGGAAGAGGAGGCAGGAAAAAAAACAAAGAGGAGGAAAAAAACCCCTTAAACCCCCAAATAGCAAGTTTCTTATACAAAAGAAAGATAATTAAAAACAGAATATGATATAATAAATATATATAGAAATGTGAGAAAAAAACAAACAACAAGAACTACTACATTTGGCCTGCTGAATTAAGGCCTAGGCAAGCCCTAGCTGAAACTAAAGCCAAAACTACCACAACTTATTCTGAGAGAGGAACCTCATAGAGAAGAGAAGAAATAATTCAAGTTCCCAAATATTTGCAATTTCATAATTTCATTTGTTTCATAAAGCTCTCTTTCTTTCCAGATATGGCCCATACCATTTAAAAAGCTTGGATAATCTGTATAACTCTTCCAAATAGGAACAGACTGGTAATAAAGCAGTGAAAAGAATATATGAATAGTAAGTGTCCTCTGAGATAACTTTCAAAGCCTACAGATATGAGTGTTGCTTTAAGCTTTGCAAGAAAGAATCCAGAACCCTTCAGGTAAGAAAAAGCAAATTCTTACATGACTTAAGATCAGAAAACTGGGTGAAGTTTTTTTTCTCAAACTTAGTAAGTGACCTAGATAAAAATTGACCTTTCGACAGTGACGATATCTGAGAAATTTCAGGTGTGAAGGTGAAAGTTTGACAGTCATAAACAGCTGAAAAGGATAGAAAGAAAACATTTTAAAAAACCCGTATCACTATGCTCTCCATCCAAAATACTGTTACTAGGTCTTTTACAATGTAGTGCAGACAGCAGAGTAAGCTGATCAATGGAACAACAATCTGTCTCTAATAAAGAGGAAAAACATCATGAAGATTGGAGATGAGATCATGGATCATCCAGAAGACCACCTACTGAAAAAAAAGACAAAGAGGAAAAGAAAGTCAGTTTTAGCCAGCTTTAGTTTCTTGCTGGACTGACCCTTGAACCACTAAGTCATCAGTTTCCAAACATTCAGTTTTACTGGCCAATTACTCAGCAGAACATGACATGATCAATGATCTGAAAGTTTTCAGCTGGTTGTATTGATCAAATATATAAACAAAACACAACTGTCAGCTGCTCTGAGTTTACTGCTGATGAAGTGATGTTTAAAACAATTAATGAATTAATGCTTGAGCACAAATGAAAAAAGCTTAGCTGATATAAAAGAGCAAAAATGTTTAGTACTCAATTAAAAATTTGCCTTCTAATTGATTTTTTTAATAGCTTGATTGGCAAAACAGAGGTGTGAGCTATAATTACCAGCTACCTATAATAGCTCTTTTTTTAGTTTTGGATTTCTGTTAATTATTTCCAAAGTAAAGGAAGCAGGATTACTGCGGCTGCCAAACTCTGTTCAAATTATTGGTGCTAAAAAAATAAATATCAGAAAATGCAAATTATTACAAAATGTGAAGGTTGATTACTTTTTGTAAAAAACCAGGCAGATGAACAAATGCTACGAAATGCAGAGGCAGGGCTGAGGCACACAAAGGAGTTTTATGGTAAACTAATGAGCTTCCAGGTGTCGGCTGAGCTTGGGTAACTAATAATATTTGCACTCTTAGCCTGGAGCAAATCTGAAGCAAAAGGTGATAGATAACCTTTAAGGAGAGCACCCTCTGTTAGCAGGACCAGCCCCAAACAAGAGTCAAAGTTTGCAAAGATGCTACACTTTATGAAGAACAACTTACCTCATTTCTCCTTGACCTACTTTAAAAATAGGAACAATTTCAACTTTTAAAGGCAGTAATTTAATTTCCCTCTGACAGCAACAGAATGATCCAAGACTCAGTATTAGCTCACCTTTTCAGAGGAAGTGTCTATAAAACAGGGGCTGCTTTCAAGAAGAGACTTGGAGTCAAAGTCATTATTGGTCTCCCTGGAAAATGTAATTTATGCCTTGCTTAGCCAGGTAAGATGGGAGGCAATCTAGCTGTGAGAAAATAAGGAGCTGAGTTAAAGAAAATGGAAGGGGAAAGAATTAAGCATGAAAAGAACACTATTTAAAGGAAGAGTGAAAACTGAGAGATTAATTTACTGTTAGCTCCATTTTATCTCTTGTAAGTACATTTTTTAATTCTTTAAATCAAAGTTCTTCTGCTCTATGTGTGTTGTCATTATTTCCCTGGAATTGAAAATTTCTGTTTTGTTCAGCAAGTGCATGTTAGAAATCTTGGGCTATTAAAAGATGGTGCCAATGTTAACTATTATACAAAGGATTAAATCTTAACTAAGTAGTATTAAAAAGTGACTTTATAAACCTTTAGGTTATTGGTACTTAAAGATTTTTCAAAGAAAAGAAGACCAATATGAAGGATTAATAGTTAAGGTTATGCAAAATCCATTTAATCAGCATTGCTAATTTTAGCTTGAACTAAAGCTGCTGGCAACTATGTGCATTTTGCTTTGGGGCTTTACTTTTGAAGAGAGTGATGAATACATTTTTGAGGTAAATTCATCTTAACTGAAAGTCTACCTAATGCTCTTTAATTGCTGGAAAGAAGTTATTTTAATAGCATTTGCATTTAGGAGAGGAAGAAGGTCTTCAACTGTGCATCTTTAAGACCCTAAAATAAGAATTTTATTTTCACATTCATATAATATACTGCTTGACTATAAAACAGGTGAGTTTTATAAACAATACAGTCATCAATATGGACATTGTTTATGAAGAAGTAATTGTTCTCCTGACAGTACATACTCTATTCAGAAAAGGGCCTAGGAACATTGGAGCATACTCTGAAGATATGATATACAGCAACTTGCCAAACTATCTGAGGCACAAATGCTGAGAAGGAGGGTCTTTCATTGACAGATGCTACCCAAGCAAGGCAGCTGCACAGAGTGTCAGCTCAAGCACTCCAGGTATTTTTAGCCAGAAAGATAAACTTCCTAATACTTCACAGCACATTTACCCAGCTTCAAAATCACAAGGGATTAAATTGTTCAACATGAAGTGGATTAGATAAGGTTATGTTCTTAGTTTGAACAAAATTGTATGAATACAAACACTACGTTTCCTGTCCTATGAGCATCAGATAAAATCTGTCTGCATCTCACACTGGTGGGGTAAGGTATGGAGAAAGCAAGGGCTGGGCATTTGGTGAACTAAACTTTTACAAGATTATGAAAATCTTGTGGAAGAAGCTACCCTTTGTATTGCAAGCATCAAGAGCCATGGTCATAATTCCATAGTGAATTACCAAGGGCTTTATCTAGTGGGAAAAGTGGATAAAACTAGTAAAATTAGACTCTTGACTTACAATGACGTGAAATTTGGATAAGTGTACCTATGTTAACACACTGCAATTATTCATACAAACAGGGTTGCTATGTTAAAACGTATGTCTAGATCTGTCTTGGGTTGAGCTGACAAAATGCCAACTGCCCAAGAACAGAGAAAAAGTGTTCCTCTCCCCCCTCAACCAGCCAAGAGAAAAGGAAGGAGAG
>JAOXXN010000471.1:54749786-54770405 GCA_026770055.1 Myrmophylax atrothorax
ACCGGCAATCACAGGTTTGAAAGATCTACTAGTAATCCAGTATTTTAAAAGTACAGAATATACGAAGTTCGGTCGTAAGAACAACAGACTGCTCCTTTTGTGAACTTTGACAGCGCAGAAACACCAAGGAAGGACTTCCTTCAGGAAGTCTAATTGAGGTGTGGACCCATCATTTGCATAGAACTGGACCTATGAGAAAAGAGCCAAAAGAAGGAGAGGTGATTAAGGTTAAAGAAGTTCTCACTTGACAATCTGCAAGGGTTCAGGGAATATTTCTCAATTACTTGCGAGAAGTGACCATGAATGCTGCTGTGTGAAGTTTCTGAAGTAGAAAACAAACTAAAAAGTAGAAGGGAACGGCTGTTTGAGCCTCAAATAAATACATTTTAGTCTTTGTTAGCCTCAAGTACTTTACAGCTGATTAAATGTTAAAAATATGGTATTATCCATAAAAATTTTGATGTAAGTAGATGTTCATATGGTTGATATGCTGAAGTTGACTGTGGGGGTCTTCTGGTTCAAAAAACTTGAATCACTGTTTCAAAAAACTTGAAGCTCTGATTGCTGTGAAAGACAAGCAGATACCAAACACAGTGGCCTTGCTGTGAGTGGATATTTATTCATAATTGCAGTGACAGAAGAATTTGGGAGAATGGCTCATCTTTCATCTTGATTTGCATATTTCTTCAATATCTAGAGTGCATCTAGAGCATATCTACATATGCTAATTAGTTGCTTGCAATTAATTGGCCTTTGAAGTTCATAATAACTTCTGAAACATTTATTTTTCCTTTTGAACTTTTAAATAGATATAGCAAGAAAAAAAGTGATTTTTTTAATTGTTATTTGTAATAAATATAACTGCATTGATACAATTTAATGAACACACACTTTGAAATTTTGGTTAAATATAAGGGAAGGAGTGTTACATCAATGCTCCTGCTTTCTCTAAGATAGTGGACACTACCTGTTCTGTTCAGATTCATGATCTTTTGAGTTTGTTGACTCTTGAGGCATGACTTCCCATATCTGAGTGTTTTGTTGTGGTTTGGTTTTTGTTTTGTTTTTCTTTATTTTTTCTATTATTATTACCAAATCCATGTTAAGTTGGAAAGAAAGTGTTGGTGATTTTTTGGGGTTTGTTGCCAAGTGCCATTTCACTAACATGATGATTAGTAGTGCTTTGGTTAATCGTTATCTAATCTTTTGCCAAAAATTACTTTTGTTATTTTTTCCTCCCAAGCTGGTACTTGGAATTGCAGCACTTGGTGGATAGTGGAAGGTTGTCTTATTAGAGTCAAACTGCCCTAAGTTATCTTGATTCTTGTGGGATTCTTCTATTAAGATAAGTACTAGTTCTATTATATCTGTTTGGATTAGTGGATCTCTGCAGAGATAAATAGCTGAAAATAAATCACTGCGTAAATCAGCTGCATTTTAATTCACTTAATTTTCTTCTATGTTGACTCTATTTTGCACAAACCAATTTTAAATAGAAGACTCTATATCGTTTTGTATAGCATCTTGTTTTTTGAGTGATCTAGGAATGATGCAAATGAAGTCATTATATGCATTTTGGAAACCCAGATTTAATCCTTATCTTTGATCAAACTCTTAGACTTTCAGCAGATCAGCTACTGTGCATTTAGCCTTTACAATTTCTTTTTCCCCAGTCAAATATTTTTGAGGACAGAAGTCTCTAAAAAGTGAGGAAATGGGAGAAGCAGTGGAAATCAGGATAAATGAGCAGCATCTGAGGATGCTGGCCAGCTTCTTTCACTAGTGCACACCTTTGTAGTTGGTGCTCAGTAATGATATTGCTAAGCCAAGCAAGGTGACTTAATTTATGAAATGCCTTGGTCTGTGTTTGCCAGAAAACATGTTACTGTCCCAGTAATTTGGGCCAATGTTATCAAAATCTTGAGTTACAATTCAGAAAAAATATGCTAACTGGAGTTCAACTGAGAAGAGACAAAATAATTTTTTTCAATATTGAGGAAGAAAAGCAAACACTGGAAGAGGAGTATTAAATTATAGAGAGATGTTTATGGGAGAGTAATTAATGTTTAGGATTTCTGGCAGTACAGTAGGCTGAGATTCCTTTAGTATCCAGGTGGAACTACCTATTGCTTTACTGGGCAGAGTAGGTCAAATTCCAAGGTGAATTCAAGTTTACTTATAGCTAAGGAAGGGGCTTTTTTCCTAGCCTTGTATAGTAACGACTGATTGGGATGCAAATGAAGGGTGTATCTGTATGAACTCCTTAGATGACTTTGACTTTTGTAGTTTAACCAGCCAGATGGGATGCTTTTGGCGTGAAGATAACACCACTGGGTGAATGTGACATGCTCTGTGTTCCAGGAGGTGCTGAAGCCGGTGCCGTGATGCACATTTAAGTAAGGAACGCACTGTATTCTCGTAACAGAAGTCTGAGATGAGATACCCGTGTCTGTTGTGCTTCTTGATGGAAGCTCAAATGATGATATCGTAACTTGTTGGCTATTAACCATTACTTTGGAAGAAAATGTGTAATTTCACTGAAGACAAGCCCATAAAGTTTGTGATCCTGGTTATTCATTGAGAATTTTTAGTTACCTGTTACATATATGCTATTGGAATAGGAATTTAAATAAACAGAGACAAAGCATATATATAAAGAATTGTGTTTCTGAATCAGGGGCCTTAATGGTCTTCAAACAACTTTGGTTAACCACTTATTTTCCTAGGAACATAGGAGTGTACAAAAGTGTAAGGATTTACAAGCCAGTGCATTGGCCTGGATTTGTGTTCAGAGCTATGATTAAACATTACAGTTTTTGTTCAGCTCCTAAATAAAATCACATCAAACTACATCTGTTAAGCAGCACAAAGGCATACTTACTTGGACTTCCAAATAGCTATGCAGCTTTTCTATTTATAACACAAATTGAAGATTTCAGAAGTTTTGAAGCAAAATGTCACTGGTATTGCCAGGACCCACTTCTACTGCAGTGTGTTACTACATTGTAACTGCCCGAGTCATGTGTAATGTAAGTATCATCTGTCAGTTTGACTCTTTTTTTTTGTTTGTTTTTTTAAAGTACATTTGTATTACTAACTTGATGGTACTCTTGACAGCTACTGGCTTTCTTTTTTTTATTGGAATAGTCAATTTTAGACTGTTTAAGTGCTCACTACTAATAACTTGGGCAGTGATAACATTTTTGAAGGTACAAAGTGCTAATGACTTCCATTAAAGCTTAAAATTTTCTTTGACCAGTGGATACACAGGCAATGCAAAAAATGTGTTTTACTGATGGACAAATGGCAGTACAGAGGAACTACTTGAGAGTTGTAGCCACAATGTATTAACTGGCAACTGCACGTACATGCCTTTGTACCACTGACACCCGACTCTTAAAAATCATTAGAATGTTTCAGTTTCTGTAGGCTTGTATTCTAGTAGACCTATTCAGTATACATCTGTCAGATTTTGTGTGTGTTTTACTTTGTTGAGAAGATAACCACATTAAATCAGATTGATGCTTTTCTGTAAGTAATTTTCCAACACTGATTCATTGCAGTGAGGTTATTATAGGACAGAGTACATACAGTGTTCTCTTACTGTGTACGCTTCTGTGTATATTTGGGTATTGCAAGAAAATTCTGAGGTCACAGTTTGAACAGTGTTTTCTTCTAAATTTCAATATTTAGTTCTGTCTGAATAACTATTCAGCTTTGGAAGACAATGTGTTACATTGTTTATATGTATCCTCTGGGATACACAGTCAAGTTTGAGTAGTGTCCTCTTATTTCGTGTAGTGTTGCAGTAGTGGCTTTAACATACATGGTGGGTTGTAAATGGTATTAGTCTTCATGCAGTAATGATTGCATCAATTCATACTGTTTGGTTTTTTTAAAGACTGTTGTTCTATGTAAGCATATTCAAATTGTTTTATGTGCCTTTCATAATGAGATCATCATACTTTTGATTAAATACTGGCTTCTGTGCCATAGATACAAGCTTGGGGTTCAGATTTTGAAAATCGGGGAGTAGAACAGAGATAAAGTCTGCAAAATTCTGGAGAGCAAATTTAAATTTTTGTAATGCAAAAAGAATTTTTTTTTCAATTCTCTGAGCTACAATGTTAATGTAAAATTGCCCAGTACCTTTATTTCTTTGAAGCTACCTGTATTAGCAATGTTCTTTAAGTGTTCATTACCACTTCAGAGAGTATTAAATGTTCAGTGTGTTATGCCATATCTAGCTTCAGGAAGACAGATTTTATTTTCACAACTGATACTTTTTTCTTTTACTGTTTTCTTTTATTGATCAGTAGTACTCCTGGTTTTGTTTCAGTTTGGCAGAACTGCAAAATACTAAAACTTTTATTTAATGCAAAGAGTGAAAGAATTGGAACTAGAATTTGTGCTGCAGGGATGAAGAACAAATAACTACTCATGTCTCATTGCTTGCAGTTTGTTTCATATTTCAGAGGTCATTTTTGTAATTTAAAACGTCTACAGAGCTGCAAGTTTAGATTTTTCAGAATTTAATGGTTTATATGTACTTTGCATGGGCTAGATATGTTGCAGATTCATGAATTTGTCATTACTGCCTTATTTAGTTTGTATCTTCACCATAACAGTTTAGGTTTTTAATCTATTCAGTTCAAATGCTTTCATTGTACTAGTAGTTAGTCCATGAAGGTGAAAAACAGTTGAGCACTTCTTTTAATCAGTGATAAGAAAGTGTTTTAAATTTAGGAACTTCAAGATAAAGTATGTTTTTTTGAGATAAATGATGATTTTTAAATACTGATTTATAAAGTCTTGAAAGTCTATTAAATATCTTCAGCCTTTACACAATAAATAGGTACGAATTTTCTTTTCACCTTTGTATTTCATTGTTTGTGTGTTTAGCAGCAAAAATTGCAGTGTCTTGTTGCCTTTAGAGTTCCAAAGACCATATCCATTAATTACTGTTTATGTGGAATACTGTGTTGTGGCTCCTCCTCCTGTAATGCCACAGGGCATGTCCAGTGGTGCCATGCAGTGCTGTCCTGTGGATCTTCAGGCTGCTGTGGAGTGAATGGGATGCCAGAGCGCTGCAGTACAGAGCTTTCAAGTCCCACAGGAGCCAAGCTCCTTTGGTGGTGTATGTGATCCAGGCTGGTCAGCCAGTCTTGGCAAGGCTACAGAGTTGTTACTTCTGGAGTAGGGAATTGACCTTTTAGATGAGACAGACCAACTAAGAAGTCTTTGTGGGGAAAAAACCCAAATGTAATAAATGCAGACTGTTTGAAAACATTTAAGAAACAGGCAATTTAATTCCACAATTCTATCTGCACTGGACTGTGTGTTCTAGGATTGATCCAGGCAGGTTTCCAGCATTATGGCTGTAGGTGGCTGTGGGCTGCACTGTCTTCAGCTGCTTTGTCTAAGAGTTCAGTCCGTGCCTTCCACTACATCTGTTCAACCTAGGGGGAAAAAGGTGCTTTGAGGTGGAGGGAGGGAGGTTGGTTGGAGTCTAGATACAGAGTGAAGAAAGACAGGGAGACTGGATTAAAAGGCAGAAACTACTTCTGGGATTGGGGGAGGAGCTGCAATGGAAGTGTGGGTTTCTTTGAATAAATATCTTTTTTATGAGGTGGGAAATCAGAAGAACTTAAGAGGGAATGAAGGTGGAAATAAGGTGGTGAAGGCCGAGTGCAAACTGTGTGAGGCGAGCAAGAATTCTCGGGAATTCAGCAACTATCTCCAGAATGACTAAAGTCAGGCTTAGTGACTGGATGCCAGTAGGCACTCTGATGGATCATATAAGGAAATGGCAGTGGTCTAACACAGTCTGTGAAAACTCTTATGCTACTGTCCACATGATGTGCTTTTTGCATCTGAACACAAAGGCTTATTTCTGTCAGATACAAGAACTCGTTACTTTACTAATTAGCTGTGATTTTAGAGGACATTTTACCGTGAAACTCAGATTTCTAAAAGCATCCTGTCAGATATCCCAGACAACTGATTCCAATACCTTGAACTTTTGTTTTAGGATAGCAACCTCTGGTCTTAAGAGGAATTTAAAGCAGTTCTCAAAATTGAGTGTCGATGGGCTCATTGGAGTTTCCGTGGGTTGCAGTGACCTGACCTTAGAGCTTTGTGCTGGAGAAAGGAGGTCTGTTTCAACTGTCTCTTCCTGCTTCTGACACAGGGATGATGAGAAGCAAGGAGAGGAGATCTCTCCCCCCTAGTGAGAAATGTTACATCTGCATCCAGCTGTCTGTGAAACTGTAGCCTGAACTGGAGCTGGTGTGTTTGTACCGTCTCCTCCCAGCCTCTCCCTGTGTGGATATTTGTGGGTTTTTTCCTCCCCTCCCTGGCTCTGTACTAGCCTTTGTCTGGCTCCATGCCTAGTGAGTTCAGGGAGCTAAACTGTCCAAAAACTGTTTACTTCTGTAGGCTTAGGATATAAATTTTTGTAAATGTGTCTTTCTGTGCCAGCAGCTGACAGGAAGTGCTTGTTAACGTGTCTAGACAAAGCGCTTTCTAGAGAGCAGGTACCCCATAGGAAGTGTAAATACCTGTGAGACTGGGTGTGACAGTGTACGCTGTAATTGATACTGCTGTGATGTGACACACGGAATTTATTGGCCATAACAGCTAAAGTTAGGAGTGTCTGGCTAGGCATCTATATGCAGTATTTCCTGTGAAATGAGTTACTCTCTTGGCATGGATGCATGGTGGTTTTCAGGATTTCAGGTTGAACTGCAATTCAGTGGGAATCCTAAACAGTGTACAAATGGTGGCTAAGTGGGAAACTCGGGAGGGAGCAGAAGGCAGTGAGACAGGATGGTTGCTGCAGAAAAGGTTGATCGTTATCTCTTAAAATAATGCAGATGCTATGGATAAAAGCAGGGGAGAGAGAACTTGGAGGAAGCTTTCTAGAGTGCAATGATTACGAGGGTTAGGTTACCAGTGCTTTTCTTTCAGCTTTAGAAATGGCAACTCGGAGTAAGAGTTGGAAAAAATTGGATTTTGTTGTGTTCTCTGAATTTTCTCTTAGGTAGACTTTCAAACCTGGAATAAGTATGAGAAACAGGGGTTTGGTTGGTAAGGTTGTAATTTTGATTTTCTTTTGAAAGTAGTATCATTTTCAGCAACTTTGCTAATCATTCTTGCATTCTGTTTTGCCCCCAGTTCAGTCCTTTTTCTAAGATGATTTTTATTTAGTACTTTTACATAGAAAACTTGCTGAGTTGCTGCAGTGATTGACACTGTGCTTCACTAGAAGGAAAAGAATTTCTGTCTTTAAAAACAGTTTGGTTTTAATGAAAAGCAATAAATAAGGCATTTGGCCTTATACTGGATATCAAGAAAAAATTCTCTAATGGCAGTGCATAGTGAACATTGTTGCTTGAATGATGTAGGGATTGTGTAGGAAAAATAAAAGTTCATTAGATTATATAAAGTTAGCACATTACCAGTTAAAAATGGAGCAATATAAGTAGACACAGTTTTACTTCTGTAATTTCATTAGTTCTGAGTGCTTTAGTTTACAATTTTAATATTGTTTAATATTCATTATAATGAAATAACAGAAATTTTTTTATCAGTTGCAAACTTCTATTTTGCAAATGTTTCATTACTAAGCTTCCTCAACTACAATGCTTTTGTTGAATTGGAAACCACTGTCTCCTTTGGTTAGGGGCTTTGGAAAGATTCATAGTTCTTTCTCTGTGTGAAGCTTGTGAAGTGTTTTCATTTCAGAGTTACTTTGAAGAAAGTAGTGTTCATGTTCTGTTCAATCCATTACTAGGTTTCTTTTGACACCAGTAACTCACTAGAAGGCAAAATACTGACTGTTGAAAAATACTGAGTTTATATCCTTGTTAAATCACAGCTTCTACAAGATAAACTTCAAAAATTGTATTTCTTTCTACATGTTCATGACTTTCAGCAGAAATCATTTTCCTTGGTTGTGCAGACGGTTATTTTCGTCTGACTTTTGCTGGTGGCTGCTTTCCCAGTCCTTATAGTCATCATGAAATGATCTGATTTATTTTTTATTTCCTGGCTCTCTATTTGAGTCTCTTAAAATGTGTTCTGGAAGCTACTTCAGCATTCAGCTAAAAGTTACACTGTCTCCCAGTCTTGATACAGGCTTCTTGATGACCATTGTGACTGGTAAGATTGTTAATGGGTGCGAGTGTGTGTTTTAATAATATCCTCTGAAAGGATTAATTTGTGAAGTTTAGAGATGCATTCTAAATTCCTATCTAGTTGACTACTGTCTTAGTGAGTTGTTTTATAGCTGACAAGCCAAAACAATTTCATTAGAACAAAACTTTTTCCATGTAATGGTTATTTCCTTATTTTAATGGTAAAAATGGATGCAGCCATGATTTTTTTTTTCCTTCTGTATGAAAAAAAAAAGAAGTTAGCACATCATCTTTAGTGTCTGTTGCTAAAATTCTTTGTAGTACAAAGGACAGACTTTGACTACATTTATGTTTTGCATGCCGAGTAACGGTGCACCTACTGCTAAAGGTCTTGCCAATAAGTTAAGATTCAGAGTTGTTTCTTTGCAGAGTTTTGCCAAAGTGTTCTGCCACTTTATGGAGCAAAATGGAAAAAGGACTTTCTGAGCTGAACTATATTCAACAAAGAAACGTTTCAGCAGTGTTCTTGGAATAGGTGAAAAGCTGTGGGGAGTTTGGGGTTTTTTTTGAGGGGGTTGTTACTTTTTTTCCCTGGAGATGTATTATTTCACATCATCTCTTTGTCTCTACAACTCTCTGCTCAGTCAAAGGAAGAGGGAAATGTGTTATATGTGGTGACTTGAGATGAACCTCTTTTTCAGCTGCTTGTTTTTTGAAGTTTTTTGTGTTAATTCCCATGGCTGTGTTTTCTTAACACAGTAACTAACATTGCCTGTGTTAGTTCCACATTTTATTTTCTGATATGTAAGGATTGGACAAGCAAAGTGCATGCCTTCCAAGCAGGCATTGTTGATCATTTAAAAGAAAAGAAAATAAAATTCTGATATGGAGCTCTTAAGAAATATGGAACAACAATGACATTGGGCCATGGAAACCTTTCCTGAAGCTTAGATACATCAATTAAGTTGCAAAGTCGTTTGTTTAAAGGGTTGAACAAGACAGGGATGAGTGAAGGTCTCATCTCAATGGTAACTCTCTACTGTTTTCTCTTTAAACTTCTTAATGATGGAAAATTATCATATTTTCAGAATTACTGGCCTCTTATCTTAGGAAAAATTACAGTCTTAAACAGTAACTTAGAATTATTATTGATCACAAATAATATCCTGTGTCTAAATGGTACATAATAGTCCATCATTTCACTGTACATTAATGCACAGGAACTGTGAAAGTGACCATAAAACATCTACTTTGAGGTGAATGCTTTATGGTGTTTTGTCTTCTTATGCCACCTCTCTTAATGCTCCGCATAATGTATAGACTAACTATATTAATAGCAAGTTTTAAATTGCATTTTTTTTTAAGATTACACTTATAACATTTTTAAGTGTGATGAAGTGTTTGAGGTTATATGGAGTGTTGTAAAATCTATCATTTATTGTACTAAACCGTTATGGTTGAGCAACTAACAGGCTCTGCAGAGAAAATACTAAATCAGCCTGACTGTAATTTGTACATCACACTCAAGAGAGAAATTTACCTTGTGCACAGGTATTCAAATCCTTCTACTTTAGGCCCATTATTTTATATGCAATGTCAGAAAACTATTTTTTTTTTACATAACTGTAATTTTTATTGAGATTAAATTTAGTTCAGACAGTTATAGCTCCTTTTGAAGTGATCCTGGCTCCATTTTGAATAGCTTCTTTTTCTGGAAAAATACAGGTAAATCAATAAATCTTAAGATGAAGTAAATTATAACTAAGATACATGGTATTTCTGTGCTGCCAAGGATTATAATTTGCTTGCTTGCTTGTCTTAACTTAAATGTTTTGTGAACCTCATGGATTTTTTTCTTAATTTCTCTGTAAGTCTGAAATCAGGCTGTCTTTTCCTGCTGCTGCTGCTGTTACACCTTGTGTTCAGTTTGCATTAACTATTAGTGACTTTTTATAAGCTCCTTCATTTATTTCTTTGTATATTATTGCTATTTTTCTTCCTGCATACGTTTCTGAAACCAGGAAAAATGTTAAAATAAAGGTGTGCTTTATTGGGTTTACTGAATGAATCCTGTACCTACCATTTTTACAAATCATACTATTTAGGTTGAATCGTTTTTCTCTTTGAATAGCAGTGAGAGTAGCCTCAAAGACTTAAGAATATGTGATTTCAATGTTTCAGTTAAATTTTAGGAGTTCTGCAGGCATTCCAATTAGTAAGTGATTATTGTTATTACCACCACACTTGCACTCTTGCAAATGTGTATCCTGGTTTTCTGTTACGTGTTACATTCCTTGAAATACACGTATTTCTTTTAAGAGTGCCCGGCTTCCTTGGTCTGTACCTATGTTTTTGAAAAACAACACCGTGTTTCATTTGTTCAGTCATCAAGGTTATCACAGCTGCAACCAAAGGACAATTTTCCATATTTTCTTCCTGTAAAATAGCTTAATGTACTTGACTAGAGAACTGTATTTTCCCAAGAGCAGATGCTCTTAGCTGACACTCTTATGCATGGTACAGGCATTATTGGCACACACAATAACAAATTCTCAGTATACTTTGTTTTTCCCCTCGTTCTTTCCAGCCTGCCTGTGACCAGTCTTCACCTGATTGTATAGCATCACACTTTTGCAGTTGGCGTATAAATCAATCTCTTGGAAGATTCCTTGAGTAAACACGTAGTTTGCTGTCCCTTGCTTGTGAAGCAATGGCCACTAGGGATGACTTGAGATGACTTGTGTGACTCTAAGGGAGCAGAAGGAATGGGATCTCCTCCTTTCAGCATCAGAACTTGTTAAGATTTAAGATTGGCTTCAACCCTTCCCTCCATCAGACCGAAAGTGGAAAGATTTTCAAATAGTTTGTTCAGCTGTTGTGACTCTGTGTGTGAGATGAGAGAGATTGACTCACATCCAGAGCTCTTAGACAAAAAGGTGCCTGCTCTGTGTTTGTCTAAGCCACAGAGGCTTGAGGCAATCTTTTGAGAAACCTGGAGAAGAAAACTGCCTAGAGTAATATATGGTTGTGTCAAAAGGATGCTGTTTTCATAGACTGATATTTCTGTATTTTAGTTTTTATCTTATTAATACTTTAAAACACATAATGAGTCCTTGTCATTGGAGGAAAGAGAAGTGTGTGTGTGTGTGTGTGGGTTTGGTTTATGGCTATTGTAAAGGATATCTGAAAGATGTTGTGGACCAGAAAGAACTCTCATAGTGTCAGTTTTAAGTGCAGAAATAGTTATCCAGCCTCAAGATGTAATTGGTGCAAGTTAAAGAAGTGCAGGGACATGTTGCATTTGCAGGATGCACTTGATAGAGGACCTGTCTGAAATTGAAGTGACTGTAGCAGAAGTTGTGTCACTATCTGACAGAGTGAATAAATTTCCAAGACAAGATGGTGTGACTGGAGAGCTTTTAGAAGAACTTGGGGATAAAAAGTCAAATGATGAGTGTCTCAAGTCCTCTTTAGAATTAACTTGATTTTTGAGGTCTAGAGGAATGACAAATGCTCATTTTTGGAAGTGCCTCACCACCTACATGGTTCCAAGTCCAATCTTTGTGTTGAACAAATCAGTAAAACCTATAATAAATATATGGGTACCTGGATAAAGATACGGGTACCATGGAAAATTTACATCTTCTTTAATGGGAAGCTCTTCCTCACAAATCTTTGGAGGTCTTCAATATCAGCAAAATATTGACAGGGATGATCCAGTTGTTACAGTGAGACATAGAGGCTTTTCTAAAAGGTGTATCTCAGTCCCTTGCTAAAGGCATTAGATGAAAATATTATGTCAGCCTTAAGTGGAGGGTTATCCTATCAGCAGTTAACTTGCTAGGGGGAAGAAGTGGGTGTGGAAGTAAATGGTTCTCTTTCCTAATGGAGTGGCGTCACAGAGACCTGCAGTGTACAACTAATTTCTTAATGACCTGTAAAACTGTGAGTAAGCGGTTGATACAGTTGGGTGAGTTGAGTGATGTAATAAGAATGAGGGCAAAACAAAGAATTTTGGAAGAAGTTTATGAGATTAATTGGGCAATAAAATGGCAGCAGCAGCACATTGTAGAAAAAAACGAAAAATATACTGGGTGTGAGAACAGTTCTGTCTTAATATATAAGATGATTCTTTGCACAAGTGATAAAGGCAGATCAGATGTTGGGAACTGCTCGGGAAATCATAGGAAACATCATTATTTCACTGTGTAGATTTTGTGTCTTGTTTGTGTGTTGAATACTACTATTTTAGTTCTGATGGTCTTACAATTTTTTGAATGTAATAAAGTTGGAAAGAGCTCAGAAATGTTTAAGGTGGCACAAATGAAGAATTTTATGTGAAGAATAATTAAGTAAAACGTGGGGTTTGCATCTGTAAAGAGACATTTGGTTTTCTACATAATTACATGTGGTAAAGAGAGGGTAGGTAGGGATTGATTACTGCGTGTTTCACTGTAAGAAGTGGGGAACATCAAATAAAGCTGGCAGGAGGTGTTCCCAAAACGAGTGAGATGAAGATTCTTTATGGAACAGAGCATTGTACTGCAAAGCCTTTTTTAAGGAGTTTGGCAGATGCCAAAATTTTACGTGATTCAAAAGGAAAATGGGCTTTTTTGGCAACAGGGAACTATGTAGCTTTATAGAAAGCAGGTCCTTCGAAATAAGGAAACATCTGCCTATGAGGAGTTTCCTACCTTGAGGATAATTTGCATTTGCTGACAGCTGTGATTGGAGGCTGCGGTACTTGACGAGGGGGACCTGATCCAGTTATTTCAATGGAAAAGGCAATTTGCACTTACGTGGTCCTTAAAGAGAAGAAAGGGTAGATAGGAGTGCTTTTTGAGCTTATTTGCAGATGTTTTAAAACGATTGCATTGAGGAGTAGGATGAGTGTGTGAAGGATGGCTGGGAAAGGTGGCACAACCTGGGAGAAGTGAGTGTGTGTGAGTAGCTGAAAGTGGCAGCAGAGTAAATGGGAAATAGGCAATATGCTGCCTGGTTTGGAAAATCCAAAACGGGTACAGAAGAAAAAAATATTGATTGTACAGATTGGGGTTTTAACACTTCATTTTCTACTACACCAATTCTGATTTTTTATTAGGATAGTACTCCTAGAGGAGTGTACTTTCTTTCAAATGTTAAATAATAAGCTTGCATGGTGCTTAGGGCATAGAGCATAGAAGTCCTCCTTTTCTCCTTCATAATGTTAATGCAGTGCTGTATACACCTCAAGACAATGAGATAGGCATCATAGTTTGATATACAGGCTGTTAAGCAAAAAGATTTACACCAGAAGTGTAAGCTGCAGCAAATAATTTTGTTACCAAACTTAAAATATATTCTTGACTGTTTATGTTTACAGGATTTTGAGTAACAATAAAATAACAGAGCTGAAGAATGGCTCCTTCTCTGGATTACACCTTCTTGAAAGATTGTAAGTAGTTCTTAAAAAACTATTTTCACTTTAAAAATTAAGTGATATACTGTTTACATTTCATTAATAATTCTGAAAACAAAATGTCTTAATGTTCTAATTTTTATGTATTTTTTGTGATTGAAGAAGTAACATAGTTAAGCATTCTCTTTATGAATGGCTTGTAACAGCAAAAAAGGAATAATCTCACATGCAAGTGAGAGAGCTTCATTGGGAAGTTCATGGGAATGCTAGGACGAGGGATTTACTTTGGTGGTGGTGGTTTCATAATGCAAAAACTTGGGTTGTGAAGAAAAGTACTTTCTTGAATTTCTTATGAAGTGTCAAACCCTTTGTCGAACTGTTGCAAAGTATATTTGTAGGGGAAGCAGATGTATTAGACCCTCTAAGACAGGCTAGATTTATTATAAATCTAATGACTTTAATGTTAAAAGTTTTGCTGCTTTCTTCAAAACTTTGATATATACCAAGTGTATGGGGGGCAGGAGTCTGATGGGAATAACTTCTTGGATGTCTTTTCCTTCCTGTTTACAGTTTCCCTTTCAGATGATATATTGCCTATGGGATAAGAAGCAGCACATTGTAGCTTCTGTTACAGTCAGCTTTTTTCTAGCTGGTAGAAGGTCAGGATTGGCAGGTTGATCTACCTGGGAGCAAGCACAAACTTTAGAGATAAGGGTTTTTCTAGGCCATTTGACTGGGAAAGTAGCCAGTTTCATAATCATCTCACAGCATCTAGGAAAGGTTCCAAATGACTTCTGGCTTCAGGGGATTAAAAGTATTTTATTCTTCCTCTAAAACTTCAAGGCTCCAGTCCCAGTCACCTGGCCTAAATAAATTCAAACACTTCCACCATTCCCTCTCCTACATACCAGAAGAAAGATTTGTCTTTGTACTGGCAGATGAGCTTTATTGAAGAAGGAAGCTGTAGTGCCAAAGAAGCCAGGTTATCAGCAGTGATGGCATTTGCTTAGGTAATAAAGGCATTTGCTGACAGTTGTTGTTAGTTGAAACTCAGTGCAATTTTCAGACAGGAAATACTTGAAACACTACTTAGACTGAGATGATAATTTATGTTTTCTCCATGAATCCGAATCCTAATTTTGTTTAAAATTTAATTCTTCCATTTAATTCCTGTCATTTGTAAGGGTTGTGTTTTATATAAGAAGATATTTTAATGTCTTCTTTTGTGAGGTGTTTTGGGGTTTTTTTGTTATTTTAATATCTTCTTTCATGGAAAGCAAAAGACAGCAGGAAGGCATGATGTTTTGAGCATTTAAAGTGAGCTGGTATAGCAGTATTTTAGAAGGTATGGTGGTCTCATCTGAATGAGATCACACTCTTTCCGTGTGCTGTTGTAGGATTTAGTTATTCAACAAAGATTTATAATGGCCACATATCTTCATCCTAAATGGAGGGATAACTAGTGTGGTACACTAGTTGTTAATGATTTTTTTTGTATGTGCAGGCCTTATTTAAAAGCAATACATATTTAACTATAGTAAAAGTAAACTTTTCTGCTTTAAATGCTCTTGTGATCTTGGACAGAAATGACTACCTAAAATAATTTTTCAAACTTAAATGGATAATTAAGAGTAAAAGAAAACAGAGTTGAAAGCCACAATAATTATTTTAAACATTCACATGATGTTCAGCAGTTTTCCTTATTGTTCATTGTGATAACTCACATGCTTTGAAAATTGCACTTTTCTGACAGTTTCTTGCTTATTTTTATTTTTTCTTACTCCTCATTCTTCCCCTTGTTTCCTTATGAGTGTTTTCTTTCTTTGTAGATAAGTTTTTTTCCCCACATTTAAATTATGAGATGAAACAGAGATAACAAAATCAGTTAGTAATATTCAATTAATAAATAGTAGTATTCAGACATTCAAAAATGCCATTTCTCCTTAGTAGTTTTCAGGTAGCATTTAGAGGTATTGATATATTTAACTGAAGCCTTTAAAAAACTAAATCAGATTAATATGTCAGGAACATGCATCTGCATAATAATTGTTTGATTGAGTTTTAATCAATAATCACAACTTCATAACTCATCTGTTAACATATTAAACTTGTTTTCTACTCTTTAATTATTGGGCATTTGAATGAAGGGAATGTGGGAAGGATTGGCTGACTTTATATAATGTATAACCTGTTTCTGTAATTTCTTAATTTTTCCTCTTCCTTCATGTCCCTTTTGAAAAGGCATTTCATATAGGAGAAGTCCATAGTAGCTCATATGTTTCCTGTCTGACATTCATTTTCAAGTCATGTTAAGGAAGAAAAGATAATTTATCCAGTGGTAGTTCAGAAAGCTAAATAATGTATATATGTCAGTCTATGTATATATGCATAGTTTGTTTTTTGCCTGCAGGATGCTTTATTAATAATGAAGACAGTCTTCATTGTGCTGAGATAGAAAGCAGTAAACTTTTAAGTATGTATATGTGCACTCAGTTAGAGCATGGTGCTAGTAACACCAGGCTTGTGGGTTTGATCCCATATGGGCCATTCACTGAAAAGCTGGTCTTGATTAAAGATCCTTGTGTGTCCCTTCTGACTCAGAATTCTGAGTTTGTCATGCTAACTTTTAAATCATAGACAACTGGCTACTGAGACATCATTATAAAGTCTAATGAAATTAAAGGATGTTTTCTTTTTTACATGGCAAGCCACAGTTAAATTTAAGTAATCTTTCATTAAGGTATTTTTCACATCTTAACAAGAACATTAGGTGTGGTGTTGCGGCCTTAAAAATATTATTGCTTGTTGTTAAGTTGCTGTTTGCCCACTTAATCATGGATTTGGTAAAAGCCTGTTCCAACTGGACACAGCAATATCTCTTAGAATGAGAATGGTTATAGAGTTGTGTGATGGTGAAATCTGCATCTTGTATAGTTTTTCTTCCCTCCTGCCCCAAAGACTGATGGTAAATAAGCTATGAGTAACATTTAATATTGTCAGATTTGTCATGGTCTGGTACGGTGTTTATAAGCCTGCTGAAAGAGCCAGTTCTTCAGGCTTCTGATACTGCTCTATAGAGTGCAAGAAAATAAAGTTGGAATAAGAGAAGTGTATATATGAAAATCATTTACTGTATTGCAAGGTAAATTCAAAGTATTTCAAGTATTTAAAATATTTATTTACAGCGTTCAAGTGTGATCCACATGCCATGACACTGCTGTACTATGATTTGTTCATCTGTCTGAAGGAAATGCTCTTGTGAAATCTTGGGCTGAGTTGAATTTTCACTCATGCATATCTGTGTGATGGTAGATAAAATTCTCTTGTACAGTTCTCTTTCAGGCAGAATTCTTAATGTTGTGGTAGATTTAGGAGATTTTTTTTTCTACTCTTGCATATTAAAACACTGATTTTAAATTAAGTTAGTAATTTTCTTTTCAAATGCAGAATGTTTGGGTGTTACCAAGGAGTGAGAAATTTTAGTTGTAGTAATGAGTGTCTGTGAAGTTTCAGATAGTAATGTAATAAAAATCATGCGCTGATCAAATTTGTTCAAACCCCTATGGATGCTGTCAGCTGCTTTCTGTGACCTTTCAAATTAAGCTGTATCTGCAGAATATTTCAAGTTAGGAGTTAAAACTCCTATATCACTTGTACAATTGGTAAAGCAGTTTAATGTCATGGTTCTTTACATTTCTCCTTATGATTGCTGGAAACTTAATATTTAAAAATCTGGTCTGAAGTTTTTTCCACCCACTTTATTTGGGATTTTCAGCTAGGGCTTTGCTTTTGTGCCAGGAGTGTGGGTGGAAATTTTCAATGTTGTCTTTGGTGTATTTTTAGGATCATGTTTTGCTTCTTTTGGTAGGCTGAGCACTACTGAGGTGTTGAAAATTGGATAGGCTAAAGAAGACAACCTTGTGCTAAACAGGATCGTACTGTGTAATAAGCAGATGTCTCACCTTGCATAGCTGTAATCTGTTCAGGCACTGTGGCAAAGTATCTGTTGTTTCTATTCCCCCTTATAGTTAAAATACAGATTTTGCAAGATTCTATTAGAGATAGTAAAAACATGGTGCCAGTTTTGCGCATTTTTTTGGAGGTTGTCAAACAAACTAAGGAAGTTTGGTGTATCTTCATGCATGTGTATCAGTTTTAAAGTGTAATTTATGGTAACTGTAATGTCTTAATTTTTCCCCATAGGGATCTTAAGAACAACCTTATTAGTACTGTAGATCCAGGAGCTTTTCTGGGGCTTTCATCTCTGAAAAGACTGTAAGTAATATATCTAGCCAGTCAGTTTAAACAACACAAACAAAAAAAACCTCAGAGTCTTAGGTTTTGGAAATTTAGACAGCAAAGGTATTATATATTAAAGTTGAATATATATTTATATGCTGTCTAAATTTATACACACACAGATACAAACATGTATAAAAGAAAACCTGCTTTCAGTCTTACGACTGAAGAACATCCACTGCTTGTGGCCTGGCAGTCTCACTTGTTCTTACTGACAGTGTCTTGTATTATTCCTTTCTTCATGTATTTCAGTGGCTTGAAACATCACTGAGTGAATGTTTATTCAGAGCTTTGATGCCATCAAGTCTTGTTTAGTTAAATGTTAAACACCTTCTGATTATTTTTTTCCATAGGTCATAATGGAACATAGAGTGCCTTGCTATTAATATGCTGAAGTTACTGCACTGTTAATGCTGTTTCATTGCTACTTGTGCCAACATTCCCATTAACACATTTTTGGGGGATTTATGCCTTGGCTGTAAAAGTTCTGTACCAGATGAAAATAGAAAAACAAGATTTCCTTTTTTTTTTTTAAACAGTCCGGGTTTTTTGAATATCTGTGACAATATTAAGTCTTAGTGATTTTGCCACTACCTCCCTCCCATCCTGCCTTTCCTTCTTAATTTTTTATAGTATGTGTTCATTTGTCACTGATCAGCTGATCTGGTTTACTTAAAAGGAAAGTACGTTGGTAATTGCACTTTTAAAAACCTTAAAAGTAAAATTGAAGCACCAGTTCTGGTTTGTAACCACTTGCAAGCTTAATTAATTTTTATTCCTTTAAGAATTTTTGACAATTTGATTGAAGACCTACAGTGAAAAATATATAACATTTAAATATTTATCCAAATATAAATACAGGTGGACTTATTCATGTATAATACATGCCTTAGGATAGGTCTCTGACACATCAAAAAATTAAATGATGTGGCACATATAATAAATATGCTGCACCAATATGGAAGTTTACCTGGTAGGGATGTAAGCCCATCCTGTTCTAATAGGGAATTTACTAGTGAGGCTCTTTGAGCTGTGCATGGGCAAACTATAGTTACTTAAGAAGTGCATTAAAGAGTCTGCGTTCCTGTATATATACCCATATAATAGTACCTTGTGTGTTTTGCTGAAAAAGAGCAAATACATACGTGGTGCAATCTGTTACTCATAAATGTGAGTTCAAATGCTTCTGTTAGCAGACTGTAATCTGAAATTAAACCAGTGTATTCTAATTTTTCCTTTTCCCTATTTATAGAGACTTAACGAATAACAGAATAGGCTGCCTGAATGCAGATATATTTAGAGGACTTGTAAACCTTATTAGATTGTAAGTATAATTTGTTTTATATAAATACAATTAAATTTTAGCTTTATGTAAGTTAACATTCTTTGTTTCAAGGGTAGCAGTTTCAGTGTGTGCTTGAAAGACAGGCAGCTTTTTTCACTCAGCAGCAAGCTGAAAGAGCAGTGGGGCCAACCCAAACCCCATACCATTTGGTGCTCTGGTGGCCCAGGCAACCATTTTCCAGCTTGTTGGAAGGTATAGCAGGGGAGAGGGCAGTGACTAGCAAACTGTTCAAAATATTTTCCTTTGAAAAATATTTCAGGGTTATAGAATCTTTTAATGTCCATTCCTCCTAAAGTGGCATCAGTGTGGGTATGTTTTGCTGGATTTCTCACGTTTTGTAGTTCTCCATTTGCTTTAAAGAGAATAACTTCTACGATTATGGAATGTTTCTTTGCCCTGGTTGTTGGCTCCTAACACAAAGTGCTATCACTGTTATATGTAGAAAGTGGTATGTATAATATTTTTTAAAAAGTATTCTGATGGATCAAACATCGTTCTTACAGCATGTTAATAGGAACACATCTGTTCACTGTGAACAGAGAAGTTTTTAAGCTTCTTGAAAGCTTTGTTCAGCATGTGCTGGTTATTGCTTTAATTAAAAATAAAGTATTTGTATTCACATTTTTTTCACAATCTTAAAATTCTTCACCTAAAACGGAAGGATTGGGAAATAGTTTATTTTGGTATTTTTGCTAGGCTATTGGTACCTGATTATTATTCTTAGTCTTGTGAACTATGACAGAGTGTCATAATAGTATCTTGTAGCTTTACAAAACAGTGTTATCTTGAAGAATGTGTGTGTGGGGGGGAGGGGTTATGTTTTACATGTCAGTTGTTTGAGCGCAAGATTCAAATCATGATACTTTTTATTTCTCAGGAATCTTTCTGGAAATCTCTTTTCTACAGTTACACAGGGAACATTTGATCATCTTAGTTCACTGAAGTCTCTGTAAGTACATACTGTGTACACTTGCTTATACTACAGCTTTGTATCCTCCTAATAGTGGGGTTTTCTTTTTTAATCCTCCTAACAGTGGGGATTTTTTTCCTCTGAATAAGCACAGGTGAGTACATGTATGTACAGATATTTAGATGTTTATACAACCCCTTTCAAAAGCTGCACATTATCTATTACATAGTTGTGAAAGAACAGAGCTCTGCTGGCATCTGGGCTTGCAGAAGTTTTATTCTGTATGTAGCATTTATTCATGGTAAATAAATAGCATTTTATACCTCTGAAACAAAGGAAACAGCTACTTTTAAAGGAAGATCATAATCTTTGACGACATTATAGTTTTGTTACATGTAACAGTGGGTACATCTCAACCTCATGTTATTTTGCTCTCTCTTAGTATCATGAGAATAGGCAGTTAAATGCCTCCCTGAAACCCGATCCCGTCAGATCTCGGAAGTTAAGCAGGGTCAGCCCCGGTTAGTAC
>JAOXXN010000471.1:54817028-54828306 GCA_026770055.1 Myrmophylax atrothorax
ATAATAATAATAATAATAATAATAATAATAATAATGGTCATTTTGCATCTAGGTAAAGGATGAAGCTATTCTCCAAGCAAATTAATACCACGCTCATTTTGTTTGAGAAAGGACCTCTAAGAACTCAACACAGACAAGTTGAACAACAAGTTACCACTCTAAACCCTTCTGTAAGTCACCTGACAATGGTCTATTAGTTGCCTGAGAAAGGTCAACAGACTGACACAGGCCCAGATATGCCTTCAGAGATTTTCCCTTTTGTCATTGCAATGGACATGTTTCAGGGGTACCTTTCCCTGGGTAGATCATGCCTGATTTGGGATAATGTTGTCCCATTGGAAAGTAGTGACACCTCATTGCATTGAGACTGAGACCTGCTTAATGGAATGGCCTGTCTTCCAGTGTTTTCTGTAGAAAGTCATCAATACTTTTGTACAAAAATTATGCTTTTTCTCTACTGATTAGCAGCTGGAGAATATTCCATCTCTGCCACTGTCGATGCTCTAACCTTGAACCCCAAGCTGTCCTCAACAGGAGGCAGACCTGGCTCACTGGTGACCTCAGCACTTTTCACATGATTTTCTTTGTCTGGTTCTGCAAGGATCTTTCTCATGCTGAGCTCTGTTGCACAGTACTTGGTACTCTCTACTACATAACAGCTTACAATGACCCCATAGCATCCTGGAAACAGTACCAGAAAAGAGAATTTAGTATGTTCCTCATTGATACTTTAAATTTTTCTTTCCCTTAACTTTACTTTTGTAAGCTGGATTATTAATACTTTTTTTTGTAAGGAAAATAGTTGCATTACAGGCAATTTTATTTTTTCCATGTTTCAAAACTCAGAAGAGTCAGATTAATTTCAAATCCAGTCTCTGGAATGTTAATGGGAAGTGTTCTTAGAAAGAATTGTGAATTGCATATTAATTAACATATGAAGATAGAGTTTGGTATGTGATTTGTACTGCTGAAAGTCATGACTCCTTCAAAACACTGTAAGGCTCATGATGAATCATGTGACTAAATAAACACTTATTTATACTTAAACCAGAAGACTTTGGGGTCTATCTCATACATAAATATGATTTTAACTATTTTGCTATAAAAATCTTGATTTTGTCTTATAAATCCAGCTGGATCTATAATCTCTTTATTTAATTACTGAAACATGAAGAAATTTGGATGATAAGTAGAAACATTTGAAGTAGCACTGTTCTAGTGAAACTAGACAGGGTAATAAAAATGACAATACTAAATAGTTTGATAGACTTTTGCTTTTCAATGTTGCAAAAATGAAAACATACTTTTATGATAGGGGCAAAGGTTAACTGGCAAGTTATGAAGGAGAAAAGTAGATCATAAGTTCCCAGTAAATATTTAAAGTGGGTTCTTCCAACTAGAGTTTGATTCAGAAGGCAGCTGCTTCAAGGAGTAGCATTGTAAAGAAGCATTACCAGGAGTTACAGTTATGGTGCACATCATATCACAAACTGGGTTTTACTGAGTATAGTGGTCTGACTCTCGAGGTATTCCAGTCACAATGGTATACACACATAATGTGTTCTGGGCAGTACTGCACTGCTCAGGGATGCTGTCTGAGACAACCCAGCAGGAGTCCATCAGTGTGATGCTGGACTTGAGTTGGCAAGTCCTGACTCTGAGCAAGACCAAGCAGTTGCCAGCACAGAGTTTTTTTACCGCAATTACCAGTGTTCTACCCTGCAGCAATATTGCATTCAGTGCCTCACCCTTCCACTTCAATGACACAAGTTAGGCAGGCACTTTTCAAGGCTAACTCTTACTAAAGAGCAAGTTGATAACTTTTGAAACTAACTTTTAGATTTCTTGATGATTTACTGAGCTGTCTCAAATTAATGCAGCACTTCAAAAGGTGTATAACAAAGGATCAGCTGCAGTATGTTTGAGAGGTTACCAAGTCCCAGCAGGCACAAAAAGTGTATTTGCAACGAGTGGAACCATCAATTGTGGATATGACAAAACGTGTCCGTCTTTCTCCCTTTCATGCTAAAGGGTGCCTGACAACCCCAGAGAAGAGAAAAAATGCATTTAACTAACCATGATGCTTGAAATTAGCAGGTAGCATCAGAGAAGGCATTCTCTTTTCCTTCAAGTGTGGCAGACATTTGAGGGGATGACCTGTGGATATTCTGTAAGCCTTCATCCAAAGCAATTTTTCACTTGAGAGAGGTAAAGAAATTCAGTCTTCATACTCTCTGCCTATTAAACTCCTTTTACAATTTTCTGTATTCACAAACCTCCCTTCTTTTTAGAAAAGCAGAAGGAAAAGATATCCATTTGGGACAGATTACTTTCAGGTAACCTGTGTCAGTTTGTATGGAACACTCTTGACTTTACTTAAAAAGGGATTAATATTTCAGGAGATGTTAAGTTTTATATTGTGTGGGTACAGACTAAATCAGCCAACCTAATGCAGATACTGGGGACAGCCTATTGTTACTCTAGATAAACCTAAAAATATTCAAACAACTTGAAAACATGTTCAGAACTTCCATATTGTAATTGGACTGATACATGCCCAGTGAGACACAGAATCTCTGAAGTATGTTTAAGCTTTGCTGTTGAAATAACCATTTGGCTTTCAAGATTACAGCAAACCTCTGTAGTATCCTATACTTGTTTTTTATGGGCTGGCAAACATCCATTGAGACCAACAGGTTGATCGAGGGGCAGTAGTGTTGAAAGTATTTCAAATACATCAAGTCACATCAGCTGAGTGAAAAAATTGTCTTCTGAGCAAGGTTAAACAAAATACCAAAACACTGCCTCCCACACATACCCTTAAAAATTCCCAGATTACCAACTGTGCCAGCAAATGTTTCTGCATAGTCCTGTGGGACTTGAATCACTCACCTTTGTCTAATTTGAATGAACATGACATAACTGGGAAGAAAAGATGACCACAACTAATGTATTGGCAAGAAGTGAAGCAAGGGAGGAAAGAGTCACAAATTTGTCACTTTGGTCAAAGCAGTTGGGCTGACACACACCAAAGCAGATGTGCCACTAGGCCGTCAGATGTGAGACCAAGGAGCTGGAGGGAGCAGTTTCAAAACCATGTGACTGCTCTTGGTCCTCTGCTGAGTGCCTGAAACAGGTCACAAGCATTCTTCCAGTTTATTTCAGTGAAATTTGGCTTTAAATCATTCCCTGCACTGATTTGAATTTCATTTTCTTAGGTATAGTGAACTAAAATATTCTGTTCCCATATTCAGTACATTTTTATCTCTGTCTTTTCCTACTCTTCATTTTCAGAATGCAGAGTTCTCCAAGTTTAAACTTTCAGGATGTGCTTGTAGACAAAAAAGATTTTTCAGTATAGAAATGTCTTTCTCATAGTTTAGGCATTAAATAGTCAGGTTTCTAAGTCAAATTTTGTCATGCAGCTCACTTCAACACTTTTCCTTAAGTCAATTTTGTTGAATTCAGACACTTGTCATGATGATGAACCACTCAGTAACAGTTAAATCTGCAGTCTCCAGCTATTACTTTTGAGGGGGGAGGGGGAGTGGAAAGCAGAAAATATAATATCAAAAATACAGAAAAAAATCTGGAACAAGTACTTCTGTTCATTACTTTCACAAGACTCCTACGCAATAAATTCTTGGTATGTGTGAAGAAGTCATCTTTAGCATATGTCATTCAGTAGCCTTTAAGAGCTGCCTCATAATCAGTGACTCTAGAAATTGAAAACTATGCCTCTATTTTAGCACAGCAACTGTCTAACAGCCTGATTTATGATGGGATTAACAGAAATTACCATGTCCATAGGAATCAGAGCAGGCTCACTAGCCACAATTAATTGCTGAGGAACAGTAACAGCGCAGTAACAGAGCACTATTGATCCACCACACATGAATCCTGCAGAAAGTATGAACATATCTTTCCACTGCCAATCCCTGCAATGTAGTCAGTACAGAGCAGGGCCAATGGAAATCCATTACAAAAACCGCAAAGCTGAAGGTGATACCAAGGAGAGAGAGAGAGAGAAGGAGTAGCAGGTGATTTCAGTCTGCACTGTAGGGAAGTTGGTGACAGTCACCAACAGCTGAGGCAACACTTGGGGCCCTTTTAAGCATTCCAAATTTTGATGTTCACCTGCTTCTAATCTTCTCAAGAAGAATAATTTAGTCTTTGGGAAACTTGTTTATTACTAAGATGAAACTAGTGATTATTTAAATTAAGTAATTGAGTACATTTGTGGAAACAGAGGAATGAGAAGGAAAAGGGCAATGTCATGAACCATGAACCTATAAACTTTAGTAAATGTGAGTTATTGTATTACTAAGTTATCCTTTATAAAAAAATATGTTTTGTTTTTGTAGTTGCAGAGATTTAGAGGGCCAGAAGAGCAACATAGGCCAAATAAAATCAGACTAAGTGCTGCAGAGCACAAAAAGGAAGAATTTAAATCACTAATGGATTAGCTGGACAGGACTATTTTTCTGATCAGAAAAAAAGATCTATTTTGTTTTCCAGCCTGCCATATGACCTTTGAAAATTCCTCGTGATGAATTGCATAAAGGTATTTAACTTAATCTCTAAAAAACAAGCAAGATTCTCAATGCACTTTCTGGTAAGTATCTCTCTGAAAGGAAGTAAACTGACAAAGGCTGCTGTCCTGGGCCCTGCTCTTATAAACCCTTATGCTGAGTGTTCATTTACTCAATCGATTTCATTTTCTTCGAGACTATGAGAGAGTATGAGTCACTATTAATAATTCCTAAAGTTAATTCTGTTCAGAACATCTCTGTTCCTGCAAAAAGTAAACTTGGTAGTCATATACAAGGGGATATGTCCTAAAGGCCCCTATACCTCTGGTACAGAAACCAAAAAAAAAGTATTTTCAAACCAGGTTGCCTGGAGTTATGCATGATAAAAGGAGATTTTGCTGATCAATAAGACTTGTACGAAAGCAAGTCCTCAAGTTATTAAGGAGTCAGGAGGTTGCCTCATCTACTTTCTTAAATTCACCAGCCCCTGCATCCCTGCAATCCACAGTCTAACTTTGTTATGTCCAAGGCATTTGGTCCACATAAGGTCTTGCTCCTTCTGCTTTTCTGATCCTCTTCTTTCCATCTACTGCTTCAATAACAAATTGCAGTACTTCAGACTTGCTGAAGAGCCTTGCTGTTGTACCAGTCCATACTCAAGACTCCTAAAGATCCAAACAGTAGGTGTTTTTGTGCTGAGCTGTCAAATAGTGTGTGTTCTCAGACCATTCATAAGACAGGTTAAACACAGAACACAATACTGGCTATCATATTTGGGATAAAGCAGCAATGTCCTGTGCAACAGCAAACTGTAAGGAAGCAGGAATGCTTTGTTCAGCCCCCACTCTCAGGCTGAGGAGTTCAAATCCACACCACTTGGCAGGAGAAAACTTCCACAACCAGGATGGGAGCCCTCCCTCTCTGTGGCTAAAGGATCCCAAGGCCAATCAAGCACAACAGAGCAGGGAAGCAGATACACAAAGGAGTGCAACATGATAACGATTTGTTATTGATACTGTAATAGCATTTGTAATTGCGTTTCTGGTTGGGAGAGGAGACCTGGATGGTTCTGCTAAAACATTGCCTCCAGAACCTCAGGCAATAAACAGTCCTCACTGGTGTCTTCATCCCTGCTCCATGAGCATGCTCTGAGCAGTTAGAAGAGTGTCTCCATGCTTCATCTTGCACATTATGACACACACTGCCAGTGTGGGAATCTACACTGGCATAAAAAGGAGTGGATAATGGATGGCACTAAAAGCCTGGCATTTCTAGCACTGTTCAAAGAGAAGGGCAAGAGTCTGCTTCCCCCAGGCAGACCTGGATAATTAACCAGTTTCAGGAGACTCCAGTCAAGAGCCATTTTGGTGTTAAAGAAGCAAAACACAGATCCTTGATTTATAATAACAAGATTAAAAATAAAGGTAGCTTTTATCTAAATAATATTGGCCTCTTTATTATTTAATACAGGAACAGATTGAATAAAAAAAAAGCATGGAAGCAGCATTAATCTTAGTCTGTAGCTCATTCCTACAATATTTTTAATGTTGAATTTTTGTTAGGTGAGCACAATTCACTCCCAGTTAACTTCAGATTTTATTGACAGGGTTATATCTTCGATGGTTTTAAAAAAAAAAAATCTGTCAGAGCTTTATTTTTCTTTGATTTTTACCTTGCCAATAATCCACAACCAGACTCTTAAGAGGCAAGCAATGTCCTGCCATGTAAGTTGGATGTAAACAAAAAAAGTAATCAGATTAATCTTTCTTTCAAAATATGTGCTGTATAATGAAGGTATTTGAAATGAAACATACTATTGCTTCAGAAACAGCTATGCTTACCCTGATTGTTCTAAGCATTACAGAGTACACAAGGCAATCACATGTAATTGGTATAAATTGAACATCCTGAACTGCCTGGAGCCTAAATTGAGAAAATGGAGAATGAGACCAAAAACCTATAAAATGTTAATGTTTTCTTGACTAGAATGCTGGATTTATACTGTATGCTTCAGTTTTAATTCCAAAACTTATTAAATTTTTCTTTCTTGCTGGCTGACACCTACTATTATTATCCCAGATCCAAAAAAATTACAACATGACTTAAGATTCTTTTTGAAATTTGGTGGTCTATTCCTATGGGCTCTAATGTATCAAGTATTTATGTGTGTGGTGTTTATAGGTAGGTGTTAATACTAATATGGTAAGGGTGGAGCATAAATATAATTGATAAATTTAAGATCATCTGTACTGAAGAGGAACACATTTTTTTTTTCACTCTCAGACAGGAGTGAGACTTCATGTTTATTTCAAAGCATCGATTTCTTGCCACTGTTATATTTTCCTACAAGAAGAATGAGCCATAGTTATTGATAATCTGGTCTAGTAAGAGAAATATTAGAAAACCTTTATTCAGTTATCGTTTCTCCTGTTACAGTTTAAATTCTATTTGTTGTTTCATTTAAACATTAAACCAAGCATTTCCTCAATTATTCTTAATTACAATTTTTCTACCTGGGTATGTAAAACACTTAGCACCAAAAACTGACATGATGGTGGCCAGATGTAGGATTTTGAGTGGATAAAAGAAAATAGCATATAAGGGGAGGCAGGTCCTACAGATGTTTCAGCTGGTGTATTTAAGTGGTCTGTGTCATTCACAGTAAGTCCTAACCTGTCCAGGAAATGTGTCTTTCCTATTTAATACATTTTGTGGAATATCAGAAATAAAACTGAACATTCTATTGTGTCCATATTGGAAACTCTTGCAAACACTTCCTTTATAATCATATTAGATGTCACTCACTGTTACTGCACTTCAAAAGGTGCTCTAAATTACATGCAATGATCTTCTTATGAAAGAGGAGGATGCTGCTCCAGCTTGATCCTTACAAATCTATAGGGACTGATGGGATTCATTCAAGAATCTTCAAAGAGCTGCTGATGTCATTGCAAACCTCTTGATGATTTTTGAGCCGTCTTGGGAATCTGGAGAGGTCCCAGATGACTGGAACCTGACAAATGTTGTCCTGATTTTCAAGAAGGGCAAGAAGGAGGACCCTGGAAATGATAGGCCTGTCAGTCTCTCTTTAGTGCCTGGTAAAGGTATGGAGATTATTCTGGGAAGTATTGAAAAACACCTGAAAGACAACGCTGTCATTGGTCACAGCCAGCATGGCTTCATGAGAGGAAAGTCCTGCTTACCAAATCTAATTTCCTTAGAAGGTAGTGCACTGAGCTGGTCAAGGAAAGCCAGTTGACGTAATCCTTTTGGATTTCAATAAAGCTTTCGATACTGTCTCTCACAGGATACTTCTGGACACATATACTGATAAACACATTGTGATGGGTGAGCAACTGGCTCATGGGTTGAGCACAGAGGGCAGTAATGAATGAGGTAACTTCAGACTGGCGAAACCCCACTAGTGACAGACTCCATCGTGGGGCCTGTGCTTTTCAGCATCTTCATAAATGGCTTGGACACAGGATTGAAAGGAATACTAAGCAAGTTTGCAGATGACATAAAACTGAAAGGAGCTGTTGACTTCCTTGAAGGCAGGGAGGCCCTACAGAGAGACCTCAAGAAATTACAGGACTAGGCAATCACCAACCATAGGAATTTCAACAAGGGGAAGCTCTGGATTCTGCATCTGGAATGGGGCAACCCAGATGTACATACAGACAGGGGAATAAGATACTGGAAAGCAGTGTTGTGGGAAGGGACCTGGGGGTCCTGGTCAGAGGCAAGTTGAATATGAGTCAGCAATGCCCTTACAGTCAGGAAGACCAACTGTGTCCTGGGGGGCATCAGGCACAGCATCATCAGCCAGTTAAGGAAGGGGTTTGTCCACTCTGCTCTGCACTGGAGTGGCCTCACCTTGAACATTCTGTGCAGGTTTGGGCACCACAACGTGAGACACTAGAGAGACACTAGACACAACATTAAGTCACTAGAGAGTGTCCAAAGGAGGGCAATGAAGATGGTGAAAGGCCTTGAGGGGAAACAACTGAGATCACTTGGTCTGTTCAGCCTGGAGACGAGGAGACTGAGGGGAGACCTAATTGCAGTTACAACTTCCTGGTGAGGGGAAGAGGAGGGGCAGCCGCTGATCTCTTCCCTCTGGTGACCAGTGGCAGGACCCAAAAGTATGGCCTGAAGTTCTATCAGGGGAGGTTTAGGTTGAATATTAGAAAAAGGTTCTACACTCAGAGGGTGGTTGGGCATCGGAACAGGCACCAAGCCTGACAGAGTTCAAGAAGCATTTGGATGATACTCTCATGCCCATTGTGTTACTCTTGGGGATGGTCCAGTGCAAAGAAAAGAGTTGGACTCAGTGATTCTTGTGGGTCCCCTCCATCTTGGCATTTGCTGTGATTCTGTGATTCTAAGTTTCACCATGGCTGAAAGAAAGAAGGGTTTTCAGTTATCTTTCAGAGCTCTGAACATTCATTGAGTTGATTTGCAGGTTTAGCGGCATTTCTTGCACAGCAATTCCACAAGCCTGAATAACACATTCTGTTTCTTCTGGAAAATTTAAATTTTAGAAAGTAAAAGCTTTAAGTCACCATGCTTTCTACCAAAATAGTAAGATCAGCCCACGTTGTCACTTCCTGCATTAAATGGGCACAGAAATCCATTCCTGAGAGGACAGTGATTCCTGTTCTCAGCAACAACGATCTTGATTAAAGGGCACCTACTGTAATTTAAAAAAGTCTCGAAGGAGAGTCAATAGATTTTTGTGCTCTAATCTGATTAAACATTATATCATTTTTATGGATTCCAAATACTGTTTAGAGATCCTGGAGTGAAAATCAGTTTCAGTTGGAAAGTGATGAGATTTTTTTACATTATCTTTTGTTAACCATTGTAGTTTATTAAATATGCCATAAGCTACATTGTTCCTCTGCTATTTGCAATTTATAATGAATGTGCCAGCACAATACACTAGAGAAGAAAATGTTATTTAAAATAAGGTATGGATAAAGTCCATGAAGAAATAAGTACTAATCCTGCTTGCTGTTTAATGTTTCTCTCTTAACACTTCTACAGAGGCATTATTTGATAATATAGTTCAAAAATGAACTTCTTTCCTTGAAGATAACTTAAGAATTTTTACCACTTTACCAGCTAATCTGTGAGTTACGCAATTTCAGTTTTGCAACCACAGCAGTACTGCACACAATACAAAACCAAAGCTCCCAAACCTTTTTCAATACTGGGATACCTATGCCTTGTTGCGATCTGCAGAGATGAGCTATTTCCCTGTGTAATCTTAGCTACCTATAGGAATCTCCAGATGTGAATCTATCTTACTGGAACAAATCCCACAAGACTGTTTCTTCCTTTCAAAACTAATCTTGGTCACAAAGGAGGCCTTTTATGCAACGAGTGACTGTATAAAACACTTAAGATGTGGCAGAACTCTTTCATTCCCTCATGTTCATAGCAAGGAGAAATGCACAGTCCTGTTTTCCTGCTGCACTGGATTAACATGCGCTTCAACTCCCCTCTGCTGAAGCTATGAAGCTTTGAAAAGCAAAACTAAAGAAAAAAAAAAGGACACTGTTTCAGAGCGACTTGGCTTTCTTATGACTAAGGTGTTTTCGCATGGGAAGGTAACAAATTTCAGTTTCTGATTTAGCAAACACAGTAAAAGCAGTGGCTTTATACTGCTAATAATTCTGGATTTTTTTCTTTGCATGCTGATTGTTGTAAATCTTGTTCTCAAGTACTTTGTTCACTTCATGCATGGCATGAAGTCAACTCAGAGCTGTATGCTGTGAGATAGTTATTTAAGTATACTGATGCAAGTCTTAATTACAGTAAATTCTTTTTAATTTAGTGGAAGAGTATGTGTGTTTGGATTAGATTTGAAATACTCCAAGCTTAAATACCCAAACACCCAAAATGAATGTTTAAAATCACATATGTTAACTTCTTTTAAGTAATTTCTGCCTTACAATATGGTTTTGCTCTATAATGTTAAGCCTTTTGCTTTTGCCATCCTGTTGAAGAGAGTCCTTGTTCCTTTTGACCTTTAAGAGCTTACAGATTGATGGGCCTTCACTGGGTTAACTAGATTGGTCTGAAAGGGATCTGGTATTTCTTTGGCTCATTTATTCACTTACAAAGAATGCACATCATAATTTTCATTCCAAAAATCAGCTGAGATGCCCCTAGACTCTGTGCAAACACCATGAGGAATACTTCACTCTTCACCCAGATTTTGCAATCAGTGCTTTACCCAGTCCTGCTCTTTTAATTGCCTCCTGCAATATCCATAACTGTCAAGCAGCTCTATACGTAAAGACCACTTAAAGAGCCCTTTTCCTCTCCTCAGTTTAGTTCTCAGTGAGTTCTCTCTACGTGGCTTAGGCTGGGATCACTACTGCTTATTCTAGCTATTATGAAATAGAGAAGATTTTCCCCGTCTAGAAGACAATTAGCTCAGTATATACATTGCACATGAGGAAAAACTTCATTAATAGTGATGGTCATCTGGGAAAAGTAATTGAGTTGAGGCAGTAAGAGCCTCAAGGACACAAGAGACACAAAGTTCAGAGGGCAGAGACACAAGCTGGTTTTGACACTAGTTGTTTCCTATTAATTTCCCAGTTTGCTACTTTCAGAAGTGAACAGGGTAGATAAGAGGATACATGGTGTTAAAATTATAAGCAAGTTATTATAAGCAAGTTTTGCAATAGGATTTTTCAGTCTTATAAGGGCAGCAATTCCCTTTTGTATTA
>JAOXXN010000471.1:54845703-54861380 GCA_026770055.1 Myrmophylax atrothorax
TTCCTCCCAGAGCATACTTGTCCATAAGTTAGTCCTCAGGTCATCAGTCCTCATGCACAAGGAACTGTCAACAGGGATTTCACTGCACCCAGACAAGAAGCTAGAGGAAGGTTTCCTGGGTTGCCAAGGTTAGGTGATGAGTGGTGCCCTTGCCAACAGGTAAGAGCAGGCTTTTAAGGACTCGAAGAATATTTTTCCAACTATCCCATGGGAACATGTGGACCCAGGGGGATGTACAGTGCTGCCTGCAGTTCAGCATTACCCACTGTCCCTGCTCTCAAGCTTTGGACACTGGGTGCATCTCTTATTGGGAGACAGCTCCCTTTGCTGCACAGTGAGTGTGCTGTACAGCTGGAGTTGGGGAAAGAGATACAGGAAAGAAAATACTCATGTCTCACACTGGCACACTGTGAGAGTTAAGAGGTCTGATGAACACTGTCAGTTTTGCTTGTTACAGTAAGTCATCACTTGAAACAAAGTAGAAAATGCTCTAGTAGAGAAAGATGGGGAGTTTGGGGATGGGAGCACTCAAAGAGCTCTTCTGCCCTGAGCTGTGAGAAAGAGGACCAGAAATCTCTGCTTTCGCCACATATATCAGACAATACATATATGCTGGAAATCTGCCATACACCAGAGGGAGTGAACTTTTTGTTGGACCTTCTGCTGGGAATCTCATTGGCCTGGACAATGTTTTATATTAATGGGAATTAAAGCTTTCATTTTAGAATAGAATAGAATGACAGATAATGGTTCTTTTTGTCTGAGGTATTAACTTTATCAGTCTAAAATTTGCAATCAATTTTCATTATAATAAAGTCATAATTTTATCTGTGTCTAATGGATTGGCAAAGCTCAACAGCCAACTGAGTCATTTATCATTAGTGACATAAGCCAAAAAGGAAAATTTCTTTGAGCTCAAACTAGAAATAGCTCACACACTACAGATCCCCACAGTCCTCAGTGAAATGTTGATTTGTTCTGGACTTTGGATCCCTCTTACTACAAAACTGGGAGCCTTGTAAAAGAGAAAACCACTGTCAGGGAGCTAGAACATCAGTAGACACATATCACAATGCAGTTGAATTAAATTATTCAGTAGTATGTGATTGATTTGTAGCAACTAGACCATCATCTAGCCTCATGCAGAATATTTTATAATTGTCTAAAACATTAAGAGGTAAAAAAACTATACTGACATGTTTTCCTTTAATAAGGTAAATGAATGTAATGAAAGCTACTGTAATCTTATTTTCTTACTTTAAGGTAAAATATTGACTATTTTCCAATTTCTTAGTATGTGTCAGTTAAATCCTACACATCAGTCTAACTACACATCCTAAATATCAGTCCTACAAATGGAATGAAAATGTTAGGATGTTGAAGAAACTTATGTTTCTATGATGCCTCAAAGTAAATGGTAATTTCTCCCTGTTGCTATTTCTTTCTGTAGCTGGGGCTACATAAAGAGAATGCAAGTGGTAAGGCATGAAATTTAATTATCTATTAAACAATCTGTGAGTTTTTTTGGATATCAGACCTGCACTGAACTATGCACATATTCTAGCTCTTCCATTAGGAAGAGGGTGTGTTTAAGGCCCCAGAGATCAGTTTCCTCACTGTTTTCTCTCAATACATCATTGGTTTCATGCTTATACACATTTTTAATCTTTTAAATAATGTCACACCTGTTACTAACACAGTATTTCAAGTTTTCATTGGGAAATGCTCTGGAGACACAGCCAAATATTAGTGTGTAATGCATACATTCTGAATGACAGTATATTGATATCTACAGTCTCGTGACAATCACACTTCCATGAAGTTAATTCCCATAGCGCCTGAATGACTGATCAGGAGAATATACTGCAGCATGGAAATTTTGGCAAAACTCAAATATAATGCCTGTACCTAACTCTGCCAGGACTGCCTTGCACTCCCTCCATTTTCTCTTGTAGAACATCATTTGTCATATATTTCAAAGTATGACTAACTCCAGAAAATATGTATTTTTTTCCCAGTCATTTGGCCCTGACTTTTGTCCTTCTAACAAAAGGAGGAGACAATGTGGGAATATGAATAATCAAATTTCTTTTCTGTCTGTGGTAATGCAAGGGCAGGTTTCAGAAGAATTCTCTAATAAACAAACTAGATACTTATGCAGAACCAAATATTGGACAAGAAGGAGAGGAGAAAGAAAATGTTGGCATATCCATCTGGAAGCAGGGGATACTGATTTCCATGAGTACTCCAGTGAATGTCTTGCATTCCAGTTTTTCCTACTGGCTAGCTTGGGTGAACTCTCATGCAGCTGAACATGAACATCGTAAATTGGGTTTGCTGCCTTCAAAACTTTCCCTGTGCTTTGGACAGATCACAATAAAATTCATGAACCTAAGCACATGGAAATTCCTAAGACAATACAGAGGAGCTGTAGGCAGTTAAGGAGGGATTAGGGAGAGGTGGGGATTCGACACTGTTGTGAGAAGAAAACATCCAAAATACAGCAATTTAAGGATCTAAATTCAACAAAGTAAGGTGATACTCTAAATCCTACAACTGCTGGAAGATAGACTATTTAATCTTTTTGTTTCTCTAGATATCTACCTTATAACTTTCACTCTGTCAGACACCCATAAAACAGCTGCTGCTAAAACTGAGATTTCAGCAGTTAGGATTTGTCTGTTCTTGAGGGGAGTGTGTCTGGTTTGTGCTGGTTTTTTTTCTCTTTCTTTTAAAGCATTAATAAAAGCTTTGTTTTAAAGCATGGATGGATTATTTATTTATAATGCTAATTAAGAGTTTTGCAAGACTCGAAATTCATGAAAGACATTATAGTTTCTGAGACTGAAAAACAAAACCAAAAGAAACTTTGGACAGTTGCAAGGAGTAGAAGTCTGTAATTTATGTTTTTGTGCAACAGTTGATCTTGGATTGAATTCTGGACACTGAAAAGGACGTTGAAACTCTCTTAATTTAATTCAGTAAGAAGCCTCAAGCCTCCCTCCCTCCTTAATCACTTTCAGCAGAACACTTCCTAAGTCTTGGTCATTAAAACTGAAAGGAAATGATGCCAAAAACATGCCATATTTTAATAAAGCAGAAAACAGGCAGTATGTGCAAACCTCTTATGTCTATATTCAAATATCTATTAATCATATTGTAATTTAATTAGGTACAGCGATTAAAAGTTCTAGTAAATGGGAAAATCACTGCAGTCTATGTTATTAAAGTATGAAATATGGCAACCATTAATTCATATTTAAATTAATATATATGACTATTAAGGAACCAGCTCAATAGGTCTCTCTTAATACACTTAATTGTTGTGGCATGAGAAAATAGAAGGGCCATCTCTGAATCATTAGTCATTTACTGATTTTGTATTGTGACAGACCCTCAAAGGTATCTGCTCATGAGCTGCCGGTATGACCTGACAGAAGACAAGAACAGGGAGACCTGGTACTTTGCCTTAATTCAATCCTGAAGTCCTAAAAACCCCCACTGCCCTGCCATCTAGTCCTCCAATGCCCTTTATTTCATATTTAGTGGTTAGAGATTCTTTTTTTAAATTACACAGACTGCTTTTCATTTGGAAACCAGGACAGGAGGATCTATTCTTCAAGGTGAAAAATGCTGCAGCTTAATGGCATGAGAAGGTTCTCATCTGTGCTTAATGAATCTTTTGTTTTCCTGCCATTGGCACAGTCTCAGTAAAAAGCACTGAAAAATTCTATGATTTGAGAGTTTGAGTATTCTTCCAGGAAACAGTAGACAGAGGTTTTAATCTCCTCAGGCAGTGATGGAAATGTGAACTCCCTACTTCTTTAATACGTGGCTCATATGTTAGTTTACTATACAAACCTACATTTTAAAAAAAGTAATTCCTGGCTTTTCCAGAGAAAGAGGGCTACTGCACTTGCAGATTTTACAGTATATGGACCTGGACTGAATTGATACATTTCTCTGCAGTGCTGAATGTACCATGCAGAAGATGGAATTTTACAGAGGTTTAGGCTAAGTGTAAGCAAGTACTTGCTAAGTAAGCTGAATTTGATGACTTCTTTATACTGTATACTGAATAGAAATCACCTTCTGAGCCTTTGTCTCCCAGTCATATGGGTATCCTACAGGTATCTATGGGTAGTCCTCTGCATTGTCTCTTGGTTTTGTCATAAGCTGAACTCTTCATTTTAAACCCTTGATATTTATTGCATAACACTTTAGTAATATTATAATGCAAATATAGTATATTTAGTAAGTTACCCAAAAGGTGTGAAAGCACCAGTTGACTAAATACTTGTAAACAATCAAATAGCATAAATTAAGGATAGCTGGATAACACAAGTAACTCCTGTTTATCTGTCATTAAAACTAGTATGTGTCTCAAGCATTTTGGTGGAAAATAGAACAAGCAGGAAAAATTTAGTTTCACTGTGCTTTCAGGTCTCACTAGCATTTTTGATATGAAAATTTTCAGAACTGTTCATAAAATTGAACATCTGGAATATAATCCTAAAATGTGTTCACATTCAAAAGCTTTGCTTCATTATATTGTATTTACTGCTTTCACATTTTTCCATTATTTTCTAGCTTTCATATTTATTTAGGCAACAGTCAATGCTCACATCAACGTGACTCAGACACTCAGTATATGCAATAGGACTTTGCCACTTGAATCCTTGAGCCTGCCTTCCAGCTAACCATGTATCTGTTAGAACAGCCCCAGGAAAATTTACTCTCTTCTATCTAAAATGTGAAAATGCTAAAAAAGAGGCACTTTGGCTCTGGCAATGACCATGTGGAAGACCATGTTAGTGTCAACTTGGTGTCAAGGAGCCTACAAACTAAACAAGTCCTTTGTCTGCCAGGTTTATTTCTGAGATGTTACCAGATACATCAGCAAAATCTCAGCCAGGCAATTCCTGGGTTCCTTTTGTAAGTATAAACTGCTTCTGAAGACACTTTACTGAATCAAAAACTTAGAAACATCTTATCCATCTTACTTGCTTGTTGATGGTTTTAATCATGGAAGTTTACAAATCTCTGAGCTTAGTTTCCCCTATATAGTCCCCTATATGTATCTGTTTGGAAACTTATGTAATTTATATAAAAATGGCAATTATTTTTGCATACCTATGTACCCTAAATATATTTTCTCAGCATTTTAGAAACTTATTTCATAACATCTTCTGTTCACATATTTTTAAATGGAATGATTCTGCTTTTCAGTAGTCTCAAGCTGTCAAATTGACAAACTGACAAATACAGGTTCATAAGTTACAAATCAAGTCTACCTGATCAGTGGAAACTTTGAAAGCAAATCAAGACAGAACTTGAATAAACCTAGAGCTTCAAATCTTGGCTTTATGTAAAAAACATAAAGAATTGCTCCTGAAAAAGAGCAATGCATAGTCTATGGTATTTTGTAAATATACTGTACCCTAGCTTGGATGATCTTGTTTGTGAAATGGGAAACCTAAAGCACTATCAAAGAATGTGATCTCGTTCAACAGGCTCATTTAAAAAATAAAGTCTTTTAAGGATTGGCATGGTCTGTCCCATAAAGACTTTCTGGAGAACTCATTAAAAGTGCTTTCTCAAGGATGTATCAGCATTCAGATTATTATCAAAATAACTCCAACTTTGTGCACAGGAATTGCAGAAGGTATAATCACATACAGTTTCTAACTCAGTGTCAGGCTTAAAGACATAGAGATCAAAATAGGTTTTTCAAACCTGGTTATGAGTTCAAACATCCTGACAGATACCACTGATGATTTTATTATATATTTATAAATGCCCAAGAGAAGGAGGACCACATTAATATTCATGACATAGTAAGGAGGAACATACATAATAATAAAAAAGGACTATTTCTTGTTGTTTGTATTCTAGGCAATCTTTTAGCTTTAACTTGCATGCCTTCTCAGCCAACCTTTTAGGGCCATAAATAAAATTTACTATTGTCTATATTCTATATCAACTGTATTTCTGAATATTGTGCCCAGGACAGATCTGAACAAACTGATTCCTTTATAAAAAAAGAGGAAAACCGAAACCATTTGACAGAAAACTACTTTCTTCCTTTGAGATACCATTGGATAAACCAGAAAAGTCCTATGGACTGTGTTATACAGAAATCACTAAAAATATTTTTAAAAGTTTATTCTCATTTTAAATTCTAAGAATCTATACTAATTCAAAAAGAAAGGGGGAAAAAAGCAAAAAGTCTAGCTTTAAATTCCATATTTGTCTTTCTTACATTGAAATACATTTTTATTCATGATTTACTGCTAATCTTTGGATTTAGGATGATGTTTGGCTTGTAGCTCATCTAGTGGAATGAATGGAAGGTACAAAGACATAGTAAGGAACAAAAGGCATGCATATGCTTTTGCTATTCAGTGATAGTTCACTGCTGCAGTATGTTAGGCAGACAGCCTGTCAAGATTAGATATTCAACAGTTGTAGGCACTTTCTGCTGGGATTTTAAAAAACACAGTATGTCAAGTCTGTTAAAGTAATTTTGAAAATATCACAGGCAAATGCACCTTTGAAGGTTTTAAACAAATTTGAAAATGCAGCATTTTATGGCAACTATAAGGATGGACTACCAAGTATGTTTCTTGCTTGATGAAATCAGCAGAACCCTCTTGGCCTAAGATAAATTGCCTATTTATTTTAAAATCCTTAATAATTTTACTTAATAGAATTCTGGTATTGCCACTGTAAAAGCTTATCTCCTTTTGTGCACTATTGGCCTCCACTTTGATATACTAGCAGCTTATATTTAGAAGAATAAAGGTTTTGAGTGTTAGTGGTCATAAAGGCTGCTGTAGAATGGAATAAAAGGTTCAACATTTATTTTTAAAAGCAAGTAAAATCAAGCCCTCAAAGGCTTTCATTATTGACTTAATAAAATCACATGTTATTCTGAAATACAGCCATGCATAAATAGCCAAACAATCACAGCATCACATATATTTAGGGATCCTTTCCCACTTACTATATTTTGCCTACTGCTGGGGTAAAATTTAATGACAGCTTAAGACACATCACTTTATATAAGAGATGAAAATTAACTTTTTGAATTATACAGAAAGCTTCCACATGGAAACTCATTCTTAATAACAAAATTCTGTCAAGGCCCCAGCTAATGGAGTATCGTTTCAGATCTCAGCTATCCATCATCTAGGTAATGGAGGTTAGTGTAAGCTTATTAGCCAACACTTATATTTTCTTCTAGATCCTAAGAAAATACTAGTTTACATTTATGGTGTTGGTATTTGGCAATACAGTGGGTCCTGGTGCTGGGCCATGTTATCCAGAAGGCTGACATCTTTCATGATCACAAAATATGTTCCAATAATAACAGTAAACCTCATGTTAAAGAGGCAGATAGAATGAAACTGAAAAACTTGGAACTTCACTCTCTGAGAACAAGAAGGATCTGGGTTTGAGAAGAGCTAACCACCTGATGCTCTTAACTTCATGTAAATTCCCAGTGTTGAGTTTGAGCATCAGACTTTGAACAGCATCACTTAGATGCAGCAACACTTTTAACAGTTACCCTGGCAAACTATAAAAACATCAACCTTGCAAGTTTTCAAGACTTGGCTAGACAAGTGGTACTACATCAGGTGGAAAGCTGAGCTACAAGTTTCTTCCAGCCAGCATCTCTAGGATTCTACAAAATGAATATATTTTTATGCATACCTCATGGGGCAAACTCTGTCACTACTGAATTCAATGGCAAGTCTTTCAATGATTATTCAAGAGCAAGGTTTTATTCTGAGAAAAAAGTATCTGCTACTTTTAAAATGGATTTCTGGAGTATCTAGTCTACCTGTATTTTTTGTACATATTTGATTTTCCAGGCTGTGTGTAGAAGTCATACTGTACAAATGGTTTTTGCTGGTGAAACAAAAATGAATGCCTAACAAAATACAAAGGAATAAAGGTATTTTTTATTATTTAATTTTATAATTCAATTTTCATTCCATTGAAATTAGTTGTCTATTTAATCTTCCATTAATTTAATGTTGATAGTTGCAAATTAAATTCTAATAAATCAGCATAAAACCATTGTAGCCAACTGAAGGACAAAATCTGCTAGTGGGAACAGGTATCAGATTAGCTCTGATTTTCTATGTTGCAATATATCTTCCTTCATTAGTAAAAGGATATGCCTATCTTTGTAGCTGATAAGGCGTTTTAATTGATTTTTAGCATTTTCTCTTAGCATTCATTTCTGGCAGATTCACTCATTTTTTCATTATACAAACTGATGTGAAATTAAACCATGCCCTGAGGAGAGAAAAAGCATGAATCAATAATATTGATGTTTCATGCAGAACTTGAAACTAAGGCTTTTAATGGAATTAAAAATAAGTTCAGTAAGGTTAGAACAGAAACTGTGGACAAGAGGTTGTAAAGGTTGTTGTGAATAGAATGTATCCTTATAGGATATCTTAATAATTTTTTCCTAAACAGATATCAAGCTTACTTTATAAAGTAAACGTACAGATGCTTTTGCTGACTTTCTGCCAGGTAGCTACAAACTCAGAAATTTCAAGGCAAGACAGAAGACTCCATACAACCATCACACAGTTTTATTTTAATACCTCTGCAATTAGTTGATATCCTTCCAAACTCACATGGCACAGGAAACTCACGGTAAGTATCAGGGGAAAATACTTAGCACACGGATGGTGAACGTCTCATTGAAGCTCTGGTGGCCCACAACATCAGTTATTACAACCTTTGGCCATTTTCTTGTTATCTAATAAGAAAACATAGGAAATTATAGGTGTGTGCCCCACCAAATGTGTTTGAAATGCCCATTTAAGTAAAGCTATTAAAGAGTGTAGAATATTACTTCATCATCTCTCCTGAAGAGACAACACTTTGCACCTCCTGTTGTAAAACATCCAACAGTATTCTTTCCAACAGAATTATAAACCAGCTTTTAATAGAAAATATGGGAGTATGGAACTGGACTACAGAGCTGAAGAGAACAATCATATCCTAAGAATAATTTTTAAATCAATAATTTTAAAAATAATTTTCAAAAAGTTTACTGCTGTATAGTAAGTATTGGAATGGTGATTTAACAGACTAATTCAACCTTATAGAGGATTCCCTGGCACAGACAAACTACTTTTGTTCTAACTTGAACAGCCTTATAAGCTGTGTTCCTCTGTGGTGGGTTGATGTTGGCCAGCAGTCAAGCAGCTGCACAGAGACTCACTCACTCCCTCTCCTGTAGTCTGGGGAGAAATAAGGAGGAAGGCAAGAAGACTTATGTGACAGTTTAGTAAGTGAAGCAAAAGCTGCATGCACAAGGAAAGCAGATTAAGGAGTTTATTCACTACTTCCCATGGGCAGGCAAATGTCCAGACACTTTCTGGCAAGCAGGGCCTCACTGTGTGTAACGATAACTCAGAAAGACAAATGACATAACCACAAATGGTCTCTCCTTCCTTGTCCTTTACCTCAGCTGTTACAGCAGAGCATGACATCATATGGTGTGGAATATGCCTTTGTTCAATCCAGCTCAGCAGTCCCGGCTGTGTCCACCCCCAGCTTCTTGCCCAACCCCAGCTCACTTTCTGGGAGCAGAGACAGAATGAGAAGAAGAGAAGAACTCCATGCTGTTTCAACACTGCTCAATAGTAGCCAAAGCACTGGTGCATCTTCAACACTTTCAACTATAAACCCATAACACAGCACCTCACCACTGCTGTGAAGAAAATTAACTCCATCCCAATCGCAGTATACCTATCCATAGGAAAAGACAGGAGTGATTCCTCTCAGAGGATCTTGGCAATAAACTAGACATGTGTGGGCTTCTAGATAGCAAAGTCTGTGTATCAGTCTCAGAAGGTGGCCTTTAGTGTAGTTCTGTCAACATGATGACATCTGGCAAGTTGCCTGCAGAACCCCAGATCTTTGAAAGTATTGCAATACTTTTTCTGCACTTTGATAGGGATTTTGAAATAGTTGATAACTATTATATAGAAATATGCAGCTCTTCTACTGTTGCCATGCTTTGAAGTCTGATCCTTGTCCTCACTTCAGGCTGAATTCAATGGCAAAATGCTGTCGAGTTTAATGATCTCAATGTCTCACTATTTATATTTACAACTCGATACGCTCCATCGGTTTTGCTCTTGTCAAGCCAGTCATGTTATATGTCATAAATATTTATAAATACAAGTTAATAAACTAAATCCATTTAAAAATAGAGTATAGGGCAGTGATATACAATGCTGCTTTTGTGTATGGAAATCATTAAACTTAAGTTCCTTATTATATAAATATTGCGTGAAGTTCTGGACACCACAATGTAAGAAACATATTAAGCTATTAGAGAGTGCCCAAAGGAGGGCAATGCAGATGGTGAAGGGCCTGGAGGGGAAGCTGTATGAGGAGCAGCTGAGAGCACTTGGTGTGTTCAGCCTGGAGAAGAGAAGACCGAGAGGAGACCTCATTGCAGTTACAACTTCCTTGTGAGGGGAAAAGGAGGGGCAGACACTAATCTCTTCTCTGTGGTGACCAGTGACAGGACCCAAAGGAATGGCCTGAAGTTGTGTCAGGGGAAGTTTAAGTTGAATATTAAGAAAAGTTTCTTCCCCCAGAGAGTGGCTGGGCACTGGAACAGGCTCCCCACGGAAGAGGTCACAGCACCAAGCCTGACAGAGTTCAAGAAGCATTTGGTCAACACTCTTGGGCACATGGTGCAATTCCTGGGGATGGTCTTGTGCAGGGCCAGGAGCTGTACTCAATGACCCTTGTGGGGCCCTTCCAACTTGGCATATTGTGTGATTCTGCAAAGACCTCAGAAAAGAGGGAAAGGAATTAGCTCTGCACATCTATTGCATACAACTTTATTCTTTAATCACATTTATCTTCAAAAGGCTTACATTAATTTCCTGTATAAAGGCAAATTTCTGTTTTGGCAAATTTCTTCTTCAGCAAATTTGATAATATCAGTGCCTATCAATTTACTAATGTGTAATTCACACTCTTTTGTTCCTGTGTCAACTTTATTCCTGACCTCAACTTTAGCTCCTTCCTTCATATTTTCATCCCCCAAAGAGTTTGTAGACAACAGATGTAATGATAGCCTTCATTCTGCTTGTCTTTCCTCTATGAAAGTGACTGGAGTAATATCCACTGTTTCAGGTAATGGCTTAATAGTGTCTTGAATCTTGTATTAGTGCAAGTCTTTTAGCCAAAATTGCTTGATGTAGAGAAATACTCTACATCATGTTTCTTTTCAACGTTACCTAAGTCTCTAGCAAATTTTGTACAGTTCCTTTTCTCTTTCTGGACACTTTCACAAATATTATTCTTTGGGTTTTTTTAACTGCTGATGATTTATTTTTCTAGTACTTTACATTAAAATTAGCAACATGATAAAACAAATCTTTCCCAAAGTGCTTTCAAGTATTGTAGACAAACAATACTGAATTAATGGCTTGTAAAGTAAATAGCATTCTTGCCCTTATGCGTTATTGCAGTAAGCAGACAAACAAAACAAAACTAATTTTTTTTGGCGTTGTATATTTCCAATTCCTTTTCATTTTTTCTTTGTGAGTGAATCATCTTAAGGCACATTATTAACTTCTGCCCTGCACTGCAGGAAGTAATTTTAACATGGCAGCCTAATGGGGCTCACTTATGCGGGATCAAAATGCAGAAAAAAAAAGATATTTCCATAAGCTGGCCTCTCTTGGTCTCTGCCTATTCTAGAGTAATTCTGAAATAATTTTTCTGATAAGGTAAAATAAGGGAAAAAGAAAGAAAATTTTAGAAGAATGAAATATTATTGTTCATTGAGCAAAATAATGATAGTTATCTTGTGAGAATGTTGATATGTCTTTCAGTTATTAAATATTAATTAAGGAGGTATAGGAGACATGTGAAGGAGTCTGTCAGTCTTTTATGCTCAGCATCAGAATAAGTCCCTGAGAGACTCATTTACTATAGCTGCAATTTTAGGTATTGAGAACTACACTTAATGACAATTCTCTTTCATAGACATATTCTAAGCTCCTCCTGACATATATTTGTCATATTAGTAAATAAAAATTTTAAAGTATCATGACCCTGAAGAACAGCTTTTGACTAGGAGACCATACCTGCTCTGAGACGGGAAGTTTACATTTTATACTGCTGTGTCAGTTTTCTTTTGCATATAACCCAGGAATGATAACTGAAGTGGATAAATAAAATGATGCACTTATTCTAGAGAATGAATGGGATGTGAAGACAGCATAAACAACAATATTTCACTGATTCTTTTGTTTTTCTTCACTAGGGTACTTAATTCTTGCTATTTGGTTGTCACTTGCTACTTAAGATTCTCATACACTAAAGAAAAATTAGCACATTTACTTGGGATTTTGTAATAATAGTTTTAAAATCTCATAATTTTTAAAGCCTCCATTTGTTTCCCATTTATTCTAAGTCAAAAGTGAAACTGACAAAACCTTTGAAATTGTAAATGCTTGCGCAACTTTTATGCTAAAAGTAGACCTGGAAACTTGGGTGGATTTACTTCTTTGAATAATCAATAATAGTCAGATCTGGTTGTCATTGAAACAGATTTTGGGGGTTTACGCAAAATTTCTTTTTTTTTTTTTTTTTGCTACATGTTTGGAAGCTCTAGAAGGCATCATAATGATCATGAAGGAGTTGTAAGCTCTGTATGTTCTTGGGTTCATGAGACACAGCCACTATATCAAAGAATGACTAGGAAATATTTTTAGTGATGGCCAAAGAAGAAAAGCTTACACATTAGTGACCAACTTCAACCAAACATGCCAGAGGACTAAAGTTCTTAAAACACTTATACATATTTCATGAAAAGTTTTCTGGTCCATAAGAGAGATGTACAAATGGCTTTCAGTGAGGGAAAAGTTATGGATGAGCCACAAAATCATATCAGCCACTAAGAGAATCTTCATGGGAAAATGGCTATAATACCTACCTCATCTATGACAGAAGCGATCACACAGGAGGCATGGTCTGTGGGAAAACAGACTCCATTAGCTGCGTGCTCAGGAGACTGCACCAGTGTGCTTGTTGAGAACAAGTATGAAGGTTATGGCTGATAGAAAATGTTGAGTTTTGTTCTTTCAGGCTATGGGTCATGTCCAATGTTGACTTTACTGTCCCTTTTACTTCCAGCTGTTAAATTTTAATTGCAACAAAGGGTGAGTCCCTTGTCCCTTTCTAAGAAACTAAGATTTGGCCTTTTTGTATGTGAATGAACATGTTATTGCTGTTGTTGCCAAGTGTCTCTTCCCAACTCGTCTGTTTATACCTTGGTCTTGTGAATCCACTCTCACTTCTCTGCACTGTTTCTATTAATTAGGTAACTCTCAAAAGACAGATGTTGGTTTCTGATTCCCAGGTATTACTCAGTTCTAAGAGATACCTACTGCTGGTTCTCACAATAAATAACAGACTGATTTTAGAGAAAGAAACTTAATTTGAAAAGTGCATATTTCTCAAGAAAACAGCAAAATTTAAAAAAATACAAACTCACTTTTTTTCAATAAAAATAAGCAGTATTGATATTTTCTGCAGAAAATACATCAAGTAAAATTATATTTGTTGAATAAAACTTTTTGTTTTATGCAAAACTGTAGTTGGTAATACCAAGGCACAAGAAAGGAGAGATTCCAAAACTACTTTTCTGCAAGTGAGAGGGTAAACAGAAATTTGACTGGATACCTCATTGCAAATGTGTGGGGGCAGGAATTAACAATTGGGCCAATTGTATTTCATTCCTCATATAATTCATTTGACTTACTTTTATCCCACAAAGAAAGGTTTCTGTCTGCTCCTATGTAATTTTCAAGTATTTGTATCGTATCAAAGTTCTTTGAGGGTCTATATTCTGGCATCCACTGATTAAGCACTATTTAATTTGGTTTTGAAAAGGAAAATTAATTACAGCTGTTGCATTAGTTCTTTCACAGAGTCCTAGTACCTTGGGCAAAATGTACAGACCTACTGAAATATCTTGCCTGTGAGTGGGAACAGCTCTATCCATTATTTTACACAAAATATTTCAGAATGTTATACACCTTTATTACTGCCAGAAAAATAATGAGTTTTTGTGAACTACACATGTATTAAATGATATATGTAACCAGGTGCAGCAAAAATATCCACTAACCTTATTTTCCCAGTTCTAAACCACTTAGCATACACATCATCACATTTTACTGTACCATTGCAAAGACTGACCTAGTTCTGCCCTTTTTTACAGTATCTTCTTTTCATTATGAGATTAGAAATTTGTACTAACATAAATTACATTTTGCCCACTCTGTGTTCTGTGATTGTCAGAATGAAGTCTTCTGTAAAGTTTGCAAAAAATGGTAATTACATTTAATAAAAATCTTTGTCTTGTTGTGTAAACTGTTCACAATTTACATTGGGAAAAAAATGGACACTTCTATGCCTGCAAAAATTACACCTTCTTTAACTTTTAGTGCTTCTAATATTTTCATTGCTAAGATTGCCTCTGCCACACAGGAATTGAATGCAAGTTTTCCAACAACTGAGCTTATACAAAATAACCTTAATCTGTCTAAACCACTGACCCTCACTTGTGAAGTATGACTTCATGCTGGATTACTAGCAGTGCAAACTGGTCTTAGAATATTCCGGGAAAGTCATTGCAGAAATATTTTTGTGTAGATATATGAATTCTTCTTGCTTTTTACACAAATGAACATTCGGATGGTAGCTGAACTTATGGGCCATACCAAACAATGTAAAAGATTTTCTAGGAAAAAGCAAGTATGGGACAGTAATTCTTTTGTATCATCTTGTATCAGTATGAATTTCCTGAAATCTTATGCAATTGAAGGATGTATGACCTTATCTGGATATTAAATTTATAAAAACTGAGTTGAGTGGCTGTGCAACAGGTTTCATGACCACTTCTTCCATCCCACATATACCTGAGACAAAGGGAAGAAGCAGCATTTATCAGAACAAGGTCAGATTCATGAAGTCATCTGAAGGAGAAGCAGGGAGGAATCCTTTGATTCTTTGAAGTCATCTAAAACATGCTGCCACATTTTAACTGAGAGCATCAAGCTCTAGATATCATATAAACCATAGCTATACATTTTATTTTTATGAATTATGGAGAAAATTCTTACAGCAAATGACTAGGTTTGGATAAAGCAGGGGGGAGGAAGGAAAATTTTTAGATTTAACAAATGAGAATCTTGTAAACTTAAAATATTCTGTCTCAAGAAATTGCAATCTCAGTGCTTTTGCATCAGAGGTTTCAAATCCAGACACCTACTGAAACTATGTGGCTGATCCCTATCAAAATCAGGGCCTGTGAGCATGATGCTTCCTGAAGCTGAAGAAACAACTATTCATCAGCCTTTTCTTCTTGATCAGATGACCTGGTGTAGTAGACACCACCACAAAGCTTCCCTTCTTAGCTCGGTCTCCAGTTTTCACCCATAGGCACTTGACCTGATTTGTGACATTAATACAATTTTTTTAATAGGGTAAAACTCCCTCAACTCTCCTTAGTTGCTTGTCTCTCCTGAATAGTTTATGGCCATTAATTACATCACTTCAATCATGATTCAATCCACTGTTTCTGTGATAGCAATCACATCATATTTTTC
>JAOXXN010000471.1:54861480-54877113 GCA_026770055.1 Myrmophylax atrothorax
GTGTGCTGTTTGTTTTCCATGCTGCGTGTATTGGTATAGAGGCACTTCAGCTGGGCTAGGGGCCACTTCTCCTTTTAAGAGGAGCTTGGCCTAATTCCTTTGAGGCAATTCACAGGTCTTTTCTTGCTTCCCAATGCATCAGCAGCCCCTGGCTCTTCTCAAGTGCTTAGGACTCCATCCCCTTCCCCATGCTAAATCTAACTCAAAGCTCCGCTTAAGCCCAGCCAGTGTGTTGCCTGTGACACTCTTACATCAGCTCTCACATGAGCCCCATCACTCTTACCTGAGCCCCATCAGCTGTGACCTGTCCTGGTTTCATGAAGGTATGTCCAAGGTAGTAGAAGTCAAGACCTTGAGCATGACACCAGCTGAGTCCATGTTGAGGGTTGGCAAGTTTTTTTCTGAAAATCAGAGTGAGGTATAATGATTTGATTACAATGCAGAGATGGATAAAATGTGTTTGATTAAGGTCATGGTATTACAAAAGAAACTGGGTAAATGAGGGTTATGAATGATAAAAAATCAGCAAAGCCTTTCTCCATGTTCATGATTAGTCTCCACAGGAGACTTGGTGCAGAACATTTTTTTTTATTTCTAAATTAAGCAAGTGAAAGTGCTGAGAAAAGGATACCAATGTCTGCATCCTGCACTTCTCAGAGTAAATAAAAATCCCTTTACCTGATAGGAAACTGAATAAGGGTTTACTAAATTTAGTAAACAGCTCAGATTACTAAACTCCTCACAATCTCTTCTTCATGGCTTTAAAGTCAGAAGTGGGTTAAAATGGACTGAGAAAGTTTGGAACAATTATTGTTTCATCCTGTTTGCACACTTAGGAAAATCTCATTATGAATGACACATTCAATTCTCTTTAGAAAGTTTATCTTCAGACAGATGGAAATCAGCGGTGTTATTTTGAATTTTTGTAAATTCCAGTTAGTGGATTCAACAAAGGCAAACTGAGGTTATAAAGCACCTTGTTGTCGGTTTCTGTTCTTTATGAGCAAAACACTGGTAAATGCTGCTTTAGCAATACACAAATGATTTGGTTATCACTAATAGGTTTTAATTGTGTTTAAAATATTAACTGAAATTTAAAAGGCTGCAGTAAGTAGATAGAAAGTGGAAAGTTGTTTACTAGTGACTATATGCAAATTATTTTCATTTAATTTTGTGAACTAATTTGGAAAATGAACTCAACTAATTTAGAGAGATTTATTCCTTGAAGAATAATAATATGTGCTGCAATTCAGTTTGGAATAGTTTCTAATAATTTTAAGATAGATGAAAATGAATATACTGGAATTAATTGATTTTCTCTGTTATTGTTACTTAGAAATATTGAATTCCTGTTTTCCTTCAGAATGTAAAGGTTGCTAAGGAAACTACCTCTCATATCTGTGGGTATGGCATAGACCTTAACTACATATTTTAAGAAAGGGAAATGAAATTATAACTACCTTCTACTCAGAAAGAATCTTATCTTTCAATCAGCAAGTGATCCTGTCTCAATTTTTGTATTTTAATTCCACAAAAAGTTTACATTTACATGTGCTTTTCCAGGAGGATTTATGCATAATTAGTGTTCTCGGGTACAAAAGGATAACAGTAAGAGTTCAATGAACAGTTACATAAATGGAGACTGGGTTGAGGTGTGGGTGAGAAAATACATTGGAACATCCAGCTGGTCCTGGATTTAAATGTGGTCAAATATGGTCATTTTATCTCTTTGGTCTGTTCTGCCCAAGCTGAAGTGAAGAACATCATTCGATAAGAGGTACTGCCCTTCGGGAGTGAATTAAAACTGTTGTTCTGAACACTCACTGCCATCAAAGACTGACGCTTCAAGTAAAGTTCTCTTTGAGGACATGGCCAAGCAACAGCTTGGATTAGTTTTTTGCTTTATGGATGGACCCTATCTGGGGAAAACTGCAAGCTAAACAAAATGGTCTTTATATTAGACACTTGAGCAAATGATGCAATTTGACCTAAAAATGGCTGACTTTAGCTATGTTATATAATTTACATTTATATAGATTTAAAGCAGTTACAGAAGAGAGAAGGAATGAGGAGGCAACCTATCAGTCTGCAAATGGCTTCCAAGTATCCACTGGATAAAGAAAAGATCGTTATGACCCCAGGCAGGAATTTTTGTAATGCACATGTTTATGAGCATCCCGCTACCTGATGGCAAATACAAGAGTGAATATATTGAATCTCTTGGTGTTTAGATAACTGGGTGTCCAGACATTGAGGGCAGTGCCCACTCTGACTGTTTATGCTAGCCCCCCCTGGATCTTCTCCATACTGTCTAGAACCCCACTTTTGCTCTTCCCCCAGGACTCTAAGTCCCTGGCCCACTGGAGCTTGCAGCAGGGCTGATTTCCATCTCTCACAGACAGAAGCCTGGCTAAGTCAGACCTCACACAGATCCCCAGCCTGGGCTGGCCTGGCCTTTTCCTCTTTCTAGGGCAGTGCCTGGGACTGTATCTTACCCTATTCTCACCAGGTCTAATCCTCAACATAGCTGCTCTCTTGTCTTCAAGAATTAATGTTTCCTGTGTTTTCACCCATTCTTGATGAACATCCTCATATGAATATCTAGGTTTATAGTAGAGAGCCATATCCATTGTTAAACAATGATAATGCCAGAAGCAACTAGAAGCGATCTAGTTACACAAGATCGTTTTCCCAAACTGCCACATGTTGGGTATCTTACTGAAATATATTGAAGTTTCAGAAAGAGTCTGCAAAGCCACATGCAAACACAGAGTTTAAAGACAGGTTATTTCCAATTATTGTGAAGAGCTTCTGAAATTTCATAGAGTTTAAGGCAGCTTTCTCTTTTTGAGGATAAGGATCATGCCTGGAATATAGTTATGAAGAATTGCTTCTATAGACCTAATGTAGCTGCTAAAGTGAATTTAATAAATTCCAGTGGGCTGGAAGACATAATTTGGGAGTTGCTACCTGCAGCTGTGGCTCACTTCCATTAATTTTCTAGTAGTCATGGGTTTCATACCCACCTGGAAACTATTATTGTTGGGGTTAAAATCCTGGAGGCTGAGAGCTGTGATTTTGATAGGAGTTTAAGTAGGCCAGGCATATCTTCCTTTCAATTTTCAGTGTACCTGCTTACCTGAAATAGTAAGTATAGCGTTAGAAGTGGGTTCTAGATTATTGTATTGAAATAAATTAATGTTTAAAAAAACCCCACCAAAAATGCCAAAACTTCTGCCAATTTATATAAATATATTATCTTCATTTTTTAGACAACCAGTAGTACTTTGCTTATATGGCAAGCAAAGAAAGCCCATATGGAAGAATAAAGAATTTGACATGAAGGGTCTACAGGGTCTGTTTACTAACTGCTGAATTTCAGTTTATTCTCTATAAGCAAATCAGAAACTGTAACCCCTCAGTGCCAGTGCTTTTTTCATCCATAGTTGATTGTGTGTTGCTTGCCTGAGTGGAAGGTTATGGAATGCTATGGAATGCTATTGACAAGGTTAGGGTTTGGATTACAGTTGCAGGCAGTCTTACCCACACCTCAATGTGCCTTCTGGTGTGTATGAATGAGCACACAGAGAGGAAGTTACTGCCCAGTAGCTAACACAAACCCAGGAAAATGTCTGTGCCAGAGACCAGAAGTCAGCTATACTGGGAACTACTTACATTTCCTTCAGTGATAGTAAGATTGGATACTGGGCTGAGCCAGTCTGAAAGAAAAGGGGAAGTTGAAGGTAATTTCCAAAGCACAAATACAACGCTTCAAATGAATTGAATGTTATGATCCAGTGCTGTTGGTAACCAGCTTTTGAAACAAGAATGAAAAGCCCAAATACAACTGTTTCTGGAGAACACGTAGCCTTGCAGCAGAAAGATTGTTTGGCAGATAGCTCTCTAGCATGTACTGAAGCAACAGAAGTCACCTTGAGAACAGATGGAATACAATCAAAGATTAATGGCAAATTTATGGTCCTTTCAAGAACCAGAGCCAAATAAAGTCAAATTGAATCATAAATTTGGAGGCTATATAGGATCAGAACATGTAGAAAGTAGACATCATTGCTAAAGTCAATTTGGCTACATGACTAAGAACAGAGAGCACTCTGGAGCAGTGCAGAATGGACTCTGGGTTAGTTTTGCTCATTTCCCTGCAAATTAAAAGTGATAAGGAGGGAAACTGAAACAGAACAAAGCAAAAGCTTTGCCTTTCTAAGTTTGAAAAAGAGGCTTTTCTATCTATTGGCTTTGGGAATTCCAGATAGGATACGGAATAGCGGTTAAATCTTCTGTCATAACAGAATAACTTTGCATTCCCTGTGTAGCACTGAATGCTTCGTATTTATGTAGCACTAAGTGCATACAGCTTATGGGAGAGGCACTGTAGAAGTCTAGCCTTTTCTAGTTATGCAGCTCAAAACAGTGTAACTACTTTTTTTCTCAAGTTTAATTGAAAGAAAGCTGTAAAAGTAATTTATCTATATAATAGTGATGTCTGATGTGATATTTATTCATAAGTATTTATTATAGAACATTTATTATAGAATGAACTAACAGTGAAGTTATATTACTTTCAAATATGTTAGGTCCAAATTATGCCAATTTCTTTGTGCTATCTAGTTTCTTTAGCTTCTAGCTAAAACTAGAAATTTCAGATGTGAATGACTTTTAATGTTATCTTCTTTTAGGCAACAGGGAGGAAGAAAACAGTAACAACTGGGGAGAAGAAAGTAAACAGGAAATTAAGAATTAATACAGTGTTTTATCAGTTTTATTTGCATGTTGCCTTTCGGCACTAGATATTTCTTAAGAAATAAGAAATAAAATGAATCCAGAAAATAAAGTAGTGTAACTGCAGCAAGTAGGCTGAGTTCAACAGATACAGTTTTTGTCAAATAAATCCCATAGTAATAAAATTAAATAAGGCTTTTTCAATCAAATTCTGCACCAATATTAGTGCAGCTAAGTGCTCTCATTATGGGCCTTTGCTAACTATTAACACCTGATATTCAGGTGAGAATTATTTCTATTCATTTTTAGAAATCAGTCTCTTATTGATAGTGATGAGATGCATGGCATATAGTATAGATCAGAACTGAGTAGTGTGTAACTTCAGAATTTTCCTTTAGGTTGAAGATAAAATTACATAGATTTATGCATGAACTATGCAAACATAACAAAATCTCCAATGGCAAAAAAGTATAAATTAGAAGTTAAAAACTTCTCAATATTCAGAGGGCTACTCAATGGGATATGGGAGGTATTACATGGGACTAAGAGACAAAAAAACAGAGAGACAAAATTTTTTTTTTTTTTGGTTAATGATCAGTGCAAGACAGAAGAGGTGCAGAACCAAGCAGAAATTAGGATTAATGATAGAACTCCCAAGCCTCATACACTGAGTGCTGCACTACTGATTTCCTTGCCAATAATGCTGTATCTTAAGGTTTTACAGCATGGTATTGGGGCTTGTTTCTCTATTGGGGAAAATTGCCAGGCATTGCTAACCCACAGTTCACAGTGATCTGACGGAACAGAAAACAGGCAAAGGCAATTTTTTGCAGTACTTCCGTAATGTAACAGGGTTGTGTCACATGCTGAGAAGATGTTTCTGACAACTTTAACCTGTATCAGCAACACCTAGTATTGCCCAGCATTATCTCTATCCATTTTAATGTGTTTTTTGTTGTAGGACGTAGGCATTTCTTTCTTCTTTATTAGAAATACAGGTCATATGATAACTAAGTAAACAAAAAAGTAATTTCACTTGCTTATATATCTAAGCATCATCCTAACCTTACATGAATTATTATTTACCAGAGCATGCAGTGACCAGACAGGGGGCGAATAGCTTCAAATTGAAAGGGAGTATTTTTAGAGTAGGTATTAGAAAGAAATTCTCTATTGTGAGGGTGGAGAGGCACTGGAACAGGTTGCCCAGAGAAGCTGTAGTTGCTGTGTCTCTGGAAGTGTTCAAGGTAAGGTTCAATGTGGTTCTGAGCAACCTGGTGTAGTGAAAGGTGTCCCTGCCTACAACAGAGGGGTGGGAACATCTAGATGATATTTAAGGTCCATTCCAACTGAAACCATTCTATGATTCTATGCTTTGTCTCCGGGAAGAGTATAGGTAACAAGGAATAAATAGTGTCAAAAACCATCAGAGGAAGAACCAATGCAATTTCATATAATATTTCGAACGTCATGCCAATTGAGCTTTGTTTTGTGTGGTAGTTTAGGCACCCTTTCCTCAGGCAGTGTGTCAATTTGTTAGGGTTGAACACCCTTTCTGGTATAAGGTCCCAAGGAATGGGAGATGTCAAACACCCTAGAAAACTGCCCAGGTTCATCCATGTTCCCTGCCACTCAGGAACTGGCCCCTTTAAGGCACATCCCAATAAGTTCTCCTTTGAAGTTTGATTTGTTCTGCAACAAGAGAACAAAGAGAAGACCACACTTCCAAAGCACCATAATGTCCTTGCAGTGTTAGTTAACAGCAACACCATTAGTAAACAGTTTACAACTGGGTTAATATGAAGCACTGGTAACCTTGTTATGAAGTCATTCATATAAAAATCAGGAAAAGGAAAAAAGTTGTACCAGTTCTCCTGAATATCTGGCACAGGATACCCCCACAATTCACAAAGACTGTCAATAAAAGGGTTAATACAAGAACTAGGTGTGCAGTCATTGTTTGTGTTAGTATTATTCCCAGTGTACCAAAATAAAAAAGATAAGTAAAGCTATGTTTATTTATCCTGCCTTATGTTATGTAAACTGTCAAATCCAAGTCATGGCACCAATTACTGTGGTAGTTTTGACCTTGCAAAAATGCTAAGTATTCACCTAGTGGGCAGCATCCCCCCTTTTCCAGCAGGGAGGGAAAGGAAAAAAACCTACAATTTACAATAAGGCAATTTATATTTACACAGAAAAGAAGAAGTAAAAGGAAACAAAGCAGTATACACACACGTACAAGAGTAAGGCTAACAAAAAAGGTATCTACTTACCCACCAGACCAGTGATGAGGGCCCCAGCTCCTTGTCACACAGCTGGCAGTCCCTGAGAGCAGCGGCCATGAGAGAGAAAAGGCACCTCCTCCCTCTTTCTTTTATGTCTAGTTTGATGTCATATGGTATGAAATTAAAGTCAGCTGACAGCCTATGTCCAAAGTCAGCTGACAGCCTCTATCCCTTCCTATGTCTACTAATACAGAAAGATAGGGCCTACTATGAGAAACTAAAGCCTGGCCTAACTAAACCCTGGCTTAAATAAATGTATCACATTTTGGTTTTTTTAAACTAATCTGTAATTAATGGTTCTGTCCATATTCATTGCAATATTATCACAAAATTACAGCTTAGAACAAGACACTGTACTTTTATTGAATTTATTTTACTGCATAATAAGAAAGAAAAAGACTACAAGCTAGAGTCTTAATGGTACAAGTGAACATCTTTCTCTGAATGAGAAATCTGTTGAAATCAACAGAACTTAATATAGAAGTGCTGTCTTTGCAGAAACAGCATCATGATCAGAGCTGAAGTGATGCCAAGGTGGAAAGAAGTTGTAATGAGCTGTAAAGAAGGAACATGAAGGTAAAAGTGAAAAGGACTCATAGTACATTTGAGTAATGATACAGATACTGAGATGAATTTAAGTCATTGCTCTCTTTATTTTAAGACTATAGGCTCACAAAATGCCCCTGCCAATTATTTTAGTGAAAGCCATGCCCCAACATGAAGCTGTGGCCCTCTGTTTTGCTATTGATTCAATGGGTTGACCCCCCTTTGAAATCATGAATCTTGGCTCTTTCAAATATGTCAATATAAATGATTGCTGTAGCCATGGAAGGCCTCCAGCTAATAAATGGTTTAGGATCTCTGCAAGTTAAGCTACCGTAACTGTACAAATGAGCCCAAACTAAAATTCAAGCCTTGGATTTCTATATTGCTTGTAAAGATAACTCTAGCCAAGCAAGGGCAGTATCTGCAATGTTTTCATGAGTATATGTATCTACAGCTATTCATGTAGCACCTAAGCAGTGTTCACTTTTCGTTTCCATATGCTGGGAAAGAAGGTGACCTTTCCAGTAATTGCATACCAGGTAGAGCACATACTCAGGAAGCAGGATTAAATTCCTTTTCCTTCTTCTCTGAGAGGACTTAAACTCATGTGTTGTGAATGTTCTGATCATCATCAGCTTAGGGAGACTCACAAGAAATCATAACATACACTCAAGCAATAAAACAACTAATAGGATGAGAAACCCTCCACTTACATCACTGATGTCAAGGCACACTGCAGCAAGAAGTCAACATGCATGAAGTTCAAAGTAGTGGGTGTCTCTAAATGACTGCTATTAAACATTTATCTGCAAAAACAGAGGGCAGGATTTCAATCCATGGCATAGGAATTGTATATACATTTGTATTAGCAGCCATGATACTAATGAGTGTACAGTCAATTACCATAAGAAAAACAGGGGTAGCATATACTTGCATTTCAGTCCAAGCATTTGAAACAAATATTCATTTTGACTTTGTCCTTCACCTCAGTATTCTTCAGTTGCATTTTTGAGTTTAGTTTAAAACACACAATAGCAGTAAGTAGAACACTCATTTATTGGATAAACAGAGAGGGAGGAAATAGGTAGTTTTAATGTAGGTAACAGAACCCTTCACAAGACTTCAGCTATGTGTTATCCAAAGAAATCTGTTCACTGCATTTTCTAACATAATTTTAATTTAATAGTTCTTGTAATCTACTTCAAATATTATCTGCTAATTTGTGCTCAAATGAATGATTTTCTAGACACTAGTAAGAACTTCAGCTTTCAGAATGCTACTCATTATTAAAGATAATAGACCATTTTCTATGGTAAAGAAGTACATTACAAGAGTACAGAAGCACTATTGTATTAGAACAAAATCTTAAAAAATTTCAAATTGCATAGATCATGTAAGAGGAGAATGAAAAATGGGCACTAAAATTACTGTGATCCTAACTCTAATTAGATTTTGCCAGATACTGTTTCAACACACTAAATATAGATATTATTCAAGAAAAATGTAATTTATTACTTTCTGCAATAGGAACTCAAATTCCCTAGAACAAGAAAGTGGTTAAGATGGGAAATTTAATTTAAATCCATTTCTTCTCCCCCTTTAACAAAGCTTTTAGCTGGCAGAAAGATCTACACTCATGATACTAGCACAGTAATCTCATCTAATAACATTTCAGCAGCTGCTGTGATTCTTTCAGATTTCTGATATTTTTTAACTATTAAGGAAAAACATTTTTTATTTGAATAAATGTTAATAATATCTGTGTACTATAGAAGCAGACAAAACTCCTTTTGACTCTTAACATACAAACAAATCTTTTGATTTAGCGGAAGAAAGTTTATTCTGGCAGGAATAGCCTGTATCTTATTCACACTGATTTTATAGCAAAGATATCCAAATGTGGTTTGTAGTGTCTGGACTTTGGCAAAACTGCTAGATGTGATAGGGTTTACCACTCTCTGCTACAGCACAGGGTCATGGCAGTGGCCATGTACATGAGATAACTTCTCAGGCAAGTGAGTTAAAATGTTAGACATAACTACATTTTTTCACTAAGAAGATATGATAAATAAGGACTTACCCACATCTTCTTTCACTAAAAAAGGAGAGAGGATTTTAAACTTGCCCTGATTAAACTTGCCATAGAAAAATCATTAGATGTACATTTTGTCATGCTTTAAGAACTATGACTTCAAGAGGTAGATATTGTGAGCTATCTAAAAGCAAAAGAATAAAGAAATTAATTTTCACGTCCATCCTCTGTTCTTTTTCTCTTCACTGTTAAGGAGGTCTGAGGCCTTTTCCCACTTGCATAACATAACTTGGCAGAAACAATAGTACACAGATCTAACAATTTTTAAAAGTACTGAATGTTCTTTACGAGGTTAGTGAAGTTTCTTATTTTGGTGGACAGCTTGTAATTAGTAGAAACCCTTTACTAGCACATTTTATTTTTCTCCACAATACTATTTCTGCTTGCACATGACAGGTAAACTATTAAAAAATTATGAATATTCAAGAGCCCTGAGTTTAATATGTACATTAAATGTAAGAAAACCTATAACATTATAAGTAGTGTGAATCAATTTCAAAAGTCATCTTTTATCAAAAATGCTGCTAAGAATGTGTCAATGAAGTATTTCAATACATACAACACATCACTGGCCCAGTTACTAATGACCCAGTAAATTTTGTACCCTCATCATCAAAGGAGTTATTTAAGCACATACAAAACATGGTTAGAAAGGTAGCTGAGTAAAAGTAAGCTACATTTTCAGCTAAGTTCTGCAGTAACACTTCCAACCTATTCATGGAGAAAATAATAACTTTTGACATTTTCATAACTATGCATTGTTTTCATTACTGATTACAACAAAAAATATGCATTTTTAGTGATTCAGACAGTTCTCTTAGTTATCTACCAACTCGTATATTTGTGAGCTGAAGTGAATATTCCATATTTTCAGTCAAAATTTTGTAAAATAATGGAGCTGTGTGAGGACAGCTAGAAAGTTGGTATGTAATAACAATTTGCCCCCTTTTGAGAGAGTAGAGTACTGCATCTGCCAAGTCTTCAGCATTGCTTTCTGTCTCTTGCATGCACAAAACCTCATTCCCAGTGGTTTAGGAGGTGCTTATCTTTGCAGGGTGATTAATACTTTGGTAGCAGCTGTTCCAAGCTGCACTTTTGTGTTGCTAAACCCAGGGATTGTTTGGGGTTTTTTTCATGAAGATTTCTTTTGATTCTAAAGCTTTTATTCTTTTCCATTTAATATTTTTTCAGCATTATTTGATTTCTACTGAATTAATCAACTTATCTCTTTCATTTAGTCAAATGAAATTTTTGCATATCAAACTATCTTGGCTGCTTTGTACTTCCAGGCAGTAATACTTTGTCAGCTACTCTGATTCAGTTATTTTTTACATGGTTTTCTGGGTTCTTTCTATAGTATACTTTTTCTTTTAGTTATCTTTGAGTCTTGGTCAGTAGGTCATCGTGTCATATTACCCACTAACCTGAATTTAGAAAGGGCTGAAATTTATAACCTTACAATATAAACCAACTTTTCTAGTATGGTGATTGCATTGAACTAAGGCTTTAATTTATGTGTAACTGGAGGAACAGGCCTTAAATTTCCACTGTTTTATCCTGACCAGGATGTAGGCTTGGATCTGTGACCTGAAGGCAATATGAGCATTTACAAACACTATCAAAAATAAATAACAGTTAGTTATTCCTATTCTAATACCGAAAAGGTCATAAGTACCTATCCAAATGTGTGTTTGTTGATGGAAATCATCCCTATATACTGAAATTCAAAAAAAGATGCTGGAGTTGAGGGACAGACATACTTTTGGTCCATATTAATATGCCTGAATTGGGGGGAAGCTCTTAACTAATCAGATACAAGAGTGTTATGTAGAGGGAGTGCACCCAGTATGATTTTTAGATTCTTCTCAGTGTTTTGGAACACTTTAGGATCAGTTTGAAGTGGGTGTGCCTGGTAGACATCACTGTATGCTGTTTTAAAATCTACGATGAATGAAAGGGTTTTTTCCCCTTAATTTTTATAGCCCTTCATCAACTATTCAATCCAGTCAACTAGTCTGTTGTTTAGCAGAAGACAGTATCACAACACTAATTCTGCAACCTTCTGCTGATTTTTTGTTAGCTCATTAATGACTTTATTCTATGATAAATTTTCTTCTGTGAGTAGTAAACCCATTACACAAAATTACTTAACAGCACAACAACTTAAAGCATTTAAATGTGCATGCATTTATTTGGATTTATTTTCTTGTTTTCCTGGTTTTTTAATAACAGATTTTTTACCATTATCATTAACTTAATTGTTGTATTTATCAATATCAAGAGATCAAGTTCTTTCAACTCAGTTAATACTGCTAATATTGATAGGGAGTTTCTAACAATCTACTAATTGCTTTGCTGATATTTTACTATTTCATTCTATTTCAGGGTATTTTTTGTGTCTCCAAAGAAGCTGGAGATGTGCAATCATTTGAGTAGTTCTTGTTGTTAGTGAGGTACAGGATTCATGTTCAATGGTTCTTTCTGTCCTAAATGATGTCCCAGTTAGTCTGGTCTTTCCAAGGTCATTTAGATTCTGTTTTTCTCAGCAAACTATTTTATCAAAACTGTTTGTATATGACTACATCGCATTAGTTTACAGCTGGTTTATACGTTTGCCATGTATATATGTATGTCATATCCACCAATAATATGTCCTTTCATATTGCAGTGTTTGCTATTTAGTGTAATAGACAAATATTGGCATTAGACTTCCTACTAATCAGTTTTATACAAAATGCCACAGTCCTCCTGGAGGAACAACCTTACACATATCATGTCGTGCATGGTAGTCATGATACAGCTTTTCTGTTGCAAAGCAGTAGAAATACGTTTTTCAGATTAATGAGAATCATTAAATTAAATGTACAAGATTATCTTTGGAATTTCTGAACTCTTACTGTTCTCTTCTAAGTTTCTCGGATATTAGCAAAAGGGACAACTAAATGGAACACTGGGCTCTTCACCATTCCCATGAGGGCCCTTTCTCAATTATGAAAAATGAAAAGAAAAAGCCTTACTCTCATTCTTTTCTCGACTGATTCCATTCAGCCACGCTGAAATATATATAAAGCCTCAGCAAGAGCTGCTGGATGCCTTTGAGTGGTTATTTACTGAGTTGTTGTGCTCCCTTGAGTTTGAGCTGAGTTTGCTGAAAGGTGTCTCCCTAAGTCCACTACTCACATTCTAATTAGGAAAACTCTTACAACTTTACATTAATTGGAAATCAGAACTATACAGCTTTCCAAAACCAAATTAAGGAGCGGTCTTATGAACCTCCAAAAAAGAGAATAGAAGAGAGACATAAGTTTAGGGCAGCCTTAGCTCTGAGGAGCAAGAAGCAAAAAAATATCATATGGAAAGCAAATGCATGAAGAAAAAATATCCAGATTCTCCCCACATGGAAAAGGAAAAAGGCATTTTAAGCATCTGGTATTAGTACATACTTACAATAAAGATTGTTTTAATGACAGTTTTTAGAGATGCTCTTAATAATATAGTTCTAATAATAATAACCATTAGGGATGAAGCAGTGTCTCATAATTCCTTAACTAGGTTTCAGGAAAAACAACTTGACTTTTACAGTTGGCCTAAAATACTACTAAAAGAGAGTTTTGGTTAGATGATTTTATACTATATGCTTTTGTCCTTTGGATTTATGCTTTACAAAACTATGTTGACTCTTCATGTGAACTTATGATCTGAAGAAAACTTGCTAGCACTGGCAAAGAACTCTTTTTCCCACCTCCAACACATTGAAAAATCAATTAATTACGACTGGTTGCAAATTGTTGCAGTTATGACAACTAGAGCCATACAGAACTGAAACAAGTGTTGTAAAAACTTGATTCCTAATTTCTTGTTTTCATAAATTCATTAAATTTTTAAGGGTAAAATCCTCATGATGTAATAAAAGTGGCATAAACATAACCTAATCCAGCCCTCTGTTTTTCTATTTTGAGCTTCTTCTAAGTTATAGAGATGGACACCATCAGTGACACCATTAAAATGAAAAATAGCTGAAACTTAAAACATTAAGGCTGCAAAAATATTCCCTGTCTGCAGTTGTGGAACCCTTTCATTGTGGTGTGATATCAGAGTGTTCATTTTTAGAAAATGCGGTATTACCTTTGATATTTATGGGAAAGGACAACTTATTTTCACTCAGGTCTTTGTTTGTTAAATAAAATAAAAATGAATACTTAAGAACTGCTTACAGTAAGGTTATAATAGAATTCCTCTGGGGAATTTATCACCAAACTTGGAAGCAGGATAGAAAGAAAATTTAATGATAAAATATCTTTATTTTTTACTAGGTTGTAGATTTTGTTTCTTTATTACAGTACTTATATTTGTTGGTGTAACCACAGAGTTGCAATCCATTGCTGAGTATTTACACGTAAAAAAGACCTGTGACTTCATCAGTGGTTCCCCTTTCCCCTTTATATAGCAGTTCTGCTTTTCTTTCAGGAACTGCTCTACCTCATGTTCCATCAAAAAACTGAGATGTATTTTTTTTTACCTTATGAAGCACACCAGTAGGTTCATCCTTCCAGCTGCCTGACGCAATCATCCAAATATGCCTCCTCATCTCTCCCAGCTTTCAGCTAAGGCAGTCTATGCTATGCAGGTCAGGCTTTTCATCTGAGCAGCACAGCAGCCTAACCTTTTGTGACTCAGCCAAAGGTGAAGTACACATGCTTCATCTCACTTTTGTTTTTCTTTCAAAAATGCATAACACAGGAGTGTTTATTTTCTGTGGTTTTGCTTAAGTGTATGCAAAATATTTTCAAGTACAAGATGAACAGGAAAATTATAACCTTCAGCTGTCAAACAGTGCCACCGTCACATCCCCATGAGGTTTGTTCTTTGTTTGTTTGTTTGTTTGTTTTTTTAATTCTGTTACATTGGCTTTTAAACTTCAACCCTTTATTCCACAGACAACACTGAGACAAGTGAGACAGAATAGGTATAAGGACTAGTGAGGAACTGAAGAGCTGGGACAATTTTTTTTTCTGCTGTTAATAGATTTTAGGCATAAATCCTGCCTTTCAAATGTGAAAGACTGAAGTACATAACCTAAAAATAGTTGACATTAGTAACTTCAAGCACTGATTGCTATACATATCTATTACATTAAAGCCTAGTTGGTCAACAGCTGTGCTCTGCTGTACTATCTTACAGAAAAGAGTGGCCAATTCTGAGGTGATATAAACACTGTCAGTTACCTACAGGGATCACCCTGATGTCAGAGAAGAAATAATGAAATGCTTAAGAAATTGCATTCCCTATTACTATAGTTTAAGCTATAGAGTTTACTATCAAAAATTTTCCATGTGCCTTTGGTAATCAAGTTGAATACTCCATTTTCAAAGTTTCCCAGGAATTTCCTATTGTGTATAATAGGTTGGGTAAAATTCTTTACAAATTTCTAGACAACTACTGTACAAGGCCAGGCAGCTAAATGCCATCCTGATGCCTGATCCCATCAGACCTCGGAAGCTAAGCAGGGTCAGGTCTGGTAAGTACTTGGATGGGAGCCCTCCTGGGAATACCAGGTGCTGTGGGTTCTAGTCCTGAGGACTTCACTGTCACTGTCCAAGCTTGCTCAGCCATGGCAGATGAACCTTAGGAGTTAAATGGTAGGGCCAGTTCCGCACATGCTGTGCTTCACCTAAAAAAATCCACTGTGCAGGCTTGAAGGGCACACCCACGTGGGGAGAGTCCTTCCCAAATTTTCATTCTTGAAGCTTAGCCATGCACACATACTGTACAAAGCCAGCAGTTGAAAATTATTGACTTCTTACATGACATTTTTTTAAAGTTGACCTATTTTCCTGTATTATACTCACAAAAAAAATGCTTCAATTTTGGCTAAGTAGGCTGTGATCATAAAAGTCAGTCTCTGGAACATATGAATTATCCTTAAACAGTTCACAGCAGACCAAGACACTTCTACAAAACCATAGTGGG
>JAOXXN010000471.1:54882684-54893815 GCA_026770055.1 Myrmophylax atrothorax
AATCTGTAACTTGTCCTCCTGTTTCTCCTGTTGAAGTAGGATTGAGAAGATGAAAAGTTCTAACCGATTTTGAAGAATACAAACCTTTAATTTCATATCTGATTCAGCTTTTCTGTTATAACCTCTCTCTCTCTCTCTCAAAAAAAAAGTCATATACAGTAGGTACTTTAGGTCATCCCTCACTAATAAGTGAGCGGCAACGCTTTCTTTACATAGTTAGCTCTCCTAAAACAGGCTATGTTGGATGGTATTCAGAATAAGTCCCCAAATCTTCTTTATGGAGAAGTACTTTTTCTAGAGACTGGTTCTTACTTTTGTGACAGAACTGAGGTACTTCATGTGACAAGGAGATGTGATGACTAACCATTTTCCCTCAGGCTCAAATGAAAAAAGAATACCATGAAGTTAACAAACAGTAACTTTTATGCTAATAAAACAGTTAATATTTTTCCCTATACCCTCCAGTAGCTCCTAGCCAAGTCCTACTAAGAACTATTTGGTATAAACTGTGAAAATGTTATCCATACTCCCTCTTGACCCTGAATTTATGAGTTTTCATCCTGGTTCCTCTGAACATGAAGCCTGAAATTATTTCCAAAGTGTTTTAACTTTAGTGGAAGTCCAAGAGAAGTGAACTGTCTTCATGGTCTGCCTCTGTTGCTGACATACTTCAAAACCAGACTGAACCTGACAGTAGGGATTCCCTTGCCACATTAGCTTCCCTTTAAAGCTGGGAACAGCATGGCATAGAGATGTTGGAAAGCTATGAGTAGATAAGGCTGTCTGCTTTCATGCTACCTTTTCAGAATGGCAAAGAATTAATTCTTCTTGAATAATTCCTATTGGTTAATTAAATTGTTCGTATAACCTTTAAACACGATTTCAAGAATTAGAAAACTGCTGTAGTCCTTTCCTAGCTCTGGTTTCCTAGGTTTTCCTACCATTTCTTAATTTCGTCACCCTAGCTCCTACCAGGGTCTGTGTCACCTCTGGAAATTATTGTCATGGTTCCTATGCATTTCTTGAGTTTATTAATGTCCTTATCTTGCTGGAACTAACCTAGGCTGATAGTACTTGGTCAATTAACTGACACATTTACTCTACAAATCTGTCTCTGTAATAATTAAGTAGGAATTTTGTCGCAGAAAATCAAACCTACTCTGGTATAATCTGTCCCCCAGCCCCAATATTCTGATGCAGGAAAATGAAGATACACTTATTCTGTGTGGCTGCTACAAAGACAGAGCTCATATGAAGTGGTGTGAATCTGAGATAATCGAGCACTGGTATTTCCAGGAGCAAAGGAAGCCTAAGAGTTAAATCTGGTAACTTAGGATCAAGTTTGATTCTTACACCAAAAGAGCAGGGAATCCAGAGGTGGGAAACCTGATCTAAATCATGTAACTGATAGACAGTGGTGCCTATGAAGCTTCTTTTTAATGACCCCCAAAACAAGCAGCAGTGAGGGAACTGGATCTCCCAAGCTAACTCTTGGCAGTAAGTCAATTTTCTTCAGCACCACTGACAACTGTACCTCGCACATGCAATTCAATGACCTCAACGTTGTGTGAAGAATAACTAGGATTCCCATGCACAGTAACCTAGCCTGGACCAGGTAATTGCTTCTCCTTTCCATATCTCGTGGAAATATAAACATTCATAGGTGCTAACAAACTCAAATCTCAAAAGCAGAAAGCAGTGCCACATTTAGTTTTCTCATAAACTGGATCATACAAGTCAAGATACTCTTTCTTCTTCCAGCAACATCTTTATATTCAGATCAATTTTGTCTTTAACTTAGTTAAAAAGAAGGTTACAGTTGTCGAGAAGAACATGGAAATATGAAAACATGATTTGTTTGTGCAATAAGGATGTCCAAATGGAAACAAAAACGGATTTCAGGCTTAAATTATTTCAGACAATTCCATGCATTGTTGATGGAAAGGAGGAAATAACCTCATGGGTTTGAATAGTTAGAATGGCGATACTTAGGACTAAGTTGTTAACGTGTAGTATTAGTTATTTGACATTCAGCATTAATTTATAAAGAAACACAATGGGACAAGAATGGCATATTTGAGAATTTTCTTTTATTCTTCAAATCTTAATACTCTTCTGAAAGAAATAAAAATAAAATGCTCTTATAATCATTGAAAGCCAAAAAAGGTAATACAAGTAAGAATTTGATGCAATAGCATAAGCAAATTGATGGTAGCCTGTAAAATACATGTAATGGAGGAGTAAAGTGTTTAAAACTGGAAAAGTAAGTACAACTTCATAAATACAATCATTTAGACTGATCTCCAAGTGTTCTGTTATAATAGCTTTAGTTTTAGAACACACAGATTCACAATCTTGGGTTAGATTTCACAGCGATGATTTTTTTTTAATTATGGAGTCAAAATTAAATATCTACTACCATTGCAGTGACTTCTTTTGCAGTAGTTAGAATTCTACAGTAAAGGAACAAAGTAATTAAGAGAGAGAATTCTGGCTTCTAGCCTAGTCTAGTGGATCAGATCAGGTGAATGGGAAAGCTTATGAGAGCAGTTAAGAGACCAAAGCCTGCCTTATAGATTTAATAATAAATAAAACTACAATGAGTGACACTACTTCATACTATATTTTGGTCATTAATTGATCAAGTAGTATGCACACATGGGAGGCTGCAGAAAAAAATAAGCAGGTCTGGCTTCAGCATGCAGATAACACACAGCTTTATATTTGCGTTTCCAAATCCTGATTAAAGAAGATTACATTGTTCTCTTTCTGCAGGAGCTGTGACACAAATAAATGCAATTTGGCTGAAAATCAAGATGACATTGTGTGAGCTAACTGCTGAAACAACTGGACATTAAGGTAGATATATTTCTGCATCTTTCATTCAGGATGTATATTTGCCCTTAGCTGACTTAGGTCATTGGCTATAAGGTTCACCATAGCAGCTTCTTGAACATTAAGCTGTAAGAGTACCTTTTCTTTGGTGTTCAGAGACTAAGATTATTTTCTTTTGGTGTAGAACTTCCATTGACCATATGATGAACTTGGCTTGAATTGATTGCTAAAATAATTCCAGAAAATAAAGCTTGTTGGTTTGATGGCCTGCTTCTTCATACAGCTATCTATTTCCCATAGGCATATAAAGCATAGGTTTTGTCTGTGAAAGACACTATTCCCAAGCCTTCAGTAATATTCGATGAAATAATGTCCTTACTAATCATGAAAATCATAACCTGACTTCACAAATCTCTTCAATATTTTTACCTGTGATCAGTACTGAAGACACTTGAACATACTTGGTTGCAGCTGTTGAGAAGTAAGAGACTGGTAGGTTAGCTTTTACATGGGAATAACGCTGATGTGATTATTTTTGTCATTAATCAAGTATTTCAGCTTTCAGGAGAGAATGTGAGACTCCTCCTACCAATGTAATAGGACAAATGTAGACAAGACATATTATTCAAACAAGTCTATTTGAATTTCATTATAGCTATATTGGTTTTTTATAATTTTTTGCTTGTTTGTTGAGCTGCTAAACATCTATCAACATGGATGCTCCTTCAGCAAAAGATTTAAAAATATGGTTTCATTTTAGTCAGCAAATGTCATTGTACTAAGCTTAGTACACTTGTTTCAAGTGAAGCTTGTATTCTTATGGATGGCCAGGGTAAGGTTTTGACCCAAGAAATTGTAAGACTGTGTCATTTAGATGTGGCAAGACAATATACAGAAAACTTGGAGTAAGAATTAAAATTAGTTGATGCAGAAAATTTTAAACAAAATTGAATCAAGAGAGCTGGTCTTCAAGGGCTTCAGAGAAGAGATTTCCATGACAACAGAATACTTAGGTATGCAAATTAAGAAACAAAGCATCCTAGAAAATAATCAGGAAATACACCTCTGATTCATAGAATAAAACCTGTACTATTTAGGTGCCCTGGTTCTGTAGAAGAAATGTGGATGGGGAGCTGAGAAAGTAGGACCATTGCTGGCCAAATTCCCTTCTCACTTATGTCAGTACTATTCCTTTAATCATACTGCCATTCAGCAGTCATCTATAGAGAAGCTAAAACAAACACTTTAATGATCAATATTCTACTGACCTCTTCATATTTGCCTACCTTAGAAGTCAGAAATTTACCCTAAATTTTGACTGCTTCTTTGCTGAAACCTAAGTGCCTTTCTCCTGCAGCACTGCCATCGGCAATGGAGAGCAGTTGATTACTGTCTTCTTTGGAGCAGCCATTTAAATGTGAATGACTTTTATCTTGTTCTGCAAGTTTTCCTAATATTATATACAGGGATTAATGTTTATTGTAGAGGCTCTTATTATTATATGTACTATGTTATGTAATCTCTGCATAAGTATTGTAGCCTTTTTCCTATGACTCATGCTGTATTATGAATTTGGTCTTCTATTCAAGAGCTTTACTTGTTAATGAAAGGAAATCATATATATGATTTATATTCATAGAGCTCTCTGTTATCATAGGCATGCCATCAGAGTTATCAAGCTCAGCCTTAAAACATTTATTTTGCCTTTCCTCCCATTCATTTTGGAAGGGCATTCCAGTACCTGAATTCTTTATTGCTTAGCAACTTTGGTTTAATATACAACCTTAATTTTTAGACTATACCATTTTTTTTCTGCAGCCAGCATTGACATTTAGCTGAAACAGCTTTTTATTCTTTCACTGTCTTTTTACCTGTCTGATGTATTTATATAGCAACCATATTCCCTCTTTGACTTTTTTATATGAGGATGAACAAGCTCTTTTAGTCTCTTCATATAGATTGGGCTTATTCAAAAAAGACTATTGTTGCCATTGAAAAGAGAATTTGGTCTTATGTCTCTGTATTTAGATGCACTAAAAAAGATGAGATTACTGTCTCTCCATATTTCAAAAATGAATCATTAGTGCCATAATTAGAGGAAACATTGTAGGAACAAAATGTTTTAAAACATTCTGAAAATTTTTAACTTTGCGTTATTAATTATTCTTTGATATTCTATGAACTGGCTTTTGAATTACCTAAGACTCCCTAGACTTTTGTTCTTAAAGCTCTATAATCTGGAAACTCTGTGGATGTGGATTTAAAAATGGAAAATATGAAACCCTGCATTCAGTTATATCCTGTCATTGGCTGTACAGAGCACTACTGCTCTCTGATCTCACTATCTGAACATAAAAGCCATTACCCTTTCTCCCGTTATTCAGTTTTTCATGAGAAATTTTGTGTGAGGTAAATAGAAGAGGGAAGAGGAAATGGAGGGGAGACAGAGAAGCAAGTGAGAGAAAGGTTTACTGGAGCAGAGTGCAGAATTACCTGATGAGAATGGAGGACGAAAAGCAATGGGAAGCCAACATACAGCTGAATGTAAAACTGCCAGACAAAGTGTTGAAAATCATTCTGCCATAAACTGGCTCAGTCTGAGCAGTCTCCCACACCAGGGTCAGCTCAGGGTGTTTTGTTGCTTTTTTTTTGTTTAGGCTTTTCTTTTTTCCTCTCTCTTCTGAGCATAGGGCAGATCACTAAGGAGGTGTTTCACATAAGATCATAAAGCCTATGATCTATTTTTTACAAAAAACCCTGTAGATTTTCCCCTCAAGAACATAGGTTTGATACTGTATAATTATCTAGTATTTTTCTTCAGCCTACACCTGTGTAATGGATTGTTTTTCAGCCGTGTGTCCTCTGAGGTTGGCTATATTTCAGCAGCAGGTGAATTTGCTCCCAGTATTGTTTTATTTTTAAAATCCTTTAGTGGTTGTCAGGTTAAGAATGAGGTGCTTAAAAATTACAGTGCTATTTTTTTATATGAAATTTATGTAAATATGAAACCATATATTGGTTCAGATTTACTAGTGAAATTACTTCTGTGACAGTCTAATAACGACAACAAACAATTTGACAATTAAGGGATAGAGATTATGGCAAGGAAGACTTCAAGCAGCACATCAAAGTTGTGCTGAATATCATGTGTTTTTTAAATATAACCTCGCCTTAGTTTGTAATGACTTTCTTCAAAAATACCTGCAACATGGCTATTATAAACCATGAATCACAGCTGGAAGGAGATATAAAACCTCAAGACTTTCACAAATCAAATCTCTAATGTCTAAATACTGACATTTAACAATGAAGCCACTCCCATCACCTGCAGCCAGCAAACAAAGATACAACAGCAGAAAAGAAAAAGAAAAAGGAAAGGAAACCCCCAAACTGGATCTTAGGTCTTAAGGAACAGAAATAAGGTATTTATTTCTCATTGATGCTGAGTAAGGGTGAGCCCCTACTTCCCTGAGTTTTGCTCTAAAAGCCACAACAAAGAAGTCAACCCATATCTTGACTGTTTTAAATCTGGAGGCAATGTTTAAATAGGAAGATTGCTAAAAATTTTTTTATCTTCTCTTTTTGGTTATCGCATATAAGTTCTGATGTGTTACTCATTTATGGTAAGTCAAATTGCATCCAGTCCCTACTGAATTTATTACAAAATGTTACTTGAAAAAAAAAATGGGTTTCAAGGAAAGGAGGCTCTCTCTCTTTCTTCTCACCTTTTTTTTTAACAGTCTGGTACTACTAAAAGCCAATTTTTGCTGAGTTCAAGAGCTGGCCTTCATAGTTTCTTACTATTTATTTCTGTGCAAGAATAAGGATACACTGTGCATAATGTTCCTCTGAAGAAGGTCTTGTTAAGGTTTAAAAGGCATAAAAATCAGAATATTCAAAATTACTCTTCCTGAAAGCACCAATACTTTCTAAAACTAGAGAAGTCTTGAATATTGAAGCTCCACTGTTACAGGGACATGCAGTTTGTTAGTACTCTGTGACACCCTTCCAACACCTACATTTCATTTTGTATTTTGAATTCTCCCATATCTACCCTGTGGTAGGTCAGGCCCAGCTGGCAGCCAAGTACCTGCACACCCGCTTGCTTACCCCCACACCTACTGGGACAGAGGAGAAGACTGGAATAACAAGAGGGTGAAAAATTGCAGATCAAAAGAAAGAGAGAAAAATTGCTCACCAGTTACTGTCATGGCCAAAACTGACTTGGAAAGTTTGGTTTAATTTATTGACAACTTTAATTACTGAATTGAGTATTGGGAAGTAAAGAAGAAAAATATCTAAACAGTTAAGGAAAGCACATTTTCTCCCCCTTTCTGGGCTCAAATTCACTCCAGTCACTTCTTTCCCTTCCTTGGTCACTTCCTTTCCACTGCTGGTTGTGAGCACTTTCTTTTCAAGTGCTGCTCCTTCATTCTCGTTTCATCTGTTCTGGCATGAGTTTACCCATGGGTGATAGTCCTTTCATGGTTAGGTCCTCCAGCGTGGGTCCTCCATGGGCCTCCAGTCTCCTTGGAAGGGCTCCATGATGGAGAACCTCCCCTCTTCTCTGACCTTGGCAATGCCTCTCTCATTCCCCAGTCCTCAGCATTTTAAGCCCTTCCTTAAACAAGCTTTCCCTGAGATGCCAGCAAGTTGGCTGATGGCCTCAGCTGTGCCATGCAGTGGATCTGTCAGAGAGTTGTCTGGAACCAGCTGTCTGGAACAGGGCAACCCCAGCCTCTTGTCAGAGGCCACCTTGTAACCCTCCTGGTAAAAACACCTTGTCACTGACACCCAATGTACAGCCCATAACAGGGGCCAGAGGACTCCCAAAGGTGTCAGAGACTTCTCATTTTTATCAAGTACTTTATCAAAGACACTAAATATTAACAATTTTTGTGATACAGAGACACGTATTTTTTTTAGGGTACATTATTATACTGAATGACTTAAAAATAAATAAAATACACTTCTGAGAACAAAAATACTCTTAAAATGTATCGTAGCATGAACAACACTTTCTTTCTCATGCCTGAATAAAAAATAGCAAAATGAAATTTTATTACTTTTTGGAGGAGAAAGAATATTTGTCCTAGAAGTAAGAGACAGACTGATGTAGCTGTTGGGTTTTTTCCCTTGTGAAAAACATTGTAAGTGACATGCAGTCACAAAGTATAACCTAATGATGAATTCTTCTGAGAGTCAAGAAAGCTCCCACCTGGAGGGCCATTCTCCAGCAGAGGAGATACTGTAAAAATAAAAGGTGTCTCTGGAGGCCTAGACAGTAACACGAACATGTTGAATCCTTTTGGCTTATATTGTTCTATTCAACTTTCTAATTATAAATTATTCTATTCCTTAGTGAAAATACAATTTGGGTAGCTGAGCTACTGTTTTAACTCTTTGCAGATGTCCCGGGACCAGTGACAGAGTAGAACAGACCAAAAGGACTGAATCTTTGGGTATTGCTATACATTTTCTCAATCTAAGCCATTTTTTATCCACACCAATAGGTAGGAAAAAAACAGGTCCTCCCTGTTAGGAGCATGCTACCACTAGAAATCATGATGAATATTTTTTACTCACTAAAGATGATTTGATTTTATCTTGTGGAAACAAATGCCTCCTTAATCATTATTCTAGCTTCATGATTTAACACTTAATTTTACATATTACATATTTTAAACAGATGTGGAAATCTGAACTTGATTTGGACACACTGAATCATAATTATGTTAAGTCTTTCCAATTAGTTTATAGTTGAGGCAAACAGAAATATGCTGATTCAGATTTTAATTAAAGAAATTAGATGGAAACTACATTAACAGTTTAAAGAAGAAGAAACTAAAACTTTATCACAAGGGACTGGAAGAAATATTCAGCTATACACGGACATAGTAAATACATGCTCAAAGTATTATCTTATTAACATTTAGCTCCAAAATAAATATTTGAAATAAATGAGGAAGAGAAGAAGGAGTTACATATTTTGAAAATAAGAAACTAGAATGAAACTATATTCATAGAAATATAATTATATGTCAGAATGTAATTATATAGAAGGGATGAAATCACAGTTCATGTCAATTTTTACTGAATGTTATATAGAGCAGATACATGGGCTTGACATGCTAATTGGAGGAAACTTAATCAGGTTTGGTAAACAATAAAGAATTTACCCTCTAAAGCAAATTTGGAAAACCCCCACATTCTGACGTATGTTTTGTTTTACACAGAACATCTAAATGACATATATTTAATCTTTATGTCTGTCAACTACTGCCAATAATTGTCATAATCTGGAGTTAGATAAAATGACACCAGATGCTGAAAATCTGCACAGTTCTAAAATTACTATGGTTCTTATGAAGCCAGAAAATTTTATACATCTTTATTAACTGAGGATTTTTCCATTTTTTAAATTAGGCTTTCATTTTATGTACTGCATCCCTAATTTGTAAGTAAATGATAAACAATATACTAACATTTAGATCTCACTGGCAGTGGTGGTGAAAAAGGGAAACTGGTATCTTCAAGGTATCTACAAGGTACTAACAGGTCTGAACCAGAGCTAAGAAATGGAAATATTTAAAAGGAAGTTGGAGAAAGAAGTTTTTCTAAGACAAGTATTTAAATCTCAAGAGAACAAAAAGGAAAGAGTAGCAGAGGGAATTACTTCAATCAAGGCAAATCAAGAACAGGAGATGAAGGGCAAGTGGACAGAAACAAAGAGAACAAGCAGAAAAAGAAAGCAGATGAGACTGAGAGAAACATGCAGATTTATGGAGACAGTTCAGTTTATTTGGGTCACTTTCTTTTTTCTTTGCTTCAGACACAATTGATCATAATGTTGACGCATGCTATGTTATCTGTACAAACATGGTAGGCACTTCTGGCGCTTATGTTCTGTGTTGCGCTGCATGACTGTAATTCTTTCTAAGACACAAAATGAATGTATAGCTTAACTGGCAACTGTAAATTGTATTCTTGATGCATTACTACCATTCCTGTCTTAGTTCACTCTGTTATGACCAGCTGCTCACCTATGTTTAGAGTGTTTTCACAACTCACAGAGTTCTGATACAATGTTGGTGTAGAGCAAAGGGAAGTGACAGTTGTAAATCTGAATTGCCTCACTCTAAAAATCTATATATATGTGATGACAAGGACTCCTGCAAAATTGTGACAAATTGCATTTTTCTGTAAGGTTAGCTCCTGATAATGAAGTAAAATCCTGATGTGTCTTCTTACTACTTTGAATTTCTCTGATGAGAAGGGCCATATCCTGGCTACCAGAGGATTCACCTTATAAAAGGGAAATATTTGGAGAGTATATGGCTAATGGAATACTCTGAATCATGTCTCTCTGCAGTCTTACCTAAACTTTCATCAGTGAATGTATTTTTAACAAAAAAGAACACTTGGCAGAAGCTACTCAGCATTTTGTTGTTCTTGGCTGCTGTTATACTACACTGTGGTACCTCTGTCCATACAAGACTTCAATCATTCCATCATTTTGGAGTTGAAATAGACATAAGTTTGTCCCATGGAATAGAAGAAGATATAAGTCCTTTCCTAAAGCGCACTTGGCAATGTGGTATAGGAATTACTTCTTTATCTTTCAGCTTATAAGAATTTTAACAATACAAGGTTCAAGAAATAATATGAGATGTCAGAAATAATATATAAGGTATTAGGTAAGCCTATAACCCTTATGTGTCTTGAAAAAAGTTACTGTAATTCTTTTGGAATGAAGATAATGAGAAGAACTGGGATTTCTGAAACAAGTCATTATTCATGTAGGAATAAAAGAAATCATAAAGATGACTGAAAAATTATCTGCGTAATTTTGAACTGGGAGAACTATCATTATGGAAGCATTTTCTAATGGCATGTCACCGTAGGCTTTTATAAATTAGAGGTGTTATGAAGGTGTCTTAAAAAGCCCTTTCCAACCCCTTCGAAGAGGTTCCCTCGGGCTTAAGGAATGCTCCCAGCCTGCGCTAACCTGACAGAGGTGTTCGAGGAGCGCAGCTGCGATGAGAGCTCCCCTGTGCTACGGCTCAGGGGAGCCGGACGGTCGGTGTCCCAGGCAGCCTGCGGCTCACAGGTGATGCAGGAACCACCTGTGTGCAGCCGCACAGCCCAGCCCTGCCGGACTCTCTCTCGGGGCTTTCCCCACGGCCGCCTCCGCTCCCGAGCCGGCCCGTGGTGCAGATGCCGGCTCAGTCCTGTTGCGGCAGGAGGAGCCCAGGGGAGCGTAGAAGGGTGGTGTGTCACGACCCGAGCCTTCCCT
>JAOXXN010000471.1:54904566-54920301 GCA_026770055.1 Myrmophylax atrothorax
CCTGGAGTGCCAGCTGTGAATCCCTGGCAACTTACAGTGCTGATTGTGTAGATGATATAATTTCCATTCTGCAGGTGTAGTGTTAGACTAAATGTCTGTTCAATAGTAAACATACAGTTCATTAGATCACTGATACCAGTTTCTTGTTGTGATAACACTAAAACAATGGTTTGCGTTCCAAGAAGGGTGTGTATTGATTAAATGCACCTTGCACTTAAGCAATTAATATAGATCTTCTGGATCCATCAGTGCCTGTTTTATTATGATTAAAAGCCCTGATCTTGCAACAGTTGCAGTGCAGTGTAGCGTTTGCAACTGAGAATCATCCTGTTGTACTTAAAGGTACTTGCTCGTAAGTGTTTGAACAGGTAACTTTAGTCCTTCAAATTCTTAAAAAGGAAGAAACAAAGCTTTTCTCTCTTCCTGCATAGTCCATAATTTCATAAACCATAAATGGGGCTGTAGAGGATACCCAACTATATGGACAATACATCTTTTTGATGTAATATTGTCATGCTAATATAATGGTAAAGAGTATGAGAAACAAATTGAGATAGCAGAAGAAAATCTGTTTACCTGCTGAAAATAAGGGAGAATATTTCTGAGTCAAATCGCCAAAACTGCAACTTTTAAGAGTCAGTTAATTATTTGCTTTCTAGGAAACAAAACTTTTTCAGGGAATGCTGAGATTTTTGTGTAATATCTTCATTTGAGAAACTTGTACTTTAATAAAATATCCCAGCACCACTGACAAAGTTGTGAATTTCTGGCTGAGGACAAAATAAACAGGCATATATCAGTCAAGTTGCTATATATGTATTTATCTCTGAATGCTAGGCAGACAGTGATTAACCAGGCTGACTACATAGAACTGTATGTAATCCATACAGCCTACTCAGGGCAGAAGGCTGATGCTAAATCCAGCTCAAAATTTTTATTACGTTGGATTTCATTTGTACTTTTCAGATAAAAGTAATAAAAACTGGAATCACAGAGAAATAGTTTTGAAGAGAGGTAGAGAAGTCTTCCTGTTTATCCTTTTGCCCCAAGGCAGGATCAAACATACATGTGGTAGTTGAGACAACTTCTTGTTTAATGGGCTTAAAATTCTGGGTACTTACTACCAGGCTCTCCATGTCATTGCTAGTTAATCTATTCTAGATTTTATCTTTCCTTATACAAACTTTTTCCTAGTTCTAAAGTAAATCTTCTTACATTTGAAACCTGATACCCAAAATGGACATAAACATTTTTTGGTATACCTTAGATATTTGTCTTGTTTATACTTTCAAATATGAACTGCTGTCCCTTCTACAGCAGCCTTCCACCTGTCCTCAGCCTGTGATTTAACGTGATCAGCAGCCTTCCCAGATACGCTGTTGTCACCTAAGCAGTTTTTCTCCATTCTGCTTCTACAAGATAGATTATTTCTCTGGAAATTTACTTGATGTCTTCTACATTATCCTTTACAAATGATAACTAATTTTTGATTGTTGCTTTTTATCTTCTAACTTCCAAACTTTTTGGAAGTTTATTGACTATGGTGCTTGAAATTAAAATATTAAATGTAGGGTACAGATAGAATCATAGAATCATGGAATCAAACAGGTTGGAAAAGACCTCTGAGATCACCAAGTCCAACCCTTGTTCCACTACCACTGCAGTTACTAGATCATGGCACTAAGTGCCACATCCAGTCTCATCTTAAAACCCTCCAGGGATGGATAACCCACCACTTTCCAGGGCAACCCATTACTATGCCTGATTACCCTCTCTGTAAAGAATTTCTTCCTAATATCCAACCTAAACTTCCCCTGCTAGAGCTTCAGACCATACTCTCCTGTCTTACTGGTCATTGCCTGGGAGAAAAGACCAATCCCCACCTGGCTACAACACCCTTTCAGGAAGTTGTAGTGAGTGATAAGGTCTCCCCTGAGCCTCCTCTTCTCCAGACTAAATAATCCCAGCTCCCTCAGCCTCTCCCCATAGGACTTATGCTCCAGTCCCTTCACCAGCCTCGTTGTTCTTCTCTGGACCTGCTCCAGCACCTCAATATCCCTCCTGAGCTGAGGGGCCCAGAACTGAATACAACACTCAAGGTGTGGCCTCACCAACGCAGAGTACAGGGGAAGGATCACTTCCCTGGTCCTGCTGGTCATGCTATATTTGACACAGGACAGGATCCCATTGGCCTTCTTGGCCACCTGGGCACACTGTTGGCTCATGTTCAGATTCCTGTCAATCCAGACTCCCAGGTCCCTTTCTGCCTGGCTGCTCTCCAGCCACTCTGTCCCCAGCTTGTAGTGCTCCGTGGTATTGTTGTGACCAAACTTAGTCCCAGGTGTTTCTGCCTTGCACTAAGGATAGATTCCAGCTTTCCCCTGTTGATGGAGATTCTTCTCATCGTACGACAGCTCTGTAGAAGTTACTGCTTTTGTGGAGATGAGATCAGCAACACCCAGTTCCTGTTGGGTCTGCGAAGCAATCACTGTAGGGTAAGTTATGTCCTTGCAGTGCACAAATTTTTTACCTTTGTATGAAGCAGCTTTCAAGAATTTGGGATGAGGTAGGAGTCATTGTCTTGCAAGAAATAACAGCCATCAACTTTCCTCCATTTCTGTGGGAAGACTCATAAAAGACTGCAGGGAATCTAAAGGGCTTCTAGAACTTGTCTCTTTTATGATCTGAATAGATATTCCAAATAAATAGAGAAGCACAGCTTCAGCTTGCACTGCTTTCCAGATACTTATTGGATTTGGATCTTCAGAAAGAAAACTTTGTCAGTGACCTTTTTATGAACTCTATCTTTTCTAAGAATATTTTAGCTCTTAAACATTTGATATGCAGTATGAACTTCTTAGTTCTCTCCTCCATAAATAAAAACTGAAGACAGTTACTTTAAACAATTTTTTAACATGAAAAGTCAATGTCACAGGAAATAGCAAAGCTTTTGAAGTTTCAAACACTTCTTATTCAGATTATTTTTATCAGTGCTGTACCATCTCACACTTGGTAAGATATGCCTCCGCTTTTATGAGTGTCTTTATTAAATGTTATTCTAATGATAAAATAGGGTGTGCTCATTTCTCCCTCATTTTTCAAGGCTGATGTATTTAGGAGGCTTTAATCAAGAAAGATGTCATATATTTTGACTTTAATACCAGCCTAAGCCTTTCTAGTTGTAATTTTTTGTGTACATACTCCAGAATTATTTAATTTTGTCTGTTGACTGATTAAAATCACCATTAGAATAGCGCTTGCAAACAGATGACCATAGAGGATTTATTATTTGTCTTTTCCAAATGCATTTTTATAGTTTGGTGGTTTAGGGATTTAGTTATTTCAGCTTGTAGTTCCAGGAGGGTTGTAGTGATAGCTAGTCTGTGGATGTTAATAAATTAAACTGTATGTTTGAATTCAGTTGTGAGATGTGATAAAGCTGTTTTAACGAGCCCAGGCAGACACTTTTATCAGGCAGTCTCTGGAGGCACAGAGCTGGTTCTCCGGCTTTACACCAATCATCGTTTCTTGCATTGGCTTTGCTGGGAAAATGTTACACTTGATTTTTATATTAATATATAGCATCATCTTCTTTTCTGTATATCTCACAACTTCACAGCGTTTTGGTTGACAGTTAGTTTCTTAGCATTCATCACAACTAGTATATTTTATACGTTGTGTTTCCTTGTCTTCATAGCATTTATTCTCCCTTTGAATTTTATTTGCAGCGTTCTGCAAGTGTATCAGACTAGCACTGCCCTATTCCTTCAGAACAGTTTTGTTGACCTTAGGTGGAAATAAAGTGTACAGTGAGTTCTATTTGTTATGCCTGTTTCTGTATAACTTGTTATTACTCTAGTCATTAGTCTTTTATTAAATTCTTAGGCCAGTAACTGTGTACCTTTGATAGTACTGTGAAGTGAAGAACTACATTATTCTTGGATGATAGGCTCACAATGCTTTTTGATCAGAATTCTCACCATCTTAAAATAAAATTACTGGACACTTTCTGAAATCCTGAGAATAACTCATAAGGGATAGAGAAATTAAATTGGGAAGTCTTAGTAGGAAAATAGTGACTTTGTCAGTAACTATGCCCAAATATGGGGAAATATGGGAAATAGTAGCTCAGAATAGCAGTGTGAAATGGGGCTAATGAGTAATAGTGAATGGTAATTTTTACAGGGTTTTACTTCAGACTAGCTCTAGTCTAGTTGGATTGACTAAATGCCTGCTAATATTTGTAGTGCATTAAGTGAACTTCTGGAACACATCTTCCCACCTAGTTTCACCTAAAATAATCAAATTTGTGCATTCAAAGTGCATTTCGTGATGTGAACTATTAGGTGACTTCTGAAAGTACGTTCCTGATCTAAATGGAAAACCTCATATGTCCACATGTCAGAGAGCACTGTGGGAACTTTCCCATTCGCTGAGGCACAGAAATTGTGTAAGTTTGCTGTAGCACATTTTTTGTCTCCTTTGCAGAATTCAAATGTGATCCTTTCTAGCTCAGAGTATTAATGGAGACATGTTTAAGGACAATCCTAGTATTTTAGGAAAGTTTGTTAAAGATTAGGCCTACTTATTTTAGGATTTACTATATTAATATCACCAAAATTGTGTCTTTTTAGAACCGAATTTTCTGTCAGAGATTTTCTTAACATCTAATCACCATTACCAACCATTAACATCACTGCACAGTAGCTGCTTCTCATTATCTGATAGCTGCTATCACTTACTTGATTGACAATTTGCAATTAATTCTTATTTTGTGTATTCAGGCTGCTCATTTAGTAGTGACTGAAACAGCACATGTGCAGAACATATTACTGTACTTCCATCAGTGAAATGCCTTCTTGAATATGAAAATTTATAGCTGTGTCAAAAATCAACATCAGAGATTTTAAAAGCAGAATATGTGCTACACAGTTTCAGTGATGGGCTTGGTAAATACACTGTCTTAGACTGGCTATGTTGCAGACAGTTCTGTATCTGGAAGCAGACACACCGTGGTAACTTCTTGTATTTTCTGTCCTTCAGGATGCAATATCTTGTTCAGAGAGAATATACAAAGCCAATAAAAACCCAGAGAGAAAATTAAGTCAATAGCACTGCAAAGAGTATAAACCTGCATGCTTTCGCTATTTTTATAAATTACATTAGTTCACATTAGTTTGTTATGGCACTAGAGTTGGAACTTCTAAAATACTATGCCAAAGTAGAGATTGTTAAATGTTTCAAGTCTGTTTTTAAGTTCTTCTAGAGTTTGAACATAGCCATTGTGTAGGGTTTTCCTTGTACTTTGGACTCTAGCATTAGCACAGTTTGCTATAGGAATAGCCACAAAGCCAAATTAACTTAATTTCATTTTTGTCATATTTTCAAGCTCAAAACTACACCTTTCAATTTCTTGAATAGGAATGCTGGGACCAGGTGACCCCTGAAGGTACCTCCCACCTCAACCACTCTGTTGATGGTGAGACTGAAGCAGACAACATGTTTTTTTAAAGTGTAAATTAATTTTAATTAAATTTCCTGGTATACTTGTGTATTTTTCATCTTTGTTTGTGTTTCTATTCATAGTTTTGTATATAAAATGTTATTTCAGAATGGTTGTCACTGAGGAGAAGAAAAAACTGGATGAATATTTTTAAGCAAATGTCAGGGAAGACTGGAATTACGTATTAAATTGGAAGAGTGATTCTGCAGTGTAAGATACATTTAATCAATAGTTCATGGGTTTGAAATGAATGGTTTTAGGTCTTCAGTGTTAAGTAATGCAGTTCTCAGTTAGAGTACTGTATAGACACATCAAAAAGAACAGTTTCCTTTAATATCCACTCTGAGATGTAGGCACTCAAGCATTATATATTATTGGCATGATCTACCTGAAACTAATTTTGAGAATGAGCTGTTGTGTTAATATAGTTTCCTTACCTGAAAGTTTTGAATACTTTAGAATAGGGTCTGTTCTCTTTACCATTTCTCTAGAGGTCTTGATCTGTCTGTTCAACCTTGTTGGTCACCTGTTTTTATGAACAGCCTTCAGACACCTAGGTGAGCATTAGTAGCTGGAGATTTGAGCCATCAGTGTGGAACTGTTGGATCTGTAGGCATATGAACGTAGACCATGAAAGAAAACAAAAATAATTTAACTTTCTGTTTCACTGTGTCTGTGTGTATGGTATTTGATAGTGTTGTACATCTACAGTATCCCTAAATAAACTTAGCAGTAATATAAACATTCTGATGTGAGGTAAAATAAAGATAATGGGTTTTTCAGAATTGTTCAAAACCTAAGGCTGGGATGTGTACTGAGCTGTCATCTTTTCCCAGGGAAAATATAAACCAGATTAGGGGTTCTAGAGCTATTCTGCACTTTTCACTTGAAGTGATTTTGAAAGTTTCTAATGTGTTATAGCCCACAGCAACAGCATCTAGATATTACATAATGACCCACTTAAAAAATGCAGTGAGACACTGTAAGGCTGCATTAACTCACATAGAGAAGATGTTTCCAGTCAAGTCTTAGAATTTTGCTGTTACTAGTTGAAAGCAGGGAGCTGCTCAGCTTAGCTCAGGTTAATTTTAGCCTATTTTATAAAGAAAAATATTTGGAGATTGTATTGTACTATAAGCCAGAACACTTTCCTCTTCATCTTTATTTGAAAATGAAGGAAATTTTCACCTAACCCAAAGTTTTCTTTAGTGCTAGGTGGAATACTGATATCCTGATTGTGGTTTTATTTCTATTTCTTTTTTTAGTGCTGATGGAAAAAGGAATCTTTAGTTCTTAAATTTTATTACTAAAAACTAGTGTGTTAATGAAAAACATACGAAAATGTTTGAGGCAAAAATATGAACTGAAATGATTCTACTTTTCAGAACTCTCTTTCCCTGTATATGAGAATGGTATTGCATAGGACTTGCTCATTCTTAAAACATAGTACCAATCTTGTTTGCATGCATTTGTTACATGACTAAAAATTAAGCAAAAAAAGCCCCAACACACATACACACAAACTCCGAATTTCTTTCCAAAGAGTTTCAATTTCAAATTTTGATTATCAGTTTATAATTTATATTGAAAGCACACATAGGAAAATTATCCATTAAATTTTAGAAACTCATGGGAGTTTGAAAGGAGTTTAATACTCTGAAATGGTTCTGATAGACACAGTTCTGAAGGAAAGACAGACTTTAATGAATATCTTCAGGCCTGAATGTCCTGTACTAGAAACTTCAGTGAAACATTTGGTGTAAGTATCTTTCCATGCTGAAAATATATTCTATTAGAACTTTTCAGTACTGTAAAGTTATTTTAATAGGTAGAAGATATATAGTCAGTTCAGTGACTGAATATGTATCTTCTACCTATTAAAGTGAAGTGCAAATAAGAACAAGATCCTTAATTTTCAAAAATGAAAAATAGGATTTCCACACAATAAAAGAACATAAAGAACTTACAGGGAATACTGCAACTGCTATACTTGAGCTTTTTAGTACACCTACCCATATTAGATCTGCTAATTTGATTCTAAATTTTGGCTAAAAAAATAGACTAAATTGTCTACCATAACCATCTGTTTGTTTTTTGTTTTGATATGGTTGTTTGGGTTTATTCGTTTGGGTTTTTTTGATGTGGGTTTGTTTGGGTTTTTAGTAAATATGAGTTAAACTCAAAGTGCTTCGACTTTTTCACCAGTTTTTGTTTTGATCATGGGAACTGTATTACTATATTATGAATATTCATGACCTTCCACACCAGCTAAGGAAATAATTGATATTTACTGACCAAACCTCCCATGGATAGCAGACTATCAGAAAACAGCTTCTCCCCAAGCAGGCAAGGTCCAGTTTCTTGGAATGTACTGTATTTGCAGTGGAAAGCTCTGTGGTGCTGCTTGGTGAAGTCTCAAGAAGTGTAAAAAAAAGTGAATGAACAGGATGGAAAAAGTGGTGTTAGGATTTTGCATGGAGTAGTGCATTTCCTTGGACAGGTGTCGTATCCAAACTCATGAAATCATATCTGCAGAGAACAGTATGGGTGGAATTACAGAGACCCAGGGTGAGTAAAATTATTTGTTTCTGAAAACCCCTCCCGACTGACACAAAATGGAGTTGTGGAATTTTGGAACTCCTTTGCTATAAACATCTTAACTCAACAAGGGAGAGTCATCACAGAAGAGATAAGTCATAAAATCTGACTGAATTTATGCTTGAAAAGTAAAAATACTGAAAGGTATTTTTAATCAGGAGAGAGCTTTCACTCTTGCTCATCTGCTTCAAGCTCCATGACATGACATCAGTACTGAAGATGGAAATCCGTGCTTTAGACTGCAAGAAAAAGGTATTCAGACGAGAAGTTATATTAGTTTGCTACCTTTCCCCAAATTAATGTAGAGCCCCTTCAAGATCATGATTTCTGCTTTCATTAAATAAGATGACTGTTAATACTAGCTTAGGGCAATCTGGGGATACATGAAAACTTAATTAAAGCTTGTGCTATTTGCTGCATGTGGGCTTCACCTTTAGGAACTAAACCCATTTAAATTCAGTTATGAAGCTCTGGAACTAGTAAACTGACATGGATTTGGAGCAGGGAAGTACTACAGTAATTTATTCTTTTTACATTGCTTCTTCTGTCTTGCAAGCAAGTTTATCTTTCCAGGTTGGGACATAATTGGTATTGAAAGTTGATAGCTCACTTTAAAAAAAAAAAAAAAAGATCCTGTGTATTAAAGTTGAAGTTAATGAGCCAGTAATTACTTTAATGTGGATGATAGCAGTTTGGGATACTATCCTGTGATTAATTTGCTGTTCATCTAGGGAAGGATTCTCATAACTAGTAATAAAGGAAGCACTTACATTTTAGGATGTTTTTACTGAAGAGCCGCTTTTTGTGCTTTTATGTGATTATTTTATAACAGCTCTTCTATCTTTTTAGTACTCTAAACACTTGCTTAAAGCACATTTGATACTTTAAACTTTTGAAACAATGGATAGTTTTCATGCTTTTCTTTCTCTTTCTGTATGTTTAAATATGTCTGATATAAAGACACATTGCATCAGGACTTACTAGATCTGTATTCAGACTGAAAATTGAAAAATAATTTAATGAGGAGAAGAAAAAGAGGCAGAGATCTCGTCTATCGTCCCGTCATTGACATTGTTTTTTGATGCAGAAGTTGTTATTATGAATGGATATCTATATGACTTAGTCATTAAAATCTTAATCCAGGGCTTTATTTGTAACAGGAAAGGAGCATAGGTCTGATGCTGCACACTCTGTGCATAATGGGGTATCAAAACCAGGTTGCCAGTTACCTGGCTGCCTGGTTCATCCTTCTGCTCAATTAGCCCAAGATCTTCCTTTCTATTGGCTAGCAAAGTTTAGTTACATATAAATAATAAACACTTCTGTGCAGCAGGTTAGATAGAATAAGCCAAATGTATTGCTGTTCTGTTCAAATTATAATTCAACCTTTAACAAAACAAATCAAATATTGATGTTAGGTCCTCTGTCCATAGAGCTTTTATGGATTCCTATAAAAATTCTGCACCCTTGAAGGCTTGCAAACTTAGACTCAGTAAAGCTGTTTGCTATTTAGCAACCTAATGAAGTAACTTATCTAAGGTTGTCTTACGTTCAATGGCATTATGGTGCTTAACTTCCCTTGATGATTAATTCGATTTTTAGAGACATTTTTCCTCCTATTCTTAATGCCAGTAATTTACTTAAACAGCTAAAAGAAAAGAAAAAAACCTTTAGGCATTAGAAGGGAGAGTAGTATTCTGAATTCTCTGCTTCTCTCTGTGGAAATCTTCAGGTGTAATTGTTCTTTTTCACTGACATCAAATTTCAAGGGTTCTGCAGAGAATAGCAGTTATTTTAAAACAGAATTGTACTGTTCAAAGTGCACTACAGGGTCCTAAATTCTCCTGTGAGTTGTCCTTCTATAAAAAGAAGATTGAGACTAAATTCTGAGATTATGAGCTATTTTTTAAGATGAATTTCAAATAAAGTTAAGATTGTCCTGGCAAGAGCAATAGAAGAGTTTTTATGTTTTGTTTTATGATTGAGACATTCAGGAGCAATTCACACAAATATACAGGGTTTTGCAAATATGGCAAACAGAGAATTGTTTGTTTTTTGCCATGACCATTAAAGGTTTTCAGACTGTGTCATGGTACTATAAGGAAGAAAAAAATTACCAGGTTCTTACTGGTCAAATCACAGAATTATTACAAGTTGAGTTTGCTCTAGTCGCAACTAATTATTTTTAATTTTAAAAACACTTCCACTTACTTTCTTATATTTCCTCTTAGGAAATTCTTGTGGCAATTTGAAAACCATCCATTCACAACACATTGTTCTATCTTATCGGACCCCAAATTGTTTTTATAGTCATGACAGGTTCAGCCTTCAGTGTGAAGGAGTTGGGGTTTGATTTGACTTCCTTTGGAGATAGAAAGTTACCAACCTCTATTTCTACACTACTGCCATTCCTTGACTTGATTCTTTTGAAGGCTCAGAAAAATATTAAAACTTTACAGCAAGAAAGAACTATGCTGAAATTTCACAAAAGTAAGAGAAGGCCGTGATTGACATCAGTTTCTGATTGAACTGCAATACACTGTTTTGGCTCAAACACTAAAATAATCTGATGCTTTTCCTTTGGTTGCGTGCTTTTTGAAGACATAAAAAAGGAAAAATATTCTGCCTGGTTCACACAGATCACTGGGAAACACCACAGCTTAGGAGAATTGTAAATGTGTTAACAGAGCCCTCACAATGTAGAGTTTTTTTGAAGTGGTGCTAAATATACTAATAAGCAATTCGCTGTTGACAGCAGAATTCATCAGAACATTTATTCAGACAAGCAGACAGTTTAAAATTTACACAAAATCCAGGGGTCAGAGCCTGTGGGGAGGAGCTAAAAACTGCAGCACAGTGGACCAAAAGCTTTATCGGCTTTACAGCTGTACCTGCAGCCACTTAATTGCAGCTGCTGTGAGCCCCTCAAGGGCCCTGGGGAGTTGCACGACAATCACATCCTGTGATCATGCTGCTACCTGTTCCTTGCACTCCTCTCCCATTCCCAAGCCTCATGACAAGGTGAGGAGGTACCTGGTACCTGTTCCAAAGCATCTGTACCTGAGATTGAATTCTCCTCAGATGACCAAGAATATTTCACAGTGCCCAGTTTCATACCCCTGAGAGCACTGGGAACAACCTTAGGCTTGCAATATTTAAGGAAGTGATTACATTGTTATCGTTAGTGTCTTCCTGTTCTGGGTTTCATTGGATGGATGTCACAAGGAAGCAAAAATGCTGAATTCAAACCCAAGTTTCTTCTACATGTTTCTAGCCAAGTGACAACTGGATAGTACTGGATGTCTTGCGATAAGACTGAAATAATTGCTATGTTGGATTTTTAAGTAATTGCTGTGTATTAAGTGGCTTTGGCAATGATCTGGGCCCTTCCTGGATATGCCCATTGTTTAGAAAAGTCTGATAGCTCTGACATTGTCTTTCAGTAATGACTTTTGAAGAATACCAGTGCTTTCTGATTTACCTTCCTTTCAGTACATGAAAATGCCTTCTCAAACAGCTTGGGAATCTATAAAGGGGGATTTTAGTGGGCTTAGGGGCCTTGGAAATTTATTTAATAATTTTGGATATTTTTATCTTGCTTATTATTTTAAATAGATGCATTTATGAAAAAAATCAGAATTGGTTAAAAATGGTAATAAATTATTTTCATGTATAAAAATCTGGTGCCTAATTTATGGCTGTTAAATTTAGCAGAACTGTTGACATCAGATGATGCAATTCTTATGTTCTTGTGCATTTATGGCTTTTTTTTTCCCAATGCATTTTTAGTCAACTCAAAACTTAAAATGAATGACCAAAAATGTTGGTAATTTTACCAACAGAATATTGAAGTCTTTCTAATAATCAGGGGAGTTAATAAGCTAATAAATTAATATATAGTTATTTCACAAATGTTGCTATAATTCTAAAAAGTGTTGATCAAAAATGGGCAGCAAATTAGATATTTTTAAATGGAGAATGTACTTGTATTCAGAACTGTATCCAGTTTATTTTTACAAATAGTAACATACTATACTAAAAATATAATATAAAAATAGGCATGGAAAATATTGGATATTTTTTCAGAATACAGAATTGGATTTCCACCCCCCCAATATTATTGGAAAAATATTATTGAAGACAGAGATATTTGAATTAATACTTGGGATAAAGAAGTGTGTTTTAATTTCCTATTTCCTGGGCAAGTAAAACCAAAGCTCTCTGGAATTTACTACAGAAATAGATATTTCATTCTGTGTGTAGAATAAAACAGTCCCATTTTTTACATGCAAATGTGGGGGTAAAGAAGGCAGAAATGTTGTCTAGATGAAGAACAAAAGCTATGTATTTTCTTAGAAAAGATGGGAGACATTTCTAGTGTTAAGCCATACAAACAAAAGAAGAAAAAATATTCTGAACTCTGAAAGGAAAGACATCTAATTTCCAGAACTCCCTTAGGACCAAAGATCTGGTTCTTAAAGCTATTTAAAGACTGTGGGAGAACTAACAGCCACAGGTGGTTTCTGAGAAACCAGAAAAGCCACTTCAGATCACAAATTAAGACTGCTGTGTTTCAGTTTGTTGCTTGGTTCTTAGATTTCCTGTTACCATCTGGCTATATCAATGCACTGGATTGTTTTAAAGCAGTAGATTACTATATGTCTTCTACCTTCTCATTTTGAGGCTTACTGCTGTGGTAATTTGAGTACAAGTTAAGCAAGAGAATTCAGTTGCCGTCCAGTGCACAGCATATGAGAATGGCTTTTAATAATGTGCACTGCTGGGGATAATATATATATGATTTTTCTTAGAACTTTAATTTTTTTTTTACAAGTATTCTAATGCTCTGCAGTGTTAGACTTACCTCTCTCCCTTTATGAGTTAGTTAAAAGGAGAGATTTTTATGTGCTAACATCAGGCAGCTCACATAAAGTTAACTGAGTGCTAATTATGGTTCAGAAATTTTCTCTGCTTAGTACTGATCATACCTAAAGCCAAAAAATGGCCCCCTGCTTGTGTCCTACCTTTGCGGATTTTCTAGGTACCTTAAGACTGCAGTTCCTCAAGTATTCAAGTATATAAAATCAATCCACTTTCAAATTAACCCATTTTTTAAACACGTACTGGAGAATCATGAAGAAAATGTTCACTCTCCATTTCACTTTGCCTCAGTTCACATTTAAAAAGTGCTTCTTTTAGACTGTCATCCATATATTTGGTAAATCCTGGAATCAAGGTTTTTTCCTACACAAGTATTTTATTGAATCAAAGCCATATTAACCTCTGAACAGTGAAGGTGTGGAAGGATTTCCCATGAAGCCTTGGAGGAGAGGAACAGCTGTAAGATCCAGAGAATTCATTTGGGTCTGATTTTGTGATGATTTTACACTTACCAGAGGAGGATTAAATGTTCTTTACATATGCTATTGTAAAACTGTTTCCCTGCCAGAAAAACCGCACCAAAACCACAAAACAAAAAACAACCTCAAACCAGCACCTGGTGATGGAGTTAAATTAAGACTCAAAATTGGAAGACAACAGGAGTATAACACATGAATTCAATACCCTCCAAAAGCAGTTGTACTAAAAGGAATGCCTTTCAAGCATAATTATTACTAAACTTGCACATTGTCAGAAGTGATGATAGGAGAAAAACTGATACTTTTTTCTAGTAATTGAAATAATAATTTTGTAATACTTCACTGTTAGTTCAGAGTGTGATCAAATAGTTCCCTAAATGTATTTTGATTTATTTCATGCTTTCTACTTTAACTGCTTTGTGACCTCATGAGTGCAATTGAATAAGCCATTGTTTTTCATTTGTTAATTTTGTGTTTAACCAGATTATGAAACAGAATGTGTATTCACATACTCTCAGAATCTTAGTTTAATCTGCTTTTTATATTGCATCTGAGGAAGACTTTACTACTAGTCTGCATATATTTTTGATGGCTCAGATGTTGAAAGTAGCTTGTAATATAATGAACTGAGTCCTGTATAATTATTCCAGTATAATTACTTTCATCTAGAACTTTGCTATTACATTTTCTATTTTCAAATTCCAGTAATAAACCGTATCTGCTGCTACAACTGATGAACCATAAAGATTATTTCAGATGTTGAATTTCTACTTATAACTTCCTTAAATCTTGATTGCATTGGGATGAAACTTTACAGGACTTTATGCAGGGGAAAATGTTCAACCTTCCACATGAAGCTTGGAGAGGGACTTTTTCTTAATAGTAAAAAGAAAACCTTACAATGTGATTAAGACAGAAAGTTGAGAGTTGTCTAGAAAAAATGTCCCCTCACAGTATTTGAGTTTGACAGTGAAAACAGATCAAGGTTGGGTTGAACTACACCTTTTAGATGTTCAGAAAATGTTTGATTCTGAATGGAGCCGTTGATGACTGTGCTCTCAGCACATATGAGACCATGCTCTGCTTAAAAGTCTCCAAATAGAAGCCCCACAACTTTGAGGAAAGAATCAAATATTCCTGTTGTTAGTAGGTTTGAAGGATCAGTTACTCCCAAGCTTACAGACTGCTCTGCAATCACATAGGCAACTTAGAACTGACACTGGTTTGTTTCTAACTTTGAGTACTCAGGAATGCCAGGAAAATAAACCATCTTTGCAAACAAGACAGAAGTATGACAGCAATAGGTATTATTTAGAAGACAAGAATGTATTTGTTGATGTCCTCCCACACCAGTGACAGTTCCTTAACTTTACCCTGGAAGGCTGCGTGGTTCTTAATGCATTCATTGTTAGCAGAAGAAAGCCCAAACAAACCAGTGAATAATATTCTGATGGCAATTATTTTCCTATTTTTGAGCTGCCTAGGCAGGAGGTACTTTTATTCATGGGTAATTATTCTCTGTAAATTGTCCAAAAGTTTTGAGAAATATTTCTTGCAACCAATTATTGTACTAACATTTCTCTTCATTCAGCCTCTCACTTAGGTGCCTAGACTCTTGCATGACTAGTCTCAAAATTCCTTTTTAGTTTTTATTAAAAGTGTCAAAGTGACAAAGCCATGGCTTTGGGATTGACATCTTTTGCCACAAGGCCTCTTTTGGCTGTGATAAAATCAGAAAGTAGAAGGTCATTACTTTTTCCTCATATTTTGAGTGTTTTATTGTCAGGTTGCTTTCTCTCACATTTTTTAATTCTAGTATAAATTTGCTCATCATTAGTAGTATATGTGCAGAATGTGCATTCATTATATTCTTTTCAAAGGTTCTTGATTCCTTTTGCAATGGTAATGACTTGTCTTTCTGTATACTGAGGGGTGTGGATAATTAACTTGCAGTAAATAGGATCAAATGTTGCTTATGAAAATCAATAGACACCTAGTTAGATGATTGTGCAACCTCTCTATTTTTGCTGCCTCATTTGTCCTGCTTCTTCCATATAGAGGATATAATTTTGCAGTTATCCCAGAAGTAGGACTTCAGAGTGTACTGTGCATTTCCCAAGACTTAGAGAAACAATATTATTTGAAAAACAAAAAACATCTAGGTCTCAATTTTAGCACCTCTCATAAAAGTTAATTTCTTGTGAATTTCTACATAACATTATATTATGAATGGTTCTAGTGTTTGTTTAGGGAGTTTTGTTTCCTCCGTCCCCC
>JAOXXN010000471.1:54920313-54950809 GCA_026770055.1 Myrmophylax atrothorax
CCCAGTTTTGCTGGTTATTATTAGCTGTTGGTTTGGCACATTTTTTTTAATTTATTATTTTAAATATCTCTCTTTCTGTCACAAAAAGTTCACCAATATATAATTCATTAAATTGTATAGGCTTAGAAATTTGTGAAGTAATGATTCTGTGAACATTTTGAAATTTGGCCATTAGTATTTGTATATGAGATTTTTGCAACAAATGGTAAAGAAATTTCTTGTGCAAATGCTGTCTGCAGCTATCTTATCTGAGACAGTACTTTTGTTTTACCCATATTTTCAGTTGTTTTCATTTCTCACACTTCAGAGGATGGATGTATGAGACACAAAAACTAATCACTCAGTTTTGCGACACAATAGTGAATCTATTGTCTGTTTGCAGAACTGCACAGATGTGCTTCTTTTGAACTGCCATCAGAAGCATTTCTCATAATTCAAGTATATTTTTTCTTCAAGTATTTAATATTTGATTGATGAAAAATCACATTAGTGGTTTAACTGAAATACTGTTTCATGTGCTCTCAAAGGACTTCCTTCCAATCTTGAATTGAATTACTGGAGATAGCTTAAAGAACATAGGAGATGAGGGAAGAAACTGAAATCGATACAGTCTAAAATTTATCATCTGAGTTTTGAAGTTACTGACTCCTGTGTATCATTGTAAGACTATGATCTTTTTAAACTGGGCTAAAGCAGTGCTCCTTCACTTGCTAGATTATGGAAAAAAATGCATAAAGAAGCAGATATTAAGGAGAGAATGCACTGGTCTGGAACTTCAGCTGTCTAGGTTAAATTCCTGGCTTTGCTGCAGGCCACCTCAGGCAAATTTTATTTGGTCTTGCTGGGCTTCAATTCCCCATCTGTCAAACGGAGACAATGGATGCATCCTTATTCCTGGCCTTCATTTTGCCTATTTTTATTATTCATCAGAGGAAAAAGAAATATTTCTTATTATGTGTTTGTATAATACCTAATATACTGGAGCCATTAGGTACTTCCATAATACAGCATGGGATGACATCCTCTAGGCAGGAGCATTTTGAATGTGTGTTCTGTGAAATGGATATGCTGTGCACTTCAGACCAATTGTGAAATACTGTAGACCTTTTTCCTTGTCTTTTTGGCAGATTATAAATTTTATTGTTTGGTTACAATATTGTGGTTTCTGTAAAGAATTAGTACTGTCAGCAATTAACCACCCTGAAGTGTTATTATTGGAGTTCCCCCATCCTGCCTGCCCTCTGGGCTCACAAACACCCTTCCAACAGGGCACTGTTAGTGGGTAGTGTACATCAACTATTGATAGGTAATGGCTTTTTAATGGCTTCCACTGCATTGCTAGAAGTATAACTTTCAATTTTATGGCTCTTTTGCATTTCATGATCCCACAGTGCCTATGAGTGCTAGGGCTTGATAGAGATTGAGTGGACATAACGAAATACATTCACACTGCCTGACTCTAGGTACTTAATCAGGTACAAAATGTAGCCAGAAGAGGACAATTAATGGAAAAACATGCAGGAATTCTGGATCAGCCCATGTTCCATCATCTCTGCAAGATCATAGATTAAACAGAAGGAGTTTACCCACTCAATTTAATGAGGGAAGTTGAGTGCTAAAAGTCAGATTGCATCTCTAGTATTTACTTCTCTCTAACACAGCAATTTTAACTCTTTTTACCTTATTCAGGTGGGTATATTTTTCCAACACAAAAACTTAATTTGCTACCACTATGACAAACTGCAATTTATAAATGCTTGTAGATGACTTGTGGTAAGTTGTGATGTTTTAAGCTAAATAGTTTTAACATGGAAACACTCTTTGAAAATTTTTTGGCATGATCTTTTAATACAGAGTTGTTAATATAGTAAGTTCTGGTTTTGTGCAAAATTAGTATCTAGAAAGAAGTAATTTGTCATGGTGTAAAAGCCTGTGTATACTCATATTTTAATGTATCCCTTAAAATGGAAATGAGAACATGAATTATTTTGACAGGCATTTAGCAAAGTTGGAGATTATTCCGTAATGCAAGTGTTTCTTCTTTTTAGATTAATTTGGCCATTTTGAATTAGTAGAAATTACTATGTATTACTGTGGGAAGGTAAAAATTAATGTGCTGTTTTATGAAGCTGGTCTGAGTTACTATGTTTTTCATCCTTGTGCTAAAAGTTCATCATAAAATCTTGCTTTCTAGAATCTTTATATAGATATTAAATAGCAACCTGTCCCCTTGGATGTATTTGAAAAGAACCTTTTGCAGTGCTACACTATAGTGTCAAGGTATTGTCAAAGGAATGTAGGAAAGCAAAATAGAGTCACCTAGATTAGAATTTGTTTTGTGGTAATGATCCAGTTGGTATAGTAAATGCCATGGTACTTAAATATCCTAAGTAACTTCATATGATCCTTAGCAATGCTAATATGGTACAGAGTTAGGTTGAGTAGAAGTATCTGAATGCTAAGTCACCCTTTCATCCTTCTGCAAAGTGGTAATTTCTCAAAATATGGGCTGTACCCATAGTATTTCTCTTCTTGGATGAACAGCAATAATGGAAAAGAGTTTGGGGAGCTGTAGGACAACTGTTGTATTAATTACATGGAAGGGTAGCATTCCCTCATATCAATGTTTTAATATAGGGAAATTAAAAAAGGAATTTAATAATGCCACATGTTCTGAATCTGTAGCACTTATTCTCAGCATTGCTTTGGCATCAAAAATTGCATTTCAAATTTAAAAAAAAGGTATGGTATGGAAAATCCTAATTGCAGCAACATTTCTCCTTTCCCCTTCCGTCTAAGCCTCTTTCCTCCTGTACTTATTTCAATCACCCTCCTCATTATGGAATCGCAGTCAGGAGTTTCTTTAAGTCTATTGAAATAATTTTTGTGTTACTGTTTGATATATGCAAGGGTGTACTGCACCTGTAGCAGACTGTGTTGTGCTGGTGTGTGGCATCGCTCTGCTGGTGACACCTGTCACAAACACACACACCAAGCAGTGCTGCAGTGCTCCCTGTCAGGAGCGGGGGGGCATTCCTTGCTCTACCTGCATATTATCCTGAATGTTTGGGTCTTTTTTATTACTACCAATGGACATAGTGTTTTTCTTTGCTTGCTCTTGTGCCTCCAGTCTGGCAATATTTCTAAGGTCGAATAAGTGGTATGAATTCCTATTTCTCCTTAATTGGACTTGATTTTTAAAATCTGAATAGTTAGGTACTGGCGAATAACCTGTATTATAGATCTCTATGCATTGTCAGCATGCAGTATATATCCTCATTTGCTACAAATTATTTAATAATTTTTCTTTTGCTGGAACTAGATATATTTTTGGAAAAAGAATATTAATTTCTTTCTGTCTCTATTCCCTGGTTTTACTCTTCTATTTTAGGTTTGTTTTGGTTTTGTTTTGGTTTTGTTTTTTTTTTTTAGAGTTAACACATCCAATTACCGGATGGGGACAATGACAAAGCTGTGAGCTTTTGAGTTTAGCAGCAAAGTGTGCCTATGTCAGGCACACATCAATTTACATGACACCAGAAGGTCAAAAATCTCATTATTATTTGCAGTGTTTATGATTGCATTCCTACCCAATAGCTTCAAGTACTGAACTGTAGGTCCTGGAAAGTCATCTGATCTATGAAATGATTTATTCAGTTGAACCACTTGATACTGCCTAAAGCTATTAAAATGGGGATATACTAAAGAACATTATTGTAATTATTCCATTAGGAATCCCTTCAATTATTCATGTGTTTTAATCACTTCGGCATTTAACGTAGGGCTAAATTATAATCATCTGATTACATACAGATTTGCGTGGAGCTTTGACACTCTTCTGTGCTGAAGTACAACATGGGCGAATGCAGATATATTACTTCATCCTGGAAAAAACTGCTTCATCTTGAATTCACTTGCTGGAATTTAGGCTGTGTTAGAAGCATTGCAGACAGAAATTCTGGAATTTGCCAGAAAATTGGACAAAATTGCTACAGAACTGTGTTCTATATTCATGTTTTTACAGTTATATTTTCAGCTTTTCATGACAACAAAGATACCCTTGAAAACAACCTGTGAAATGAGGGGGAACAACATAGTACTCTTTCCTTCAATCTGCAAAAAATAGAATTTTTTAAAATCCAGAGATTATCACAGTAATCTTCTAAGCTGGCCTGTTTCAGGCAGAGGTCTTGGATCACAATTTATGTTTCAAATATTATTTTTAATAAAGGGATCACCACTCATATTGAAGTAATTTAAAACTTAATCTTATTTTCCAGATTTATCTAGCTTCAGTTTTCAATTTTTTAATCCTAATTGCTCCATGTCCATCATCCTCAAAATTTTCCATATTCAGATCTCTTTTCCACTGATGATGATCCTCATAGAGAGTTGTAGTAGTCCCTTTACTTCCTTTACGTTGCTATCATGCTTTGAAGTTACTCCTCTGTTTTCGCATCTCTTCACACTCTAAACCAGAATGATTGTCTGGTATGGTCTTACGTTTTTTTTTTGGTTTGAGCAATGATAGAGTTTATTCTTTATTCATAGAAGTGTGGTTTGGCATTTGCTGAACTGAAAAATACTGCTGAGTTTGTCCCATAACAGTAAAATATCCTCCTCCTTATTCCATTCATCTTTGCATTTGCCCACCTAAGCAATTAATAGCATCCCTTAAATAAATCTTCTGATAAAATCATTGACAAGTCAGACCAAGAGGCAATCCCTTCTCCATTCACAGACATATTCTCAGTAGTGAGTGACCCCTACCATTCATGTTTAATAGCATCTTACCTATGACACAGAAGAAGAACAGAGACATAGATGAAAGACTGACATGAAAGCTGGTGGATATCATAGAATAACAGAATTGCCTGGGTTGGAAGGGACCCTAAAGATCCTCCAGTTTCAATCCCATGCCATGGATCACAGCAGTGACAGCAGAGCATGTAGCTAAGGTACTATGTCAGACATCTTTATGTCGCTTGATTGAGAAGACATGTAAAAATACCCATGTCTAAGACAGGGAGCAGTTATAACTTTCTAGTATCTTTTCAAACTCCTTGGACTCATAAAAAGCTAAGTGTTTGCTTCTCAGCTGCCAAAATGTGCAGTTACTGAGTCTAAAGTTTATTATAATTCGTTGAAGATGAACAGTCTCCAGCTATGCTGCCTTCATAAGCACTATAGAAATACATTAAATTTTACTTTTTTTTCATCCCTTATTAGCACAGTCTAACTTCAGTCTCACTTTTTGAAAGATAATTAGGTATTAAGTGTGTCTTTGCCCAAAGAGGAAAATGAGAAATGATTATTCCTGTTCATCAACAATGAGAAATAACTGAATTTTCTCTCATTTAATAAATATAGATAAAAATGAGACTTCTCTTTGTCTCTCAAATACATCTTCCAAAAGATGTAAAATCTGCTGCATTGCAAAAGTGTGATACTACTAAATTACAGGTTTTCTGTTTCTTTCCTGCCCTGCTATTGTGCAGTAACAACACAATATGGAGATTCCTGAGAGCTTACTAGTTCACTAGGAAGTGACAGCTTTGATTTTCTCAAAGGTAGCGGTGGAAGCTTGCAGAGTGCTTGCTGTCACTATGAAGAGCTAGAATAAGGCATTCTGAAGATGAACCCGTTTCTGTAGTTTCCGAGTGCCCTGTATCACTCTTTCCTTTGAGGATTTCACAGTAACACTGTAAATACACTGTCACAGCTCCACCTGGACAGGCATTTCACATGTGCTGACAGTACATAATCAAAGATAACACCACGTCTTGAATATTCGCAAATGACAATCTTTCAATTTTGAATAGTGCTGCCCTGCTAAACCACTTAAAAAAATGGTTTTCCCTGAAGCAATACAATAATCAGCTTTTCCCTGACGTGATCTTGTGTAAATATATCACTAGATTAAGGTCCATGCTGATAAAGTTCTTTCTGTAATGAATAGTTCTGTTTTAATATTTCAAGATTATTTTGAATAAGAAAAGGCTCCCAGGTGTTCCAGTCATGGGAATGCTGGAAAGTGCTGGCAACTGTAGAAAGTCTATGCTGCACTTAGTTACACTGTGCCTTAGAGGGAATTTTACGTGCTAGAAATATGAAAACACAGTCTTATGCAAGTGTATAAGTGCACTTATATAAGGGCATAAGTATACACTTATGTAAGTGTATAAGACAGTGTTTTCGTACTAAAGTTCAAAAAAAAATTCTAATGTGTGTTTGAATCTGAGATAGGGATTAATAGATTGATGAGAAGCTCCTAACTCCTATGACACTCTTTTATCCACGCCTCTAGTCCTTCATAAGGATCATTAATCTATTGTAGAAAAGTAGTAGCTGGAACATGGCTATTAAAGGGTTTTTCTTTAGGTGCTGATACTCTGTGTGCTAATTACTGAGGAAAGCTGTGTCATTTCATGGTAAAACTGTAGCTCTAATTGTTTGGTAACACATTTTTTTTGTGTCTTCTGTTAATTTTCTCTGAGAAACTGCAGCCACAAAAGATACCACAACTATACGGTTTGCTAATTAACTGACCCATTAGTCTCTCGACTTAGACCAAGAATTTAGAATTAAAAAGCATTAGATGTAGCTGTTACAGTGAAAGACTAAAGGTAATGCTCTCATACAGCTAGTGCTTTCTCTGCTCTGTGACAAAACAGATTATTTCTGTTCCCTTTGCTGTCAGGCACATTCACAACAAACACTAAATCCTCACAAAGTAAGCATTTGTAATTGTACGGGTGGTCCATGTGATTAGTGTTGGGGGCATTTAACCTACTTGGTGCTGATTCAGCTTGAACCTAAATTGCAAGTATTGGTCAGCTTGGCCTTTAGATATTTATAACCAGCTTGTACCCTTTTTTTAATATTTGTGGCACTTGCAACTATTTTTGGCTGCTGTGCATGTTGTCTAATGTAGGCAAGACTAAACACTGCTGCACAGCCCTAGAAGTAGAGAAAGCTACTACATGTTTCCGAGGAGATAATTTTGACTTGCTATCTGTTAAGAGATCCTATAGTTCAGATAAATTTATTTGCCTGAGGCCACTTATTAATTGAACTTTCTAAATTGTAATGTGATTAAATACCATACAGAAAATGTAAGCACTCAAAGCTTGCATAGAAAGCTCCTCATATTGCCTTTTTAAAATAATAAATGACCCTCTTCTTTGCCAGCATTATTTCCTCCTCCTGAGCTCCTCTCATCCACGATGTGACTTTCATATAGTGCAGCTGATTATATTCTGAAATTATATTCTCTCAGCCTCTGTTTAGTCTTTGAGACTGTTCGTATCTTGAAAAATATAAATAGTTTGTGAACAGTTTCCTATGAATACTTTTATAACAACATATGAAAGCCTGTGTTAAAAGACAGAAATTTCTGCTACTTTTATTTCATCTGCTTCTTAACTTTGTTCTCTTTGCATGTATATACAAACAAACACAGCTTTAAATTCTCTCTGAAAATATTTTTGTTTTTGTCTTGTATTCCATTGTCCTAGAGATATTTGTCACCCTTTTGCTGAGCATAAGGAAACAAGCATGAAGTTAATGAGATTATAATTTTCCACATGATTTTATTTAGTGCAAAATTATGTGGCAGCCTAAAAATTCAAGTTTGTGTCCAGTCTGTATTGTTTTCTCCAAAATTTGGAAGATCATTTAAAAGTTCAGCTGATACTTCATCAGATATCCAAGTGACAAATTCGTTCATACTGATTCACGTGTATTGTCTTCAAGAAATGTATAGATCCCTGGTAAATGAGGCTTCTATGTCTTTTTGGAGGAAATGTATGAGTTATGGTCTACTGAAACATGAAATCATAAAACTTCTCATCTTCTGGTTTATAATCAACTTTTTTTTAAACCAAAATGAAATATGAGACCTGTTCTGCTTCCTTTCCCAAGTATATTGCACAGTAGTGTTCTACTGTCTCCTCAAGCTCTTTCATCATGACTGTATTATGGATAAAACACTTCTCGTGGTCAAATACATTTTTAGAAACTTCTCATTTCAGCTATTCAATTAGTTGCTCATCTGCACTCACTTTTCCTTTTGCTTCTTTAACCATTTAAAGGACTCTATATATCAACATGACATTGTAGAATCTGAAATAATTCAGATTTTGTTCCTGTTCTTCAGTGAGTGAAAAGCAATGATGGTTGCTTTGTGGCAACTTTATTTTTAATCCAAGATGTTTGTCGGAAAGTACCTTGGATGAAAGAGAACGTACCTTAGAAGTAATAGTTTCAGATACTAGCAATAAATTGTTTATAAAAACAATGAGGCAAAAAAAGGGGTCATGGAAATGTTTTTTGCCATTGTTCAATTAGCTTAATTTGTTTGTACTGCCCCATCTGCAGCTTGCTCTCTGAGAAGCAGCTTTTTTTTTTGGATTTGAGCTGGAGGTAAGGGGCCCTTTCCTGTTACCAGTGCTGTGCTACTTGTAAGAGTTTTTCATTGTTTCCAAAAGTACTTACATGTTCATAAGTAAGTCACTGTTCCTACGGGGATTATTGGATATGTTCTTAACTCTGTGGCATCATAGAAATTTAATTCAATGGATATGTGAGAATTGAACACCATTTCTCTGTCTTGTACTGGGTGATCTATATGTATGGAAAAAAAAAGTGTTTATGTCTCCTGGGAAAACTTGTTCTTGTTGCTTTTTGGAAACTCCCTGCAACAAAATAGGGATAGACACTTTATTTCATGTTTCTTTAGTTATGAATTATATGTAAATGCTAAAGATCCATGGGGAAATGAAATTCCAGATAGTTTCTAGGGATATTTTCACAAATATATTCAGCTAATTAGGAGCCCGAGCAAAAGGAAAATTTAGCACTTTCCAAAGTAGTCACCATCATCTGAAATGAAGTTCTGATAGTTATGAGTTAACTGGGAGTCTTCTGCTATTTATGTTAATGCTTTTGAGCACAATAGATGTAGGTAAGTGAAGTCAAGGTTAGTGGCAGGGAGGAACTGTATCCAGTCCATATAGAAAACTCAAGACTAGTTTAAAAAGGAATATCTCTTACCACTTTTAAACAAAACACATACATTTATATTATACAGAATATTGTTTACAAATTTTTGATTACTGTCAAGTACAGAATATGATAGGTACTGCTACTGATAAATATGATTACTAGTAAAAACCTGTAAAAATAAGGATTTAAACCAAGAGCAGATAATTTCCAGAAAATTCTATTTGAACTTCTTCTTTAGAATTTGTTGGTATTTTTATGTGCTTACAGAAATTAATCAATTAATCTACTTGTATTCATTTCCTCTACTTTTCATCCATCCTTCTCCAAATTATACTCTCATAGTACTGCTTTTGGTACAGGTAACATGATTTCACACTTTATTTGGGGCCAGTCTCCCATTCTGCTAGTTCTAAAGTAGCAAACTGCTCTATCAGTATTTCTAACAATTTACGAAACTGCCTGTTTGTATGGAGTTATGTTGAGTCTTGGGTGTATTCCTACTGTGACTGTGGGATAAAAATTCTTTGTTGAGGAAGTTTAGCAGTCCAGTAGACTCAGTAATTTATTGTGAGTTATGACATTGGTGGCGCTTGCAGGTATATTGCTATAATATTTTAGTATCAGAACATACCATTCTTACAAATAAAATGAATCAGCTTAGTATAGTCGTGGCATGTTTGCATTACTCAAGCCCTCCCTCTGTCCTCCCTCCGCCAGTGTCCATCTCAGTGGCAGAGGATGGACCTTTCCAACTTTGGAATACCCAGTCTTAGTAGGCTTCTCAGCTACCTGATTGTACTTAAGAGTTTTTGAAAAAGTGTTTTCTAAAGGTCATTGATGTAGTGCCTTTCACAGCAATGGCATGCTGTTGTTCACATTTGTTAATGTAAAGCTACCTATGAAAACAGACTTTTGGAAATAACTAAAAAGTTCTTAGGATTTGCATATCCTTTTTACCCCCTCTCATTAGTCCAATTTCTTCCTGCAATTTTGGAAAATGAAAGGTTACTCTGTACCTGTAATAAGTCCTGTAAGAATTAAGCCTTTGACATATTGACAAGAAAGCTTCTTGGCAGCCATAAAACTAATTTTTCACCAGTAAATAGACTATATTTATCTTTGCTGAGAAATATTTATTACCACTGCACATCTAAAAACCTCTGTCACTTTAACCAATGGAAGTAGATATATGCCCCTCAGACAAATGCTAACAGCAAGCAGGAATGTTTTAATTACCTTTAACAATGGATTAACATTAAAATCCTTTCTCCCCGTATCAGAGTCACTGTCATTTCTCTTATCACAATAATCTGACAGGAGGTAAACCCTTCCTCTCAGTTTAGTTTGGCTACTTAATCATCCAATGAGAGCTCATCCCAATATATCTATAACCCAAGAGGGCTCATTATGACATGAAGTTCCTCTGGCACAGTGAAGCAGCTCTCTGAAATTCCCACCCACAAATACTTGCCCTTGTTTATGTTGCTCTTAATTCTTGCTGCAGTCAAATAATTGTTGAAGGTATCTGAGTGTGTTCCTGGCACCTGCACTGCCCACAAGCACTTGACATAACATGTGTGAACACAGATGTTTTCCTTCTAATCCAGGCAACCTGAATACAACTTGAAATCCATTATAAACCTGTGCTGTGCCAGCAAAAGATCCAGAGCTAAATAAACCAAAATAATTCTGGGGCAGTGCTTCCCCACTGTGCTTATTTCTTTTCTTTGTTCCTCATTTAAAATATAGATATTCACCATGCATGAACAGGCAAGACTTAAAGATGTTTTATACATCAACATTTAAGAGATTGGAAAAAATAAAGATAGCAGTTCTCCCTATACTTATGGAGTATCTCCAAAAGTTTCCCACAGACTTTCCAGAGAGACTGGCCTGCTCAACTCTTCACTATGTTCAAGTTAAGTTAAGATTTGCCTGTTTTCTCTTGACAGAAGTAGAATCCAAAATTTTAGTCAATATTGAAGTGTACAAGAAGCTTTTGTTACCTGGTATTTATTCAATTGCCTTCTTTGTGCCTATAAATAGACAAACGAATGTTGAAAAGGATAAAAATATGTCAGTGGAACTGAAGTTAATGCAACAACAAAACTTTAGAGAGCGCTATAAAATGGGGGTAAATAAATAGCTGATATATTTCCATTTCCCATCTTTGCCTGTTCCATTTTTCATTCTACGGAAAGAGAATGAAATTTTCCTTTCCACTCACAAATCCTTTCCTTCATTTATGAAAATTGGGTATCATAAAATACTATTGAAAGCTGCTTGTGCTGAGAAAAACAAAAACAAACTAACCCTTGATTTTTCTCTGAAGTATCTTATTCTAATATTCCTTAATATGTCAGCAGTCACCCACACATTCATCCAGAAATGGATACTGTAAGCTTGCCCTATTTTTCAGTATTCAGTTTGCAACTTCTAGCTGCAATCTCCAGTGGCCCAAAGTTCTCAGCAGACATCACTGGTTTAACCTAGCTTTATCTTTGTCATTAAACAATTTCTTTCTTCAGGACTCTTATGAGAACACATAGGAATCAGTGAAGGTTCTTGACATAGTTGTGCTAGAGTAGTCAGCTAATCCAACTTGTCCATTCCATGAAGATTCCCCCCAGAATTCCATATAGATGCCATGCCAGTTTTGACTGTTTCACCTGGAAAGTTCCTGAGCTATTTCTCAGTCTATAATGATGCCTTTAATCTTTCCAACTGCTATTTCATTATCAAGGGAAGAATGATATAGTTTTCCATATTTCCATCTGAAGTTCTTTCATTTCCCAAAGATCAAATCTGATCAAGAAATTTTAAGAGGCAACTTGCATTTATCAGACCCACATTCATGTACACTCAGTCAAAAGACATTTCCTTGTAGTCCAAATAAATATTGCTCAGAATGTCTGTCATTGTGTGGCATCACATAGGCCTTATATGAGTCATCAGCTTGTGACTCTCAATTTTTTAGCTTGTAAGATTTAGATCACTCATAAAAATAGTTATTTAACTATCAATAGGAAATAACAAATTCTATACAGAAAACCAGCTTTATTTTTGGATGTACAGATAAAATCCAATAAAATCCAATAACACAAAATAATGAAAATCTCCTTTCTTTAAGCAGGCCCTGTCTCTGTGCACTGTTCCAGCTGCAGTAAACAGTTTGCTGTTCCTGACTTTTATGTGTTTAAGAAGAGTGCAGGTTCCTGGTTGCTTCTGCAGTAACATGTAAGGGCTTAAGACCAGAGGCATTTCAGGCTTTTTCCAAGTTGTTTCCCCACATTTGCCTTGTTACTGATATTCCCACTAGGGCATAGGTCTGTTTATTTACTTTCTTACCTGATTTACTAGTTGTAAGATCTCCCCATCCCCAGATCCTGAGGTTGATAAGGCTCTGTAGAGTGGTCTTTAACTCCCCTTTTCATTTTGCCTAAATTATTAAATGATTCAATGTATTCAATGTATCAAGGGAAAGGAGGAATCCCAGGCAGCCTGGATTGAGATAGTTCTTACACGATACTTTTCCTGTGTTGCTTACAACAGGACCAGTTTTTCTCCGGTATTGCACGTAATGAATTTTTTACAGTCCTTGGGTTTCTAAATGTGGAATTCACTATCAATCCATTTGCTTCTCAGACTCAGATAACATAATTTGTAGAGGAGAAAGAGGTAAATCAAGTGCATTGCCTCAGAAGAGTTATGTTAATTCCCTTTTATAAATTAGGTTTTATTATTATATGAAGTACAGTATCATTTGCTTGGAAAAAATCATTGGTGGCTTGAACTTTTCTATTGTAGAGCTTAAGTTTATTTTAAACTCACTACAAAATTTTAACATGATGATTAGCAACCCAAAGAACTTCTGATTCATCTATACATCTATTATGGAAAAAAATTGCTATGGCGTTGATTAAGGTTTGAAGTAAGGAAACAGGTACAGTGCGATCTGAACCTCGTGACATCTTCTGAACCAGTTTTAGAAAAATATTTCCTTCTAGCGTTATATGTCAAGAGAAGCTCTTCACATCATGGCAAATAAGACCGGGTTTTCTGCTGCACAGAAACAGATCCTAAAGATTTCAGCAAGAATTCTACCTCTCCATGTCCTCCTGAATAGTGTTATTTAGTTTGTGTTTTCATATATCCCATCTCTGGCAAAGGTCCTCTGTATTCTTGTCCATCCTGAAGACTTTGTACTAATGCTAATATGAAGGCATAGCCAGCAACCTCCATTGCATGTGAACAGTTGCTCCATGTGTAGGCAGTGTACATTCCCAGATGATTGTATCAGATCCTGTGTCTATGGATTAATGAATGTCTGGGAGAGGAAGCTCTGAACTGGCCCTCTGAGAAGTGTGCGAGCAAATGTCATGAGACCTAGTCTTTGAGCTGGAGCATCAATGATTTTGTAGGTAACTGTTACATGAGGGGCTGGTTTCTCTGAAGGTTTAGACCTGCAAATCTTCAATTTAAGTTAGAGTAACAACACTTTCAAGTTTCCGTTGTTTGGAGCTATGCTGCATGAAGATATATGCCTGTGCTCATGGGCACAATATCGGTTTTCTCTTTGTACTGGACAGGGGTGACATAGAAGTGTTCCACTAGAGAAGATGGGTAACTTTCTGTGGATGCCTGGCACAGACTCCAATCAGAAGTGAACCACCAGTTTTCAGAGGGCTGAACTCTAATTTCTAGAGTACATTAGTTTTGTTCAAAGATGGGATGTAGAAATAGTTCACAGCATTATCTTTTAAAAATATTTCTGTGTAATAACAGCCATGCTTTGCTCTTGCAACTGAAAATTCTGTTCCAGTAATCACCTGGAAATTCAGAATGAATATTTTGTGATAAAAATGTATTTCTTAGAATGGTAAAACACCAATACAAAATTATTATTTTTTTTCTCAGAATGGCAACTTTGCATGATATAAGATAAAAGAGCTGGGGAATATGCTTAAACTGGAGGAATTTTCTTGCTGAAGTTTCAAAAACTCTGCTACCATAATAAAATTCAGCTTACTTTAGTAGCAGCTTGTGATGGGAACACAGCCATGACTGGAGTGCTGTGTCATGCCATAGGACTCAAAGAACCTTAAACCAGCAAATACTGTTCCAACAGTGCATATTTAAATCTTGTTTAGTTCTAACTAGTGATGGGCCTGAATATATCCCTACGTGTGAATTTGAACTGAAGTGCTCCCCTTTGTTGGCCTAAAAATCAGTTATTGAAGCCAATGCTTCTCTGCTGTTATGAACGGAATTTACTGCTGGTTGAGAGGCTGTTTCCAAAGGTGGAGTTGGTGTCCTGGTTTCCTAGCCTGTGTGGACAGACCTGAGATGTCTTGAGTTGTTATAGGTGGGTGTGGGGTTTTGTGTGTAACATTTTGCACAAAGCAACATAGTTAAGCTGTAGTTCAAATGTATGTAGAGAACTTCACAGGCATGAAACTTGCAAATGTATGTAATTGGTATGAAGATTAATTCAGTTCGAGGAGACGCTGATTGATTAAAAACCCCTTTAAGTTCTAGTATCTTTTAAGAAATAAATTTCAGGAAATGGAAACTTGTTGCTTGATTGTTTTGCGTAATTGGTATGATATAATCCTGACCCAAGTGCTGGCAGTGAGGTGCTGTGTTCCATTAAGCTTGCTTTCTTTAGCAAGCATTAAGTCTACAACTGAAACGTCAGCTTTGTTTCACAAACTCTGGTGTGTACTGTGACCAATGCCAATTAGTTATTTGTTTTTTTTTTTCCTTTGATTGTTTACTACCTTTTGCCTTTAGGGAAAAAGAGGGGAGTCATATAGCAGCCACTTTGGCATCCTGTGACTCTGGGCAAAGTTACTGTTTGTAATCACAGTAGGTCCCCTGGTGCAGTCTGTGGCTGGTTGTCAAAGGACTGCTGTGGCTCGCAGTGTTGTTCTGTCCTCAGCAGCATCATCTCCTCAGCACCTCGGGCTGGAGCTCACTCAAGAGCAAACGGGAAAGCTGTTTAGGAGTCCTAAGTCACCTTGGAGTAGCACCAAAATCCTGGAGCATCGGGTAGGTGCCTTTTCTTGGGTTTGTAGCCTCTGAGTAGGGCTTTGGTTAGGTTCTAGTCACTGCTGGTTACTGCTAATGGGCTCCAGCTCCTTCAAGGTGTCAGTCTATCAAGAAAAATAATGTCATGTAGAAATTTATTGGTCTGCCTCTGTGAATCAGAAGGTAGTGTAGAGAAATTGTCCCCAAGTGTGCAACTGGCTTTAAGTGGCTCAGCTGCTTTTCTGCATTTGAGTGACAGTGGCATTAAGGCAGCACAGAATCCCAACTATTCATCTTTTCTGGGCAGAGCAGCTGTCTTTCAATAACAGCTAGAGGAATGCAGCTCTCCTCTATGACACTGATGTAAGGCAAGCTAAGATAGGAAGGATAATAAGTTCATGCATAGAGGATTACATTATTTTCTTTATCTAGACAACTGACTAAGGTAAGGGGTAAATATTTATTTACCATCTAAAGATCTTACATAATTTATATCATTTAAGTAAAATCAAAGTTTTAAATAATAGTAGATAAAATCTGATTTTACCCCATTTGTATATTTTACAAATACATAAATGTTCCAGATAAATAATTCAAAACAAAATAATATTAATGCTATAATTGCATTAAAGTTAATTAATACTAAGAATGTGTGAGCTAAGAGTAATGGTTAATGAAATCCTAAGGCTTTTCCCTTGATCCCCAGTCCATCTCCTCCCTTCTCCCCCCATCTCCCTTATCCACAATTTATGGATTTAAGTTCTGTATATATCCTTCAGGAAAGCTAAAAGGCGAAGTTTTTGTTTAGGATGGAAGTGTTAGCCCCTGAGAAGAAAACACATGAAGAGAATGAAGATTTGCAACAGTATCACCAGAAGCCTGCAAGATGCAAGAAAATGCTTAGGAATTGCTGCTTGATAAAGCGAATTTTTGCCTGGAAAAGTTTGAGCTCTAAAGGTACCTTTCCTATTGAAATTTGTAGTGTAGGAGAAATTGTTGTCTTTCCAAGAATTCTGAATTTTTGATACAATGGTATGACTGAATTTAGCATCAGTCAAGTTACAGGTACAAAAAGTCTCTGCTGTCTTAAGTCTATTGTGCAAAAAGATTAAAAATAGTACAGCTTTGATTGAGGTGCTTTATCATAATGTGATAAAAATAATTGTACTGCATGAGCATTCATTTTGCAGCACATAAAAATACATGGTCTGCAGAAAAAAAAATCTTCAGTCAGAAGATAAATGAGTAATTTTAAAATCCCAGCAATTAGATGTATCAATTTATCAGAGCCCAACCCAAAAATCTGTTTTGATGAGTAAAACCTCCTTTGATCACTGTCAGAGTATATTTGCATGGAAATTACATGATGAATCCCTTTGTCTTTGGGGAAATGGAGAAAAGTAACATTTTGCCTCATTTATACATAACAATGCTATGTACTGTATTTATTAATAAATACTGAAAGGTTTCTTTTTAAACTAGAAGTTGGCTGTGAAATATCTCACTATTGAAAGTCTAACTCCTTTATCAATAATAAATTAAGCAGCAACCATCCTGAAGTGATGGTGAATCTGCTTCATGTTATTTTTCTGAGGAACATGCAAACAGATAAGAATTGTGTTCAGCACAGATTCCTCTTTTTACCATCATATTTATGCTTTGCAACATTAAGTAAAAACACTAGAAAAAACACTGCCCCAAACAATTGCTCTGCTTTTTGGCAGCATTTTTCATTCCCTTGCATACAGTGTATGAAAACAAAAACCTCTCATGTCCTCAGTATATCCAATTTGTGTTAAACAGAGTTAAAAAATTGCATGACATTGTTTTGTCATGAAGAGCTAAGTCACCGTAACCTGATTGTGTGTTATGTTACTTAATTTACACATTTACTTTAAAGGCTGTGCTCTAGTAGCTTAGTTTCAAATTTAAAAACAATGAGCTGGTTAAATACAGACTACCTCTGGTTTTAAACTGCCGTGATCTCTGCATTATCTGAGTAAACAAGTGTTTCATATGCCTTTTAATTGAAGCATAAACATATAACTATTCTTGACCACTCATTTTTAAAGCTTTAAAGTAATAATTTCAACAAATGGTTGCTTTAATCACATGCATATTATGATTTGCTAAATACATATTTGATTTCTGATTATTGTATATCAGGTTGTACCTATAATTCTCTGCACTTTCATGTAATATTTTATATTGTTACTGAAGGTAATGAAGCGAAAAAATTTTTTTTAACCTTTTCAGAACATGAATCCTTTTGTTTATGGGATTTTTTTTTCATTAGGTTATTTGTCATCAATCTCAGTAGGTTGAAGCAATCACATTCCTAGAAATGGTGTGTGAATCTAAAGCAAATTGCACTAAAGTTAATACATCTGATTCTTCAGTACCTTTAAACTGGCTAATAATTTGCAGCTCTGGAAAGGGCCTTAAAACAGTTAATAGGTGATTATAGAATTAAGGATTTATTTTGTTTTGGTAAGGTGAATTAGCAGAGAGATGATGTACTGTAAAATCAGAGTCACTTAAGTTACTGTGAATTACTCCAACAGAGACAAATCAGAATTTGACACATAGTTAACTCAAAGCTATTAATTTTATTTATGTAGTATCAAATGATAGAAAGCATACTTCCATAGGGATACCTTTACAGGAACATTTGAATATTTATTAGGATCAAGAAGACTGACATCTTGAGGTACTTTAATCAGTACTGTTCTGATGTCCAAGGTGACTTAGTGGCCAGGTAGGTTTTGTTGGACTGCAATGCTAGAGCCTACTGACATCTGGAACCTAGTTGTGTGTGGCACATCCCATGGAGCTCCTGAGCCACAGCAAAGCAAGGTTTCATTCATAGAAACAAGTGGGGCATTTCTGAAAGCCCTTCTGCTTGGCCATGGAGATGCTCATCCATTCCCTGGAATGTCAAATCAGCAAGAGGTGTGGTGTAACTTACCCTTCCTCCTAGTACTCCTGAAGTGCTGTAGTAGCTCAGAGCTACAGAGCCACCTGGTCAATACCTACTGTTTTCTGTTGGAAGAGTGGAGGTGGGCTTGCAAATCAGATTGTGGTGGCTTATTCCCACGTAGGTATTCTTTCTCACAAATCAGATTGCCCCACTGTTTGCCTTAAGCAAACTTACACTAATAAAGTGGTATAAAAGTAGTCATTAGGCAGTTGAGCCTTGCAGTTTAATACTTAAAAACCCCTGAAATGTTTTTGTTCATATTTCTAAAAAATCATGATAACCGTAAACACTGAATTATTTGGTAATTAATTGCAGTGTGGTAATTAATTTCCAGTTTGTAGCTGGGAATACTGATCTTTCTTTTAAAACAGATATTATTTTTCCTCTACAATTTTTTTTCATAATTTAGGTTATTTGTATGATCTTGAAACTGAGTTTGTCGACAATGTTGTTTTAACTTCATAGAATTTATTATATTTTCAGAGACAATTTCCATTTATGAATTTGGAGCAGGCAAATAAATATTTGATTTACTGCAATATTCAGATGATTTAACTCTATTTTCAGAATGAATTCTCTTCACTCTTGTGATAAAATTTTAGAATATCCTGGCACTCGGGATGTCTTCCTTCTCTTCCTGTTTGAAAATCTAGGAAGAAGAAGATGTTATACCATAAATATTGGAAAGATAATTATACTCAACCCTTTTCAATGCAGTATATAAACAGCGTGAATGCAATGCAGGAGTGATTGCTTGAAAGGATGATTGAGAATAATAATAACAAAAAGCCTTATAGTATTTCAAAGGGAAGTAAATGGAATAACATGGTTGTCAGTGGGAAATATTTGCATACTAAAGCAACCCACTATTTTAATCAATGCTCAAGGCAGCAATTTGACTAATTCCGTCACACAGTAGTGTGAGATAGCAGATATCTTGCAACTAAGGCCAGGAATGCATCAGTGAGAGCTCAATAGTTCAATAAGCTCTGAGCCCATGTGTTGAAAAACTTTGACTTTCAAATGTTCACTTTCAAAAATGAGCAGCCCAGAAGTATCCTTTTGCTAAACTGGCAGCCTCCTCAGTTAACATAGGGCAGTTATGAGTCTTTCCTGATCATCCCATGCCATGAATACACATTTGCTGCAGATTTTATAAAATGCAAATGAGAGACACCAAGAGGACAACAAGTTGTCTGTCACAAAGATAAATTTGGAAGCATTGTACTGCTGAGTCTGTATTACACACTGCTAAAAATAATAGAGATTATCGATTGTTTATAAAGTTTGTGTTTCCTCACACCACATATTTATGAGTTGAGATATGATTATTTTAGAAATAATTCCAAGCTGTCAATCATTGTGAGGGTTTTTCCCTGTCAAATAGTACATTTGAAAAAGTATATAACAAAAACATAACCCAAGTTATTTGGGAGCTAGTTAAAATTCTGCTCTGCCTAGAGTACTTCATATACTTTCAGACCTTGGATAACTCAAAAAAATCCTGCTGAAGATTGTTAGTACTGGTTGTTTTTTTTTTTTTTAATATGGACTGCTTTTGAACAGGATAATGACAAAGACTATGAAAAACGTTTCCTTCCAGTTGTTCAAAATTAACAAAAAGTTTATTAATATTGATTAGGGGTCCTTTGCATTAAAACATTTTTCTAAAGTCTCTCAGCATTACTTCCTGTGTGTCTGTTTGCACCTTTTCCATTGAGCAGTGAAGAGAGGAGGCAAAGACAACCTGAAAAATAGAAAGTGATACCATCAGGATCACATCCAAGGTTTGTAATCCACTATCAAAACGCTCAACTGCCTTAACTAGAAACTAACATGACTCATAAGACAAGAGTTGTTTCCTAACTTGGTTACTGAAGCAAAAACACCTTCTTTTTTGTTTGTTTTTGCATGGAGTGAGAGTTACTGAAATCTGCGTGGTCCAAGTCACCCTTGCCTACAGGAAGAAAATGAAATAAATGTTGTAGATAAAAATGACAGAAAATAGCAATAAATAATAGATGTTCAATGTTAGGAATACCATATGCTCCTGAGTTCATTCTCTCATGCCAGCAACTACTCTTTACTAACTGCTTTTTACTCTCTTAAAGGATTGCTGATATGCAGTTCAGATCTTAACTTGTCCAGTAATAGAATTTTTATGGCCTGTCAGATGTGTCATTTTTTTACTTCTTGTCATGTCAAACTGCGTCATGTAATTTTTGTAGGATTTTTTTCCCTTCAATTTTCTCATAGGTGCTTTGAGCAGTTTGATTTCTGTTGAAATTGCAACTTTACAGGAGAGGACTTCACTGAACTTTATATGGGCACTAGGAAGAATTTGTCCTATTCTGAGTCTGAAAGCATCTAAGAGGAGAAAAATGGTAGATGGGGGGGCAAGCTGGGAAGGAGGGATGGAGGAAGGGAGGAAGAGTTTGCAGAGAGAGAGAGAGAGACCAGGGACCACGTCCCTTACCAGACCTCTCCTTTCCATTCCAGACTGTCACCATGTAAATAATGAGACCACATCCTATGCAGTCTTTCCTGAATGCTCAAAAAGGAGGCTTTGTAGTCTATTACAGCACATATTAATAACTGAAGAGATTTACACATCTGAGATTTTATGCTCTGAAGGTAAATATAGAAATCAATTTAACCTTGGAACCATTAATCCATGGAACCTTTAATGGTTCTAATGCAATATGGAAATCTTTATTTTCTGAAAAGTACCAGAAGAGAATTTTTCTTGGGAATTCAAACTAAACACTGTTTAGCCCACTTTATCTATTTGAAATATTTAAAAATGTTTTATAATTTGATGATGATGCTCTCGATGCACATGCTAATCTTAAGTAGATTCGGTACTAGACCCAGGAAATGTTACAGGATTAAAACTTTATTTGATTTGTCTCTTTGAATGATTTTTTTTCAATGCAAATTAACATTGCTCACTATTACTTTTGGTATTTCTCTAGTTACAATGAACTATAAATTAACACTTTTCTTATTAGACTAATAAGGTGAGGTTTTGTGTTGCCTTATACCTTCTGGGTCACTGTACGAATGTTCTATTTTATGTTATGAAAGTTTTACCTTCTGAATAAATATTGCATACATTGCATACAAGGATTTTTGAAGTCACTGAACTGGATGGAAAAAGTGGGCATATTCCATTTAAGTGTAGAAGTGTTCTTAAGTGAATGTTTTTATTTATTACAGTTTTTTCCTTGAAACAAATAGAGGACTCCATTTTTAGCTAAATAATTCTCAATGCTAAAATAAAGATGTAGTTGTACACATTTACTAGGTATGAAAAGATTGTTTTAAAAATGCTAATAAAATAAAAAAGAAGATAAGATGTAATAATCTATTTTTACTATTTTTTCGTTTTCTTTCCACCAGAACGTATTCATCCAATATAATCTCAAAGAAGTTTGTATTACATTACCTGGCAAAAAGGGGCACCTTGTAATTTGTTCCCTTCTTGCTAAATTTTAATGTTGAGAGACAAATCATGGAAATAAAATTAGAGGCTCTCCCTGGTGAATGCAATTATCTTTTAAATTTGTAGCATGGAGTGATCTAATCTCAGTGAGACTTCTAATACCCTCTTTAGGGTAGCAGTAATAGTGAATGGGACAAACTAACAGGTAAATGTATCATGCAGGAATTTTTGTTATGTTTCAGGTCATTAAAATCAGAATTGGAAAAAAATTGATTCTCATAATTTAGAATTATTCCAGAGTGATTAATGTTTTCAAAAGGGTTTTTACTGTGTATTAGTGTACAGACTTGGTAAACTGAGTAGTGCATATAGCTAATTAAAATGTGAGGCTCTGACACACACTTCTGTATGTATAAAATTATGTTATGTCATTTTTGGCTTGAGAAACTTTAAAAATCACTCTCCTATATTCTCATAAAAAACCCCATGAACATATATCTCATGAAGGGGACACAGTCATGACAAAGACCTTGCTGTTTTATTCTGTACTTACAGGTTGTTTAAACATTTCCAAATTTAAGAATAAAATGGCAGAACTTTTGCAATAACCACTAGTTTACAGTTCAGGGAGAATTCATATGTGCCTCTTTAGAGCTCTTGAAAGAGTTATTAGTGCCTCTAAAAATAAGTGTTATTCATAACTAAGTTTTTTAAGATGCTTAGTACAAAGATAGCATGTGGCAAAGTGCAGATTAGGAAGTCAGTTCTCCTTAGAGTGAATGTGCTTGTATTTGAAGGAGAATGATATTTCATGGGAATTATATTTTATTAGGGTTTGACTTTCAAAGGATTAAATATGCTCCACAGTTAACCCCTGGAGGAATATGGCTCAGGAAGATGTGAATGAATCATTTTACAGAGTTTCTGCTTTATTCTTCTCTGCCTGTATAAACATTACACAACAAGGTCTGTTTCTCCTTTTCTCTTGGAGGTTTGTTTCCTTTATGTCAGAATAGATTTTCATGGTCTCCAGCAATTGCCACCTATCTAATCCTGGCACTGCAGTTACCAGGAGGGACATGATGCTGAAAGATGAAGCATTATCTTGTGGCAGAATGGTGTCTAAAAACTGTATTTTGCAGAAAAGGATGTTGAACTCACAAGCTTTTTGCTTCTCTTTCTTTTCCTACTGACCAGTGTTAGCACCAAGCAGTTTGTATAATCTTCCTAAGAGACAGTGCACAATTTTAAGTTAGGTCTAATTACGAGCTATGAACAGACCCTTTTTATTAACAGTTTAATTTTTGATTAATCATCGCAAATGGGAGTTTTCCTTTCATAAAAAAGACATGAGGAACCATCAAGATGACTGGAACCTTTCCAGGAATGTCACTCTGGTCTCTGCGTAATGAAATCTTATTTTTTCATTTAGATCATTATTCCCACTTATCAATGATCAGCTTATTGTTCAATCAGTTTAAATTGTTAAAACACAGTCCTAGCATTTTTTTGAATTTGGCTGAAGAATGAAAAGAATAGCTGAATAACTCCTTTTTGATCAGTTAGTTAGATCAGAAATATAATTGTTTCTCTAATTCTTCTTGTTTCTCTAGTAGAATTGAAGTTACTACTTCAATATCTTGCAGATATTTGAAAATTATCCTTTGCACTACAATATGTAGAAATCATATGCCCGGAATGTAAAAGCAAGCTATGAAGTTCTGACCTCTCCATTGGAGAACATGATATTTAATTTTGTTTTCCCATATATTCCTTCTTTTTTTTTGCAAATATCAGTGTCCCACTTTACAATAAATAATATTAAAAAAAGAAATGCTGCTAATTTATTGAAAATCTGTTGCTTAAAAATCAAGTACTATCAATTAAAAGTTTGGAATATAATAACTCCACTATATCCTTTATGAAACCAATATATGTTTCTATTAAGTCTCTGTGCTTACATTCACTGTGTCTGCAAACTGCTGCTTTTTTATTTAAAAACATTTCTATCAATCCAAAGCTAATAGGTCAAAGTGAATTAGATGAAATGGAAGGACTTCTATATTCATGGCATATTTAGAAAATGGTATCAATCTTTAAATATGTCGCCTCTTTCCATCTGGGCATTATTCCAGCAATTTAAATGACTAAATATATTGAGAGTATTCCAGATTAAATGGGAGCTCTGAATGTCTTTTTGTAAATGGTATGGCTCATAAAGAACTGAATTCGTTGTGGTAGTTAGCGATATCTGCATTTTGTTTACCCAAGTGTACTGGGTATTAGTGCAGTACAGCACAACTGCATTTGCAAGCATCTGTCCCTGGAAAATATCCTGTGACTAGAAGGAACACTTGTACTGAAGATCAAGTAAGCTGACAGAAGCAGCTTCTTTAAAGTATGCAAAAGCAGCTTTTCCCCTTTTTCTTGCTTCTTTTTTTTTCTTTTTTTTTTAAGGCATGGTGAAGTGTTATGACTGGGGATAACTTTTCACAAAAGATCAAAACAAAAGGAAAAACAGTGTATCTCAGAAGTGAAAAGTTAGGGCAGAAGAAGAGAGGGAAAACCAGCAGGAAATGAGAAAATTAGATGCTGTTTTGTTTACTCCCCCCCACCCCCGCCATTGAATTTACTGCTGCTGTCATCTGTCTTGAGTGCTTGTTTCTAATGGGAGTCTGCAGTGTGGTCTTGGACACAGACAACAGTTCTGACAGGATCGATTTGCTCTCCTTTCAGCCCCAAAGGGGTAAGTGGGAGGACTTGAGGCTCTTCATTGTTGCAGCAATGCCATCCTGCTGGGACCTCCCTGCTGTTCATTCGAGTAGCATTATCTTCTTGGCAAAGAGATGTGTTCTCAGTTGTTCCTTAATTTTCTTACTCATCCTTTCTGTGTGGAAGAAACTAATAAGAAGTCAATAAGGAGATGAAGTTCTAAATGTTTAGTGGCGCAATGACTATATTAGTCATATGTGGCAACACTGCAACTTAATTTTGCAGATCACCTCAGTCAAATGCCAAAAAACCTGTACTGTGTAGGAAAGCAGAAGGCACACTTGACTTCACATATGTCACAGAAAATGGTGCTGCAAATATTGAGCTACCTACATGCTTTTCATACTGTTCTCCATATCCTCTACCTTTGAGACCAACCTGATTTCTTTGTTATACAGGCTGGAAAAAGAATTCTAAGAGGTGAAAAAACCTGAAAAATTTTAATACCTATAACACTAAAAATACTTTTCAAGGCCATAATTTAATTTGTGTTAATTTTGGTCTTGTGAGTGTAAAAGCAAGATACTTAAATGAGTTGAGGTCATCATTCTTGACAGTAGAGAAAACCTATTTCTGACAATACAAGAACTCAAGGTCTAGGGCAATAGTAAGATAAAGCTGGTTTCATCACCTACTGCTTGCATAAGCAGATGCATAGGTTAAGGTTGTCTTGAATGTAACAGCAAGAATGGCTAAATAGCCAGAATACATAGTATTTAAATTTGTCAGTTCACATCACCAAGTTCCTCTGAATATAATTAGCATCACTACTTCTGACTTCCTTTTTAGGCTTAATGTATATATATATTTAAAACCATGAAAATACTACAGCTTTTGAGTGTAGCATCTATCAGCTGAGCTGTTATAAATGCCTCTGTGTTTGTCTTTGCACATACTTGTTTATCTTTGTGCAGGTTTGAGTTTATCTTTGGTGGTTGAGAGGTAATATTTTTTAATTTAAGACCCTTCAGTTGACATGAGCTTCCTTCTCAAGCTGTGTTAGTTTGACTGCTTCAACTAAGTCCCTTTGTTCATACCACTTCTGATGCATCTGAGATGGAAAATGACCAATGAGGAAAATCAAACTTGGAGGAGGGGAAACATCACAGTGTGTCGCTAAGTAACATAAAACTCATTCTTGTGTTTCTGAATCTCAATATTATCTGCTGTGAGAAAATGTCTGTAAACCCAGAATTTAGTCCATCTCCTTCTAGTTTTGAATGATATGGTAACAGAGTAATTTCCTGCAGCTATCTGTTTATCTGTTTTCTAGCTGCCAAATTTGCCCGATACCAACCTCACTTTACTTTTTAGTAAACAAACAGTGCTGAACAATTTAGAAAGTAGTGAACAAAATAGTATACAAGTAAGAAAAGAGGTCCATATGGTTCATTTACAGTGGAGTAGCAGATTTCTTCTCCCACAGAGTTCCTGTGTCATAGGATCATAGAAAATGCTGAGTTGGAAGGGACCCATCACGATCATTGAGTCCAACTCTTGGCCCTGTGCAGGACACTCCAAGGATCACATCATGTGCCTATGAGCATTGTCCAAACACTTCTGGAACTGATACAGGCTTGGTGCTGTGACCACTTCCTTGCGGAGCCTGTTCCAGTGCCCAACCACCCTCCTTGTGAAAAACCTTTTCGTGACATCCTGATACCTAATGTAAACCTCCCCTGATGTGATGTGAAAAGAGTCAGCTAAGACAAATTTTAGGGATTGCCATCGTGTGTTTATTTTCTGAGTGAATCCTTGGGGTTTGATTTGCAGAATATCGAGCACTTGTATCATTACTAACTAGGCTTTGAACGTATATGAAAGGCTGTGTATTAAGCATTGTGAAAATAAGCTTCTATGAGTTTCCTGCTAAGTGCCCAAATTAGTCAATACCTTTGATCTTAATGTCGCTGTGCCTCTGTTCTGCATAAAGTAGGTATAATAATAACCTCTCGTGCCACAAGGATATTGTGAGTATAAATGTAGTAATGTTTGTGAAGTGCTCAGATACTGCAGAGATGAACATCAGAGAGAATTGTATTTTCAGCTCAGATTTTCCGTAATGTTTGATAAGCAAATTATGGGGACAAAAAATATGAAAAGTGTGAAGTTTTAAATTTGGTAAATAGCTAATTAAATTAAATTAACTTATCAAAAGAAACTTCTGTCAAACTATATCATTGTGTCATTAAAAGGTTGCACCATAATGCATATGTAGAAAGGGGCTGAACTAATGCTGTTAGGATTTATGATCACGATACAGTTCTTTTGATGTATACTTCCTATGTAATTAATATATATACCAACATTTCTGAGTGTGAAGGATTTATAACATCAAACTTAGATCTTGGCTTGCAGTTCAGCTTAAAACTAGGGGTAATATGATTGACTGAAGCACCAATCCCTAAGTTGCAAAGTGTGAAAGGTATGAGGGATACAGAAGGATGCAAACCTTTCAGTTAATTGTGTGATGTTAGGCCTTGACTTGCTGGAGTGAATGAGAATCTTTCATTGAGTTTCATTATAGCGGGAATTCAATTCAATTTGCTTTATAAAAATAACTATACTGAATAAGATAAATCCTTATGTAGGAAAACAAAATATCACCCATCTGTTAGCTTTGTAAAGTTACATTTTAATGTATGTGTTTAGAAAGAGCATTTGAAGGAAAAAGAGCTCCTTATTTAATTTTTTGCTAGAATTATTTAGTTTCCCATTTTGAATGAGGTCCCAATACCTAACTTATTTAACTGATAACCTTACTTTTACAATTTATTTATTTCATGTTATTCAAATTATGAAATATCCAAATCCTAAGAAAAAAATAGCAAGTTTCAGAATTTGTATTACCAAAATGAAACCACAGCAATGAGAAAAAAAATTATGAATTTATTTTTATAATTTAGTTAAGCTACAATTGATTCTATACTAAAAACTAATCAGTATACTATAATTGAAGAGATATTTTTGGACCAATGTACCAGCTGGTATCGCAGATGGTACAGATGGCATAAAGCTCTTTAATGGGACAAAGATAATGTGTTGGCACAAAGAGAGTTGAGTGTATGAACATGTGATTTTTCTTTCCCATTACAAACTGTCTAATCAGAGTAATTTTAATTGATACACAATTGATACATTTTTATCCCACAAATTGGGTAAATAGATGGCAAAAGAATTTGAGTGGGTAAGGTTGGAAGGGATTGCAGTGGGTCAACTAGTCCAACCTCCCTGTTCAAGCAGAGTCATCCCACAGAGGAGTGCATCCAGACAGTTCTTGAGTATCTCCAGTGAGGGAGACTCCACAACCTTTCTGGGCAATCTGTTCAGTGCACAGTCACCCTTACAGTAAAGAAGGTCTTCCTTGAATTCAGGTGGAACTTTGTGTGCATCAGTTTCTGCCCTTTGCCTCTTGTCCTATTGCCTGGCACCACCAAAAAGAGCCTGTCTCCATCCTCTTGACACCCTCCCTTCAGATACTCATAGACATTGATGAGGTCCTGTTTCAGTCCTCTCTTCTGGAAGCTGAACAGGCCCAGCTCCCTCAGCCTTTCCTCATAGTCAAGATGCTCCAGTCCCTTAATCATGTTCATACCCCTCTAGTGGACACGCTCCAGGATCTATGTGTCTCTCTCTTGTCCTGAGGAGCACAGAACTGAACACAGCACTCCAGATGCACCTCACCAGGGCTTAGTGGAGGGGCAGGATCACCTCCCTTGACCTACTGGCAATGCTTTTCCTAATGGACTCCAGGATACCATTGGTATTCATGGCCGCAAGGACACACTACTGGCTCATGGACAGCTTGTTATCCACCAGGATCCCCAGGTCCTTCTCTGCAGAGCTGCTTTCCAGCAGGTCAGCCCCCAGCCTGTACTGGTACATGGGGTTACTCTTTTCAAGTGCAGGACTCTGCATCTATCTCTTTTGAACCTCACTTATTCTCTTCCCTTCTCTCCAGCCTGTCAAGGGCTTCTTAAGGGCTGCACAGCACTCTGGAGCCCAGAACTCCTCCCAGCTTTTTGTTGTCAGTGAACTTGCTGAGGAGGCATCTGCACCTTCATCCAAGTCACTGATGAGTAAGTTAAACAATACTGGGCCAAGTATTAAACATTGGGGGACACCAAGAACATCAAAAATACTGTCTGAGTTCATAAATGCCTTTGTTTATAATTATTCCATGTAGGGCAGTCATTACTAGAGGAGAAAATTGTCCACTGACATTGGTAAGATATTGAGAAATTTCCCCAGGTAATATTTTAGAATCATTATCATGTACTATTTTAGTAAATTAACTGTCAAAAAGATGTAATAAAGCAGTCATATTTGAGTTAATTACCAAAGTAAAAAGTATCAGAGCATTATGTTTTGAAAAAGTTCAGTGGTTCCACTTCTTTTTTTTTCCTATTATATAATAAAAATATTCTTTCAAATATGCAGTAATTTTTGTTATGAGGTCTTATTTAAAATGCAGTAGTTGGTTTAGAACTATAAAAACATATTGGAAAATGAGAATTTAAGTTTATGGACCTCTAATAAGTTTGGGGGATTTTTATGTGCAAGGATAAGTTCTGATGTATGTAAAGTAAAATATTCACTGAACATACATTTGTTTCCCTGAGACATGTAACCTAAGAATTCAATTTCTTCTTTCACTGAATCATCCTAGTAGCAAAACATTTTCAGAGAAATTGGGTTAAACCACAGAGATGTATGTATATATATATTAGTTAGTTATCTGCTTGATCATCACCATACAGTCATACCAGGAATCCAGTTGTTTTTCTGAGCAGTGAAGTACTATGCAGAAGTATTATAGCTGAACTAACTGCAGAGGGAAATAATATACTAGTACATCTGCAAGACCTTAACTTGGCTAATTAGCTGACTAAGCAATGCTAACTATAGCAGGCATTATGCCATGTAAGCAGAGCCGTACTACTTCTGAGACACAGCCACTGCCTGTACACAATGCTATTTTTGGGAACTGTGAACTTCTCACCGCTTATTCCTAGTGAACTGCATGCATCTAGCTCCCCTCCTGGTGTGTGGAGGAAAGGAGGCTGCTTCAAAGAGCAGAAAAATTTAAAAGAGGCAAATGGCATTGAGTTTCTTTCACCTATGAGCTGGGTCTCCTGGAGGTATAATGTAGAGTCCCAAGGCTCGTTGCTACTGAGCTCGGCCTCAGTGGCAGATCTGGCAGGCTAACACTTGCTTGGTGAGTGTGAGAAAGCTGTTTTCTTTCCTGTTAGCTCTAAAACTGGGTAGCTCCCCACAGCTTTGGAAAGGAAGATACCATAACAACTGTCCAAGGAAATTGCATTATTTTCATGTAATCAGCATTACTGAGACATTAGCAGCAACTTTGCTAGTGCCTGTGAGTAGAGGTCTGCAAACAGCCAGATATCTGTTCTGATGGTTGATCCAAAATTACTGGGAAAGCGTGGTTTGAGGTTGAGAGATCTGCTTAGTAGACCCCAGAGATGTGTAATGTCTTTTTCAGTGACATGGACAGTGGCATTTGAGTGCACCCTCAGCAAATTTGCCAATGACACCATGCTGTGTGGTACATTTGACATGCTGGAGGGACGGGATGCCATCCAGAGGGACCTGGACAGGCTTGAGAGGTGGGCCCATGTAAACCTTATGAAGTTCAACAAGGCCAAGTGCGAGGTCCAGAGAGGCTGTGGAGTCTCCATTACTGGAGATATTGAAGAACAGATGCAATCCTGTGCAATGTGGTCTGGGATGACCCTACTTGATCAGGGAGGTTGGACCAGATGACCCATTGTAATCCCTTCCAACCTTACCTGTTCTGGTCATTCTGTGATTCTGTCCTGCACCTGGGTCAGGGCAATTGCAAGCAGAAGGGCAGGCTGGAAGGAGAATAGATTGAGAGCAGCCCTGAGGAAAATGACTTGGGGGTGCTGGTTGACAAGAAACTTGACATGACCTGCCAGTCTGCACTTGCAACCCAGAAAGGCAACCCAGTCCTAGGCTGCATCAAAAGCAGTGTGGCCAGGAGGTCCAGGGAGGTGATTCTGTCCCTCTACTTCCCTGGGATGAGACCTGTCTTGGTTTGAGCTGGGAAAACTCCAACTGTCCAAGACAGAGAGAAAGGGTTCCTCCTCCCCCTCCCAACCAACCAAGAGAAAAAGAAGGAGAGAGAGGAAAAAAAACTTTCAGACTAGGTTTATGCTGAAACTAACTATATATTTATACAGAAAAGAGAAAACTAAAAGAAAACTACAATATAACACACA
>JAOXXN010000471.1:54978665-54997735 GCA_026770055.1 Myrmophylax atrothorax
ACTCAAAAGATTAATTTAAACTGCTTCTGTGCATATGCATTGAATTTATTTGCTATGGGTAGATATGCAATGCCTTGATAACCAGGTCCGTGATTACCAAAATCATTTGTTTATGAGTATTTTTGTTTCTGTGTACACATATAGAGAGAACTATGTATATAAACATACATAGTTAAAGTGGAAAAATGTCCAAGTATGAGGGAACACCCAATATATAGTATTACTGCAATATTCAGTATTCACCTTTTAATTTTCTTCTTTTTCTTACAGTATTTATGCAGTGAAACCTTCAGGCAGATGCTATAAGACACTATAAGACATTGTCTGATTTTTCATCAGCTACTGTAGTTGTCAGTGTACATTTAATGGAATTATTTTTTTGAAGGGCAAGAAACACTTACTTTTAGCAGTCAAATCCAAATGAAAAATTGCAGACAACTTGGGATACTAGATCACTAGGATCCTTATCTAAATTGTTTGCACATCAGATTTCTTTTGTAGCACTGAGTAATTTGGATAAATGACCCTTCAAATGGTAATTGAATTTCCTTAACAACAGTTGGGCGATGGTACATAAAAAGTAATAAAAGCCTTTAGCAATGCCCTTTCCTGGAGCTTGTCACAGTCTCTACCTCTGATAGTGAGTGACACTTACTATGCAAGTCATATTTCCTTAAAGGCTGTGGCTTTGCTGATGTTATGCCCAGAAATATACTTTGTTCTTTAAGTTAATTGTATGGTGATAAAATCAAACCATTTTGGATTTGTTAATAGTAGGACGTTTTACAGGCAACTCATTTGCCTCAAAATATATTCTTAAAAACTGACATTTCCATTGGAAATTAAGTTTCCTAATACTTATATACTGAGAGATTAATTAATTTGTCAGTAGTTTAAATTTACTGTCATAAGGGAAGTTAAATCTGGATTATATGCATGAGAACTACACAACTTGTATAACCATGTCTATGTTGTCTGAAGCTCATTTGGGATCAAAATCACCTCTGCCAACACTGGGACTTTTGATCTAAGAATTCTAGATTTGGCCTTTAAAATGCAAATATTGCATAATATAGAAACATAAAAAAAGGAGAATAAGTACTAAATTATAACTATTTAATTTTTAAAATTAGATTGCTTTTCCTTTTTCTCTCTGACTGCTACAGCTAGAAAAATTCAAAATCTAGTCTTTAAAATAGTCTTGTTATACCTGTGTCTTGCAAAGAAAAGGGAAAACATTCCAAGAGCAAATATCACCCAAAGAAGGCAAACCTTCCAATATGTCATCCATATTATTTGAGCTGTAGAGTATTTTGCTTGCTATGTTAGTAAAATCTTATAAACTCATACAAACAGATTTTTAGAGCCATAAAACTTCAATTTGCTGAAATGTTCTTAAAAATACTTTTCATGTGAACTCCCTTCTCTTTAGAAGTTGAGATAATAGTGATACCCTGAGTACTGGTGGTTTATATTTATTACTCATCAGTCTCCTATGTATGTCTGTGTGTGTATATGTATGTGTATATATATTCACTGGATTCTGTCTGTAGTTCCCTGTTTCTAAAATACAGGAGTGTTTCTGTGGTTTTAGTAAACATTTTCTATATTGACTTTATTTGGCTTTCTATAAAATGTCTGTGGTACTGGAGAGGGCATAATGCTTGTTAAAAATAATTCATAGGTCGAATATGTGATACGGGTAAATGGCATGACAGCAATTTGGGAATGCCAGCTCCTTGGTTGTCTGAAATAGCAAAGGTCTTATGATTTTAAAACATATTTTTTATATAACGCTATTTGATCACATACAAGTCTAAATTCACTCAGTCTGATGTGCTTATTTGCTTTCTCTTAGTAAGTCAAATTTGTCTGGTTTTGACTCTTTGAGAACGTAAATTCTTCAGACTGGGTAATTCCCCTGTTTTTATGACTGAAAAACACAAAGCACTGGAATACACTCAGAAACTCGAATTAATGAGCAAGAGTGATAGCTGTTTGCTTAAAACTGACAAAAATTGTTCTGGTTTTTCCCATCTGTAACCTGAAATACACTATTTCTTCTCCCCTGGTAATAGGGTTAAACCCTCATTGTAGTTGGCACTATCTGGACTTTCTGCATCAGTTTGACTATATTGGAAAATCGATTCAGATCTGAGTAACCCACTCCATCTTGAATAAAGATTTCAATAAAATAAATGTATTAGACACATTAGTTTCCTCATGTATCTTTTTCTTCAGTGTCTGAGTCCTGTATGTTTTTTCATTTCTCTGATTTTTATTAGGAGCCATTATACTTGTAAAGTACTTAGTGGATTTCTGATTGCTGCAAAGAAAATAATTGTGCTACATAAGAGAAATCAGAGCCTTTCTAGTGCACAAAAGCACTTGGAACAGTTGCAGATAAATGACTGAAAAACTAAAAAAAAACCCCACAGTTTATCAAAATGAAAGCACAATACAATTTATAAAAACTAAAGGCATTTCAGCAATTTCTTAAATTCAAATCATACCAAAGCAAATATTATCTTACGATAGTGAGAACTGACCTTTCTTTGGGGGATGTGCAATTTTAATGTTGATAAATAAAGGATGTCTTCATTAAGAAGACTTGTGATGTTTAATGCTGTTTTAATTTGATAATGTTAGTCTTGTTTGATTCTGAACTGTAATAAAGAGTGCTCTGAATACACATTCACTAGAGGTCTGTGACAAAGGCTTTTATAATAAACCATTTTTTTCAATTTTAGTTATTAAGGTGATTCTGTACTTGGGAACAACTGGTTGTGCCTGCCCTTGCATGTGGCAAGTTGTAACAATTTCCCTCGAAATGTCATTGTTGGAAACACTGTGCTTAGAGTTGGCATTAAAATGTCAGTGCACCAACTGTTCAGGAAGCTGCTGAGTTTCATGGCACAAATTTTGTCATCTTCCAAGTGAACTAAGCCAGCCAAATATGCTCTTTTCTTCTCCATTGGTTTCTAAGCTTCACTAGGAATAGTTAGATAATTGTGGCCCTCCAATTTAGTAATTCATCTGTTTGTCTTGTTACTCTCTAGAAAACTCCTTATCTTTCAAAATGAGTACTTTGTGTTCAACTCTTAAACCCTTATATAAATATCTACAAGTGTACAGAAGCATTTGCTGGATTTCTCTTCCCTTTTCAAAAAAAAGAAGAAAAAAAAAGAAGCTGAACATCTGAAATTTCTGATTGTTTTTGAAGGAGGCATGTGCACAGATGGTGTTTTTAGAAGCTTGATTTTTCTGCCCAAAAGTCTAACGAGTGTGGTCTTGCATGCAAAGTAGGGAGGGTTTGCGCAAGTATTTTTTTGGGGGGAAGAAATTAAGTGCAGTATGGAGTACTTCTAACAATGGCAAGATTGGGCTCTGGTTTTAAAATAAATTTCCCCTACTCTTTCTTGAAAGCTTAAGCCTATCACTTTCGTATTTAATGTTTGCAATGAACGGGTGCAACTCAGAGCCCCAGAGCTAGTATACCAAAGGTATGGGGATTTTTGGAACAAGAATCAGAGGGAACAAAGCAGAATTTTTGATGCCATCATCGGATGGTCCATCTGGTTTCTGAGGCTTGGAAGCCTAAGGCAAGCGTATCCCCTCTAAAACAAAATTTCAGATGCTATCCTGCCTTTCAAGGTACAAACCTTTTATTGAATTTAGCGGTTTTAAAGGGCAGTCTTACTCCAGAGGTGTATTCTAGTGTTCCAAAGGAATGGTCACATTTATAAACCCTTTCAATCAGTTCTGAGGCTTTTGTGAAATCACATGGTATCTTTGCTTCACAAAATCTTAGATTCATATAATGTTAAGGGGCTAAATGGACCTTAAAGATCATTTTGTCCCAACCCCCCTTGCCAAGGGCAGAGACACCTCCCACTAGATCAAGTTGCTCAGGGCCTTGTCCAACTTGGGTTTGAACACTGCCATGTTTGGGGCACCCACAACCTCCCTGAGCAACCTGTTCCAATGTCTCATCACCCTCACAGTAAAGAATTAACTCCTAATATTTAGCCTAAATTTCCTCTCTTTCAATTTGTACCCATTACTCCTTGTTCTATTGCTACAGTTTCTGACAGTCCCTCTCCAGCTTCCCTGTCAGGCCCCTTCAGATATTGGAAGGTTGCTAAAGGGCATCCCCACTCTTACCAACTTTGTAGTCCTCCTCTGGACATGCTCCAACAGTTGGAGGTTTTTAAGGTGAGATTGGACGTAGCACTTAGTGCCATTATCTAGCAATCAAAGTGGGGTTGGATTAAGGGTTGGACTTGATCTCAGAGGTCTCTTCCAACCCAACTGATTCTATGATTCTGTGTCCTCCTTGTGTTGGGGATACCAAAACTGGACACGGTACTTCAGGTGGAGTCTCCCAAGAGCAGACTAGAGAGGGAGAATCACCTCCTTTGACCTGCTGGCCATGCGTCTTTTAGTAATCTTCAATTTAATTGCTTTGCAGATTTATTTCTTTCCACTTAAAATGTAGTACTATTTGAAGTTTTTTATCTCTTTTCTCAGTGTACTTTGGTATGAAACATTAAAACACTGAGCAGAGAATATAATTTGTGCACTAGTACCTTTTTTAATCCAAGTTTTTAATACATTTCAGGTGTCACCTTTAGTCTTGCTTGGTGTTACTGTATAAACAGTTGCAAATACAAATCTTCACTCTTTTTTTTTCTTGAATTCTGATTCCAGTGGTTTTCTTTGAAGCAGCACTCATAAATATTCTTTAATAGATGAAAATATCCTTGAAGAGCAAATGCATTTCTAAAGTGTTGTAAATGTCAAAGGAAGGATGGAGGTACAAATTATCTCTGAACCTAATATTTCTACCAGAAAATTCCCCAGAGGGAAAGAAGTTTGCAGAGAGCACTGATAATGCATAAATATCCATGCTGATTCAAGAAGTGATCTTTAAGATATGATGCACATTGAGGTTTGTGGAAGGTTATAGTTGATTTAAGATACTTTGTCTCTCCTTGTACTAATGAATTCCTGTATGGCTATGAAGAAACTGAAGCTCCATTTAGCTGTGAGCTTCCTTTTCCAGTCTTGGCTTGGATCTCTAATCACAAAATCAGTTTTGCTTGAACTGGGGTTTTGATAATTCTCTGTCCCAATGAAAACTGTATCCAGAAAGCACACCCTTCTGCGTTCTCCATCTATATGATAAAGGGATCTTCACATATGTACATATAGACACACACAGGGAGAGGAATCTGTTAATTGTGCCCATGTTCTTAAGTATAGGACATTGCTCTACTCTACAAATCATGTCTATTCTCTGGAGTGTTATGAAAATTGATCAGGTTACCAACTATGCATACATCAAAGAGTAACAGACTGGATCAGGATACTTGTTATCTGTGACTAAAATGTTCTGGAAAGGCTTGGAATTGCTTCAGGAGAGGCAGTGAGATGGTTAGATGGTGAGAACTGAATCTGCAAGGTTTGATGTGCTGGAGAGGGTTCAGAGAAGCTGAGGAAAGTGTAACGCTGAAGAAAATCTGGAGTATGGGATTAAAAATTGGAGATAAGTGGAAATCAGGGTGAGTAGACAGGATGAATCAGATTGCCAGTAAATTTCAGTAACTAACAGTAAATTACTGTTGTTATATATTACAGAGGTAGAAAGGAACATCCAACTCAGGTGGAATGATGAGTAACAATGCAACATGGAGATAACAACATACGGAAATTGTAAAGGGGAATGTTATATCAGAATACGGTACTTTGTCAAATGTTTCTCAGGAACCTGTTGATACTGATTTTTACTTACAGTGACCAAAGAAAAAATGCTTTGGTAGGTTATCAGTATAAAGGTTTTTCACATCATGTAGCAGCTCTGTGAAATAGTAATATCAAGGACAGGTAGGAAGTCCCTGAGGCTTTACCAAATGGGGGTTTTCCCTTCACCTGTTGAATATTTTATTCTAATATTTTATTCTGAATTTAATACTTGGAATGTCTCTTGGGACATAATTCCATTTTCTGGCTTTATATACTTTCCCTAAAAATATGGGAATATTTCCACTTGAAGAGGCACAAACATAGAGCAAGGTTGAATACTGAAGGCATCTGTTCTCAGTAGGAATAGGATCCTGAGGGAAGAGAGAATCTACTTGAGCTAATGTAAATTGGGAACCATGACAGATTAACTTAAAAGAAACCTGAAATGAGATTCTAACTCGGAATGTTCAGGGGAAAAAAAAAAAAAGTCTTGGACCTGCAATGTTAAAGTTGTAATTATTGCATGAATCTTTATCTCTTGTCTTATGTTTACATGAGCTGTTTCCTGTGGCATTGTGTACAGAGACTTGTCTTAGGAGTCTGTGTGTGATGTATCTTCACTTGTCATCATCTGCCTACTTTGGAGTTTCATCACAGGCTGACATGTAATTTTACAAAGCTTACATATTAGCATGCTTGCTTAGTTTTCAGGTTCTCAGTTTTGGAAACACATATAAGATTTGTTAGAGTAAATGCTTAAATAAAATTGTGTTTATTACATATTAGAAAAATGAAACTAAAGTAGAAATACTTTGAACATCATGAGTGTCTCTGCTCCTCCATAGGCTAGACTGAATAAGATAAAGTGCAATAAGAATTAAGACGAAGTTGTTTCTTTCAAAGCAATCCTCTTTCTTGTCTTGTTTGATGAACTACTTACTCTTCTTTACACCCAATTTTTAAATGCTACAACTAGTCTAGGTGAAATGAGCACTTCTGTGTCTTCATGGCTGTCTCCTAAGACTTGGAAGTTCATTTCTGTATTAGTCGCAGTCTTGTAACAACTGCTGAGGGGTTTTTTGTTGGTTGGTTCTTCCCACCCCCAGCTATGACTTCTGGAAATGTTACATAAAAACTTGAAGTAATCTTTACATGTTTATTCTATGCAATTTCAATAAATGGTGTTCCCCCTGAACTTCACTTCTGTTCTTTTGGAGCTGGTTTGATGTCTTGCATAACACACTTGGGAAGTAATTCTGGGGTCACTCATGATATACTGCCAATGACGATACTCTGCTCCAGTAGCTTGTGACTGTACTGTCGTGTCATGGGAAACACTATCTCCTCTCTTTTAGAGCTTTCTGTGCTCTTAATGTGCAATTTCTCTTCATAGTTAAAACCCTCTTGAAAAGGGTGGGAGGAGAGAGAAGAGCTGATGCAATTGTCTCACATAGCAAAATACAGGTCTATACCATCGATAAAGTACTATTTTTGTTTGCTGCAAATTTTGGTGCTTTCACTTCTGGTCATGGCCTTTCTGTCAAAACCTGAAAGGGGAGGAAAAGTGCAGAAAAGGATAGTGTCCTCCTGTCTTCTTTTTCTTACTGCTCTGGGGCTGAACTTGGAAATAGTGATGAGAAGGGTTGGGAGAGGGGTAGGGAGTACTCTACCTAAATACAGCAGCAAGGATAGCATTAGTAGCAAATTGGTTTGGAACAATCTCCAGCAAATGATTTGAATTGAGATGCGAGTCATCTTGAGCACAAATAAGAATAGATATCTCAGAAAGTCCTTTTCAGTTCTGTATTTCTAATTTAGCTTTTCTGGACTCAAATGTCAGGGTTTCTATCTCCACAACACAATCCTTCAGTCTCTGCTTGTATGTACAAATTGTTATAGAGCTTATGGTCTAATAATTATTGGGATTTTTGAGAAAAGAATCTTTCTCTCTAGCTACAGCATGAGCTGAAGGGGGTGTTTGTTGTTGTTAGTTTTGATTTCCTGTTTGTTTCCCCACACCCTTCTGCATGAGACATTGACAAATATTTTGGTTCTGTGCCTCAGAGCCAGTGGCCACACCAGCAGTGGTTTGTGGTTGTGAGTCAAGATCAACAGCAAACAAGTGGGACTTCAGGCCACCGGGAGCTCAGTTTGATCTGATGCTCTCTTTAACAGCAAATAACACAATAAAAGATCAATAATTTGCAACCAGGAGTGAAATTGCATTGTGATGGCAATTAAAAACTCTGCCAGTGAAAATAGATGCTTCAGAAGCTCTGTTGAGTGATTGTTCCAGCCATGCTTTTCTGGTTGACACTTCTCAGTGTAATCCTGAATCTCGGTCACTTTGCCCTCAAATATAGAAACTTATCATATTTGTTTCCTGGTTAATGGGGTTTTACTTACAGTCTAATATTACTGCATGTTTTCCTACAGGCAGACAAAGAAAAAATCCAAACCACAAACCCCCCAAAAATTTGCCAAGTATTTTGTATTCTATAACTTCTGTATGCAGCTCTATAGATAGTGTAAAACTACTGGGTTTTATTATTGCCTTTTTCATATCATTCTACCATAAAACTTACCCAATGAGTTATCAAAAAAAAAAAAAAAGAAAAAAGCAGGAGATAATTCATGGTTTCTCCTTCAAAGTGATAGATGACGCAAATTCTTGTAATGCATCTTATTAAAAATTTTATAATTTTAAAAGATTGAAAGCTATTTAAACCCCAGAATAGAAGGAAAGTCTGGATTGTCCATGCACAAATGAAAGAAATATGCTTTTCAGTTCTGATGGGCCATTCCATTTGATGAGCCATTCAAATTGCAAGAGTGACAGTAAAAATTTGTCTTGCCAAGGAGTCTGAGCCAAGAAATTTTTGGAAAGCAAAACTTTTATAGGGCAACTTTTGTTTTTCTCCGAGATTCAGCAAAAAGTTTTGTTTAGTTGGGGGATTTTTGTGGTTTTGTTTTTTGTTTATTTGGGTGTTTGTTTTTTTTTGTTTTTTTTTTGTTTGTTTGTTTGTTTGGTTTTTGGTTTTTTTTTTGTTTTTTTATGCAAGAGACATCTGCTCTAGTTTAATGGAATTTTTAAGGAATTATCCTGATGTTCATTTTCTGATAGCCAAGGCAGTATATTTCTAGGCAAATTATTTCAATATGTTATTTTTTTACCAGCCTCAGACATACAGTCCCAGCTGTTTTAAAAATTGCCTTTTGTGCAATGTGGATTATTCATTCAATCCTGGGTTTTCTCAGTAGTGTGTGTTTTTAGAATTAGAGTTCCCAGATTCCACATGTGTTTAGAAGAACTAACAGTCATGCTTGGCTTTGACCTTCCTCCCCAGCCTTAAATGCAGACTAAAGCAAGTGTTTCATATATAGAACAAAATAAAACTCTAGAAAAACAGCGAGGATTCAGTGTTGCTTTCCAAAGGGTCCTTAACTTTCTTGCTGGAAAAATGTATTTGCCCTAATTATTTAATTACTTATGCTTTTGTTTTTTGTAATATTTCTGTTGCAAGTCTTATGATCTCTTTTTGAAAACTAAATGTCTGAATTTTCACCACCAAAGTCTTTGTGCCATTTAAAATGGATGACATTGCTGATACCCTTCAAACCCAAGGGAAGTGACAGGAGGAATTTTTGCACTTGGTTTAAGCTAACAAAAGAAGATCATTAAAATTTGATTACCTTCTTTTTAAATAAAGAACTGCTGGAAAAGGAAAAGCAATTGTTCTTGGCAAACCAGATTTTTTTATTATTATTTTTTTAATTTATTTTTATTTTTGGGATCAGATGGTAGTAACTGTGGGCTAGATTATCTAGTAAAGAACCAGATAAAGATGTTTGCTTTTTTGACTGCTCTTTGGAGAAGTGTATGAAGTCTGTGTTGAAAGGAATTGGATGGGTTCTAAAAGTCCACATTCTGGAAGAAAAAACAGGACAGGACGTTCAGCATGAGGCAGAGGAAAGGCCAACTCAAATAACTTTAAGAACTAAGGAATGATGTAGAAAAAGTGTGTTTTCCCCAATTCAGATACCTTAACTACTTCAGACATAGGAATATCTTGCATGATTTAACATAAAAATTGATTTCCTCCTTGTCTGTGGCAAGGATGTGTACTCTGGTGACTCGTGTGAACTGTAAGTTCAGGGTGAGTGCAGTTCTGGACAATTGCTTTCATACTGCTGAGCAAGTTCAGAAGTTGGCACTGCCCCTAAATGATGACATTGGTTAAACCATGAGAACAAGTTTTGGTAAAAAGTCCCAGGCAGGGAAAGAAACTGCAAACAGATTCTTGTGGTAAGACAAGGTATTAGACATGAAATCTTGCTTATAGACAAGAGATGGAACATGCCATACGTCTGTACATGATCCATATTTTACACAGCTGTGATTTGATTTTTAGCCTATTTAAAATGTTAATAGTATAAACAATTAAAAGAAGTTTTTATTCTACTTGCGGTATTATTCACAGTTCATATTGGTATGAGATCTCATAGTGCAACAGCTTAATGACTAGATATGTTTAGGAGTAATTTTGCTTGCATTATCATTCTTCATGAGATAGCATCAAAATCTTCCCTGAGACTCTAGGATGCTGTGAAATAAGATGTCCTTCTATTGATACTATTCTTCTATAGAGCATTTTCAAGGCAGAGTCACACAAATCACTCATATGGGGTTTTTTCCCCTCCTTGCTTTGTGTCTTGAAAGATAGAATACTCCTGGGGAAGACAAAAAAATATATACACTAAATAAGTGGGGAAACCTATGGGTTTTTTTCAGAAAGGTTTTGCCTTCAGAAAAAAAAATCAACTGATTAAAACATCTATTATCCACTTATCTCCATATTTTTTTCCTTTAATTAGGTGGAAAACAAAAGAGGGAAGCTATTAAAATGTGAGCAATCCAAATTATGTCTGACAATGCATCATATAGGGGAGTCTAGCTAATGATAATATAAAATAATGTAGGATAAAATGTGATTATTGAGTCAAAAGAAACTTGAGGTTAGGAGAGTGGAATTACCTAGTTCAATCAAGACAGGAATGAAAACAGTATGACATGCCAGAAATACTTTATTAAACAAAATTGCTAGGAGTATCTTTGCAATTAAGATGCTTATACCTGACAAATTACCTCTGTATTGGAAATTGTAGAGAGTTGTTGATTTTCTTTTTTTTTTCCCCCCAATCTCATTTTGTGGACATAACTCTAATGGCTTTTTTTTTTTTTTTTAACTGAAGAGCTTAACTCGTCCATTCTTAATACAGTTTCTACAGTAGAGATAGCTACCTTGTTCTGATGGGGAAAAGCTTGAAATCATAACTTATGTAATATAAAACATGATTTCTCTTTGGGGACTGAAGGTCTATATCAAGGCACACAGACCAGCTGATGTGAACTGGGAAATCTCTGCAGAGCAACAAAAGTAACATTCATATTTATCAGAAAAGACCCTATAAAGTTTACCATCATTGTTTAGTGTTTAAGAGTTGGGGGGTTTTTTTGGCATTATTTCTTCACTTCACAATGAGAGATACAAACAATCTTATTTCTCTCTATCCTTATGTTCCTGAATATCAGTGCTGATTATGTAATGTGTGTTTAACAACATTATTGTTCTTTGGACTGATCTTTAGTGTTGGGAATAATGCTCATTACCAGCCTTGCAGTTAACTTCTTGTTCTAGGCTTCAGATTTAGAAATTTATTTACAGGCAACTAATGAAGTTTTCCTTTGCTCACCTACACCATATAGAGGTTATTATCATTATTGCTGACTTGTAACTTTATAGTAGCTGAGTTCTTAAGAAAATTGCTTCACTTCCTTACGTTATAGAGTTGGAAAATGTTCTGTGTTTATGCTTAAGGACTTTATTTGATCACATCTTAGACTGTTGTCGCTAGGAGACTGCAACAATTTCATACTCAATTTGTACAGTTTCCTGAGCTCTAAAGCACATGATCCCAAGTACTTGCCCTACCACTGAGAGCTTCTAGCTGGCAATCAAAAATTCTGTCTTTCACTGATAACTGTGGGTCACATGTGATACTGAATACCCTGGTTGCCCCCTTTCCCTGCCTTTAATCTCCAAGATTTACTTTGACTTTGTCTCCTTCCATCTCTGGTCATAAGGGACTGATTTAGAGTGGTATGAAAAGAACAGATGAGAGAGGTTTGCCTGAAGCCCCAAGTAGCTGTGGCCATACTTGTCAGAGAAATGGTCATATATATGGTTGCAGAAGAATATGTGGCAGGAGGTAGGAAAACAAACAATGATTCCGCACAGATGCTGAATCAGGCCATCAAAATCAACCCAATGTATGAAGCATGGAACTTCAAGACCCTAAAATGCAGACTCAGATGTTTCATTTACAGATACAGCAATGCTAAATAGATGGGTGTGATCCCCTCTGATTCATACCCCGATGAACATTTCCTACCTGAAGCACACAATGGGTAGCTTCTTCAGGCTTAGTCTCTATCGTGAAGCCTAGATAAATGTCCAATTGACTAGAGATTATGACAAAATAAATTTTGGAATGAGTTTTTTATTTGCCTGGAATGAAAATAAGCACGCAGAGTAGAAAAATAGTTATTTAGTAGAGTTTTGAGCATATATAAACCTTTTTTATTACTCAGCTCAGGTTTATCAAACCATAGATATGATCAGATCAATTCTAAGTCTATTTAAAATGATTTTCCTCTATGTCAAAGTTAAATTTTGCATACTTTTGAGAGCTCATCATCTGTATTATGTGGGAAGATCTATGGGCCAATATTACAATCATAACTGTTCTGGAAAGTCTGGCATAGTCTAGTAACTGCCTGTGTTCCCCAAAGGGCATTACTGAAGGATTACATGGGAATGCTGACAAAGTTTTTCCTCTCATCTGCAGGAACCTGCTAGGAGGGAAAAGGCAGACCAGGGGGCATAGCAGTGTTATAAGTTAACTTGCTCTCAACACTGGTATTTCATATGTAAAAATTAACATAATCAGATTGTGGATGAAGGACAGTTTCTTTCAATTTTTTTTCAACCAAGATGTAGGTTATAGAACTGTTTGGGCGGCAGCATCTCTCTTCTTTCTCCTCTGTAAAGCAGTACCTGCAGTATATTCACTCAAATCCATTGCAATTTAGGCGAGATTAAGGATGTGAAAACTGTCACCTTTCAATCTTAATTTTTAGGTTAATTGGGACATCAATCCATGTCTACCAAAAAAATGCAAAGGGAAAGAAAATTGTTTTAAACTGTAGGGAAGCCCTTGAATGCGAAGAAGAAATCTAAGTTTTGATCATTTATGGGAAACCTTACACTCAAAGAATTTACAATAAATGACGGAATAAATCATTTGCAGCTATGAAATCAACCTTTTTTAAAACTATATGTCTATAGGTGTCAACGCATATTTGTAGTGAAAATCTTCTTCTCGTGAATATTTTTATTTACTGGCCTAAGTTGTACATACTTACTAAAAGGATTCTCATAGCTGATTTGATGCAATACTTATTCTATTATCTTAAGAATGCTGCATACCTAGTATGCATAAATAGAAGGTGTTTGCAGCCAATTTCTGCTGTTTTTCAGTTTTACAGGTTAATGTAGGTGTTGGGGTCAAAATGCAAGCTTTACAGTATTTTTATTTTGTATGGGCATTATATGCATGTGCTTTAGTTATACCAAATCTCAAAAGATTTATGGAATCTATAGATTATTACAGTTAAGATTTCTATAGCAGGGAAGTCAAATCCTTCTTTTTTTTTTTTTTTTTTTTTCAGTTCAGCTTTCTCTTCCATTAACTAGAGGTGTAAATATGCACAGAATTTGGTACAACTGAGTTATGGCAACTGTTGTATTGGAGGCAAAACCCAACTGTCTTATAAATGGGGCATGTGAAACTAAGATACGAGTCCAAACCCACCAAACCCCCCTCATATACTCAATAGTAGCATGCCTTAATCTTTTTCTATTTATTTGAGAATACTCAGCAATAATATCTTTTCAGGTTGTAAGATATGACCATATATGTAAACCAGGATCTGTATAATAAAGAAGAAAAGATTTTAGTGTTCTGCAGGAAGTATATTGATGCTGCTGCCCATGCACCTTTGCATACAGGTATTAATATATATTGAACGCTAAAAGATAGCACTGTGGTTTCTGCAGTGAGAATTTTACAGTGCATGCACAGAACTTAATGTACAACATGAAAACTGCATTATGCCATTTTATGTTTCAGCAAGTAAGTCCCAGTCTTGTTTATTCTCCAGCACAAACCTCAGGCTGGCTAAGGAAGGTCAGGCTGGGAAGTTGCTCATGTTTGACACTGCAGCATTCTGGAGTCATGAATATTTAATTAGGCAAGTGTGGCCCGTGTGGGAGGTTGAGGCTGCTGTAGCTCCTAGTTGACTGTCTGCAGTATCATCTTAGAGTGTTGTGTGAAAATGAATCCTTGGGGTAAGCTTCAAGGACACTGAGTAGGTAAAGAAGGCATTCTGAAAGAGCAGCTAGTTACAGGAAAGTTAGAAATAATAGAGACAAATGTTTTTTAAGTGTTTCTGTTACACTGGTCAAAGATTTTATGTTCTGTTGGACTAAGCCACCATGTTTTATTAAGCTCCATAAATGTAATAGAAAATTAACTTTAAACCTATAGAGTCTGGAGCTATAACAGTAATGAAAGTTATTTATTTTATGCAGATATTAGCTATTGGAATGGAGCACATGTATAATTTGTTGATATTAAGCAAACAGCATGAGGTAGCAGTCATTTCTCTGTAGTCCTATTTTAAATACAGCAACAGATATGTTTGAAGATATTAATCTTAGCAAGCTTTCAGGAGAAATTAAAAACTATAGACAAAAGCAAGAAGACTGTATTAATATTCAGTGACATAGGTCAGGATAAAGATTTCTTACTATTTTGTGTTATATTTAAAAACATTGCATGCATTTTGGATAAGTAACAGTTGGGCTCATAGGAAGGTATTAATTGAGCTAGGAAGGATTTAAAAAGTCTTCATAACCAGGGACATTGGCAGTCCCCTCGCTCTCTGTCCTGGGCTCTGTGGAAGTTAATTTTCCACACAAGACAGAACAAGATCATATCCACATCCCATCTAGGCATCTGTTTTAACATGGAATGGATGAAGCAAGAAATACTTTTGTGTTTCTTGCTGTCATTAAAATATTCAGGGCAGAGAGGAAAAAATAGCCATTTTTAACTAAGAAAATTTAGGTAGCACATTATTACTAATCAATTAGGAAGGGAAGATATACCTACATCTCAGCTCATATTCTAGCATATAACCACTTCTGGTCTCTGTTAATGTCCAAGACTAAATTTGGGCAAATGACGTGCAAGAGAATTTTTGTTGCTATTCACTGGCTGTGGCTAAAAGTGGTGGCTGATACTTTCATAGACATCATGAATAATTTGGAATTACTTCTGCAGTTTCCAGTGACTTCTGTGATGAATGACTCTAATTCTGCTGCATCCACTTGAATAACCACGGTGAACTTTGGACACCTCAGTGCATTGTACTGTTGAGTCAAGAAGTAAAAGAACTATTAAAATAAATGCATGAGGGATTGTGATTTAGGATGACCCTTATTTGTATGATAGACAAGGAGCATCTGAAAGGAGACCTGATGATGGTCATCTACTTGTGGCAGCTGTTTATTAAGCAGATCGTAAACATCTTGCTGTTACCTTGTGTTCACCCATCTGTTTGTTTCTGCCCATCTGTTATTGCTTGCCATGTGCTTAGGTTGTAAATATTATCACTGTTCTTTTAAATAAGGTTAGAAACCCTCTGATACAAATATTCACTTGAGGAATTCAGTATTTGCATTAAGAAAGCCTCAGAGTCCACATCAAGGAAGCTGTACACAGGTTTACAGTGCTCCTGATTGACTTCCTGTGGTTACCTTTCCTGATGAGGTTGAAGCATTTAATTGAGTTGATTTTTGTTATAAGATTTCAATTTGCTCTTAGTCAATAGCAAAGGCTAGTTTAGGAGGATATTTTGCTCTTTGAAGTCAGAGGAATGTGTGCAAATGAAAGAAGTACATAAGGCAAATTGCCTGCAAGAAGCCAATGAACTTATGCTCTGCATATGTCACTTCAGCTTGTGTTGTTATTTTTTTATTCCTAGACTGGCAAATTTGTATTTGGCATGCACTGTCATCCTTATTCCATGGGTTTCTTCTCTGATGGCTTTTTTTCTCCCCTAAACCATTATACTGTGCTTTTTGGAATTTGAGTATTTGCCATTGTTACTTAATATGACAATAACCCATTTTCATTACTTCATGAATGTTTTAAGAGATGTTTTTTCTATATCTTGTTATTAAATAAAATCTCTATTTAGTAATTCTTTCTCTCTCAAAAAGAAACTGTAATCATGATTTTATGCCAGGCTGTTGCAGTGGTCAGTTCTGAGACAGGAAATGCATTTGGAGTTAAGGTTTTTTTTGGAAAGAAGAGTCAACTAGATTGTCCAAGTAACGTAAGCAATTAGAAAATCAGGGTTACTTTTTTATTTGTTTTAAATTATGTTTTCTTATTTCTGTTTTGATTGTGTTTGTTTTGTTTTATAATGAAATGCTCTTCCTACACAGGAATAAGTAAATAAATACTGGTAAATACCTGCTAATACTGACCATCTCTGAACAACAAGATTTGTATGTTTTTTTCTTCTGTAGTGTTATAATAAAGCTACCCTCCTCTGAATATGGTTAGAATACACTTCAGTTGCCCACAGGTGTGCCTGGGGCATAGACCAGTAAGAGTGCTGAAGTTCTAACAATGCATGTGGAATTCCATCTGTGGATTGAGTAGAATTTATATTCATAAGTTTATGGTTTTAAACTGTTCTCATGTCATGGTGACCAAGGTATTTACAGGTCTTCTTGTAGCTTTGTGCAGAAACCCTGGAAGGAACAAAATATTGCGTTATTACCAATTAATCTGTTTTGACTTCTCTATAGTATGTTTTGTATGTTCAGAGAAATGTTTCCATTTTGCTTGTGAACTGGATCACAGTTGTGGATAGTCTTTGACATAACCTGCATATATTTCCTCTCCAATCATTTCATTCCTGCCAAGTATTTGAAAACAGAATAGTTTTGTGTTTTATATTTTATTCTGGGAGCCCATGAGATGGACTGGGTGAGAGAATTTGAAAATACAGTTTACAAACAACTTTTTTTTTCCTTCCCTTTACTTTTCCTAATGTCTGAAAAACCCTTTTGTTTTGTATGCATGTTTTTGGATTCCTCCTTGTACGTAAGTAGTGGTTTTTAAATCCTAATTTCTAAGTACCTGATTCCAAAGTCAGAACTTCTAGGAACTGATTCAGACCACTCTGATATTAATAGTATCCCTTCTTATAAAGTTTTAGTTCAGATCTGTGGATGAATCATTAGGGATTACCTAGCTTCCAGATTTAAGAAGTATTTATATACTTCAGTGCAAAAAGACTGGTTCTGACCGAGTACTTCAGTGTGTCACATCAATTAAAAAAATATAAAAGGTATAATACCAGTACATAAAGTCAATATTCTCCAGCTTTCCTTCATATTATTGCACTATATTTGCCAAGAAGCACAGTGGGTTTATTACTAGAGTTTTCTATTCCATTTTTCCTGTACCCTTTTCCCTGATCTGTTCTCCTGATTTGGGGCAAAAAAACATTAAGTATTAGTCAGCCTTTTCTGCTGAGCAGAGAAATATTGGGACCTAGATTCATATCCAATGCTATCAGAATACTGTGCTATTTGTGAAAAGTATCATGGTGAAATGAGTCAAAAACATTTCATGAACTATTCCATTTATTGTTATCACTGTGTTTAAATGTAAAAAAATTATGAACAGTGTCAGAACTGGTAAAACTTTGTGGGTTTTTTGGGGGGAGGAACAACAGCAAAACATGGTTTTGGTCATACATTCTTATGGCTTTAGAAAACCAGTTATTTTCAGTTCTTTATTTTGAAATAACACTGCTAGGGAAAATTCTATAAAGCAATTGGAGATGTCAAAGGATTAAGAAGGTCAAGGACTCCAGCTAAGAACCATTTGTATTAGCCTCTTCAGTTCTCTTCTACAGAAGAAGTACAAACCTATGTTTTCACTATTTCTTCACCTTTACCAGTTATTTAAGGTTAGGTTATCAGAGACCAAAGGAGTTTGGAAATTTGTAAATCACGCTGCCATCTTCAATGCCTCAGAATTTGATGGGGTTTGTTATATTTTGATGTTTGTGTTGTTTTGGGGTTTTCCTCCCAAACTCTTCTGTGTCTTTTCAGAAAACTTTGCCAAGAAATTAGCTTCTGGCTGTAGCAAGTAGTGCAAACATGAAATACTGAAATTTGCCCAGATGCTTCTCAGACTAATCCTTGTGTTGAAGTAACCTGGGGGCTTCTGTGAGCTATTTCATTTTGGTTCTTTCCGTTATCTGTGTAGCCTTACTGTGCATAAGACAGCATGCTTGTGCTTTAGATAGCAGACACAGAAACTGTGCCATCTAACTGCAACCTTGATAATGCTTTGATGTGTTATGGCTATAATGTATTTATCACTGCTCACTGCATAATATAGACAATAGCTTGAAGATGTGCATTTGTGTTTATTGTAATTTTTTTAAGGCATTCACCAAAATGTTTTATGGTCAGTGCTGCCATTGAAATTAGATCAGAGGGCAATTTTCTTGTTTAGCTTTTCCTTAATGGGTTGTCTTTTTTTTTTTTTTAACTGTATTAGGCATAACATATTGCATCACCCTCTAATGCAATAGAGCTGCTCTCCATGTTTATGTCGTGCAGGAAAGCACTCCAAGGGAGATAAAAACATACTCTTTGGGTTCTGTGGTCAAGAACAAAGACTGTAGCAGATGATTTTTATTAACAAGAAGCACTTCTCAAGCAAGTTGGAAAGTAAAGAATTTATAACTGAATAGTAAGGAATGCAGGTAGCTTCCTAAAGAGACTTTCCTGGAGACATCCTAAGCACCAAGTGTTAACTGTGCCAGAGCCAGTTTCGAACCTTTCACAGGTCAGCAGCCGTACACGGGTACCACCTGGGCTGCTGCTTTTTTATGCCTTCTGCTCAGGTGTGCGGTGGCCTGGGGTGTCCATGACCTTCAAGCAGGCTGCGGGCCTGAGGCCGGCACGCAGAGTGAAGGCGGTGAGCATCACATCTCGGTAACATTCCCGCAGGTGAGACGGGGCGGGACCGTGTCCGCGGCCGCGCGGTGCGGCACCTGGCGCCGCCGGGCCGGGCGGGGCGCTGCTTTCGGGTGGGATCCGCTC
>JAOXXN010000471.1:55016026-55045902 GCA_026770055.1 Myrmophylax atrothorax
AGACAAATTACTCCTCAGATTTTGGGTGATGAAACTTGCCTCTCTGTTGATAAAAAGCAAGATAGTGAGAATGCATTAGGACTTCTAGCAGCTTTCAAAGCAGAAAGGTTGATAAAAGTGCTTTGGCAGCTGCTGTCATGCAAACTGTAGATGGAAATGAATACAGAAAGTGTGAAGGAAGAGCATCATAAAAAAGTATACTGGGTAGGAAACAGCTCTGAAAATGTTTAAGAAAATTTAAGTAAAATACAATACAGAGTCTTGTACCTAATGCCACTTGAATCAGGATTTTCTTTTTGGGTCATTCTGCTGCCTGCTCTTTGTTATAGGAAACAAAGTCCCTTCTGGCTTTATAAACTAGGTGTTTCTGCAGACTCTTAGGAATAAAGAAACCCTATTACATTTAAGAGCATCTCAGGGAAGGTGTCAGGTTGTCTTCTGAAGTGATAAAATATAAGAGAGTTATTTCTGCCCATGTTGTCTGTAGCTTAGTTCAGCAACAGGAAAATTCTGATTCTGGTGTCTGGAGAGTTGCTAATGTCCTTGTTGTTATGAGATCCTCAGTATTAAAACAATAGTTTTATCAGGAAAAATACTTTTTTTACTAAACTAGTGGACCCTTAACAGAATCATGTAATATCAAGACAATGACTGTAATATAAAATTGAATATGGGTCTCAGTCATCATGAGTTTGACAATCATGTAAGACGAGAGATTTAAGGGAAAAAATTAAAACTGAGAATGAAATATTTCCAAGCAGTTTCGTATAAAGGCACAGTAGTGAAAATCCATGGAAAAGTTGCCAAAGTTTCTGTGACCTGCTCATGGTTATTGCTTAGTAATGTTGTTATTAATTGCTGTCTCAGTATTTGACTAACATTTTATTACTAAGATTAATTTGATGATATTTCACAATCACAATTAGAACTTTAAGTATTTTTATTGCTACTTACTTTGACCAAAATTTATTTTTTAAGAAAACAGACATCGTAATTTGTCAAAGTGTCTTCCACATTCCATCAAGTCCACAGAGGATGTTATGATTAATGAGGGCACTATTTGAAGCATTCAATTAATTGAGTGGATGTTGTGGTCATTTCAATGTGGTAAACTGTACATCTGTTCTCAAGATGCTAGCAATGTGTCATTAGAAGGATAACCTGAATTAGCATATCCTTTCACTTTGAGGTTACTGTTGCTTTTTCATCCTTTTTTTTTTTTTTTTTTCATTTATGTACTTTGCCCTCCCTAAGACTTTTGCTTCCCTCAGGACGTTTGGATTTATGCCATTTGCCTGCTTAGCCTTCCAGACTAATATATACATTAATCAACAGCACTGCAAGCAAATTTAATTGCATTTAGAAGTGATGACATTGGTTTTGGTTGTACAGTGTAGTTTAGAATAACTCAAGCTTTGACCATCACTGCTGTAAAGCCTGTGCTTGATAATAACACAGCGTATTTTTGCATGCGTTGGCATGGGATTCTTTTGTTACGAGCTATAAAACACAGTCATACTGACACAAGGATAGGAAGAAGATTTGAGACAGCTGGTGGTAGTCAGTTTAAGTGTAACTTCATGTTTAGCTAGTACAGCAAAAATACAGTTCTCCTGTTTTAATTCATTTCTTAGAACAGTGACTATCTTGTTTCCTCAGAAATGTTTAACTACTTGGAAATGGGTACTACAGTGCCTTTAAGAAGGGGCATAAAATAGTTATGATGATTTTTGACAGTAAACTTGCCTCTTTATTCCTGTGGGTTTTTTCTTCCATAAAATCTTTCCAGTGACATTTCCATATTTCTCACTTGAGATCTAGAGAAAGAGAGAGCAAGGGTTGCAGAAAAATGTCTAGAAACATTTAGTTACTAGCCAGAAAATAAAATTTCCTCTATATTTCATGAAAAGAAAAAAATGAACTTATTTGAGAAATAGACTTTTGAGTATCCTAGACAATAACTTTCAGTTTGAGCATCAAATTGGAAAACTTAAAAATGTTACAAAATGCATAATAAATTGTTTCAACCACAACCTGCAAATACAAGATTAATGCAAGTAAGTTACAAGTTTTGTGCTTTGACATAATATCAGTGTGACAAAGATGAGGAATGGTATGTCATAAAAAAGTTTGAAGGAAAAATGTGGAGACAGTCCTGAAGCTCAAGGCTTGTAAGTAATAATATTACTTCAAAGTCAAAGAGTAGGAATTATATGCCAGGAAGAACAGATGGTTCTTCATGTTGACTGAAAAATGTCAGGGAACTGTGAAAGAAGAATCTATGGTTTGTTATGGAGAGACAGAAAAGGACAACAGATTTTCAGAAACATCGGAAAAGATGGGGCTAATAAGGTCTGATAGAAAAAAAGCACAAACAAGTGGATTACCGTATAATCCCTCAGAGACTCTGTGTATATAATGGGCTTGTTTTACTGTTTTTTTTAAGCAGAAAGAAAATTCCAAGATAGAAGCAGTTCTAGTTAGGAATGAACAGATGTCCTATGAATTTCATAGACTGCACTGAAGGAACACTCAGGACAACAAGGATTTATTAAGATTAAGGAAAACAGAAAGTTTTGTTCCTGGCCTGAAGTTATATAAGTCAATATCATCTGAAGAGAAGTGCCATTCAAAAATGAAGTAATAAAGTACGTGGGAAGGCATGCTGTGATGAATGGGAAAGAAAGAACTAATCACTAATACATTTGTGAAGCAAATTGTAACCCTGTAGCTGAATGGTTACTTTCCAGGCTAGGACAGAATAGTAAGTAGGGAAGGATGGTCAGACTTTTGCACTGCATTTTTTTTTGAAAGAATATCTCAGTCAGCTACAGCAAATGTTTTACAGCAACCCCCATAACTTTGTGAACTGGTCTTTGAGAATTTAACAGAACAGATGTAAATTAACAGATTCTTGTGTATTTTCTTCTGTTACTTCCAATGCCCTGTTTTCATTTTTTTCCCCAGACTCTCAATGTTTAGTGATTTTTGTATATACTGTTAATTAACAAGTAAAATCATCGTTCTATTGGAGTGTGTCCCTGGGACACCTGGAATGAGATGATCTTTAAGGTCCATAATGGGTAAAATGAGATTATTCTATCTTAATGTCCCAGTTCCTGGGTACTTTAAAAGTCAAATTAGGTTTTAAAGTCAAGAATTACTCAACATCATCTTTTTCCCAGCATTCCTAATTTTTGAATAAATTTTTGAATAGTCTAGAGCACTCTGCACATATTGCTGTTCCTTTTCCCCACCCTCAGCTAAGGGCAGGTACAGTTATGATGGATGTTGATCTATGCAGTAACTTTCTAGAGGGGATCTTAGGCCATGGGTGCTTGGCTTTGTTTGCCAGCCAGGAGTCTGGCTGAGTTCTGCTGGAGACTGTAGATAAGAGCAGGTTCACAGAGACCCAGCCTCCCCTGAGATGCTTGCCACTATTAGTCAATCTTCTCAGGGATGAGTTCAATTGGATTAAAAACCTGTGCTACTCAGGTGCCAGGGAAAGAAACTTCTTGAAAGAAGACTGCTACTTTGTTTGCAGAGTTTACCATCCCCTAATCACTACCCATGGTTGCTTTGATGAGGGACATGGAGGACATTGTTTGCTATTCTAAACTGCAGTTATATAAATATAGTTTTTAATTCTCAACCTCATCACATTTTCTCTTAATTAATCTTTAATTGCAATTAAGTTTACTTCCTACATGCCTGTGTTTTTCCTGGCAGAGCCTTTATCTTAAAATATATACCAGTAAATGAATGGCTCAGTAACATGGGTTAATACTGGTTTTGCTCATTTAAGTTTTCCTCTATGGTCTCATTTGTACTATGCAAAATAGGGCAGGAGGATCATATATCATGAAGATAAACCTGTCAGAGCAACCTAAAGATCTCCTTTTAGTAAAAAACCCCTTCCATTAAAATTATAGGTATACAAAGCCCTGCATGCAAGACTGTAGAGTGGTTTTATAGACATTGATATAATTCAGTCAGGCCTAGTTTATCTGTATGTAGATTATTTCTGTATAGTTCTAGCTTCTATATAGGATATTTTTGTAATGTAGGTTCTTTGTTGGGCGTTTTTCCCCCATTCTTCCTTTTTTATTCCTTCTCCTTTAAAGATTATAATTTCACTCTTGTAGCTGTTGAAATGAAGTAATGTCAAAGTATTGAGTAGCAGCTCAACTTTGTGTTTTCTTGGACCTTGTATTGCCCTCTATTAGTATATGTACAGCCAACTATCTGTTTTCTCTTGTTCATCATCAAAATGTTAAATAATAGGATGTATATCAGTATATATGTTGTCCATCAGTTTCTTTTGGAGTGAATTATTTCAAGTGTTCTCCTCTCCAACTTAGCTGTGGGTTTCAAGCTTATGTACATTAGGTTTAGTAGTACAACGAAGGGTGTAATTCCAGTCTTTTAAGTTGTTCAATTCCTTGCAGGTGTGGCTGCTCTTGACTTAAGAAAACTAGAAACTACTTTGCCTTTCTGTGTGCAGCCATTCTGCAGGCAGCTTTACTTTTCTCTGCTTGAGAAAGGAAGTTGAGCAACTTGCAGCTTGTTGATGGCAGATTCAGTTTGTGGCCAGCTTGTGCTTTTGTGGCCGGCCTTATGTGGTTCAGAACTGTTCCAACAGATTTGTCATGGAAGGCCTTCTGCTCTCATAGCATGTAGCACCAAAATACACATACACGTGGTTATGCACACACACACGTGCTAACAAAAATCTCAGAACAATATATATTAGTAATTCATGTCTACAAAAGGCAAACTACAATTATTTTTTTACTCATCTAGAAAAGGGTAAAACAATTTCAGCATGTTTTCCTTGATGTCTGAAACTTTTTTTTTAACTGATTATGACCTGAACTGCTAAGTGCTGGCAGTATGAATCTTAAAAATGCACACTCACTTTTGGTCTGCTGAGATTAGGGGATGAGTTCCAGAAGACCATCTCTTGCAAAAACAATAATTTCCCTTAACCAAAGAAACTTTGGGGTAGGATTTGCTTTGGTTTTTTGGTTTGTCTATTGTTCTTTCTTTTTCTTTTTTTACTTTTATTTTCTTTAAAGTACTACAATCACTGTGTCCTTTCTAGATTTTTCCTAGAAAAACATGAGAGACTGTCTTTTGTATTTTCTCCTCTAGGAAGTTTGTTTTATTTGATAAGGAAAGAGAAACCTGAGGGTCAACTCAGGCAATGTTTTGGCTTTTCTGATACTTAGTTGCTTAGCAGATAAAGACCTGCAGAATTATCTCCTCTGTGGAGCCTTTGAGGTTAGATTACTTGGTTCCTTGGAGCAGAAAACATGACATAAAAATATACAAGCCACGGGTTTTTTTATTTTTTTACATTAGTGACTTTTAACATGACTTCTTCATAGTCCTGTATAGGCAGCCACTTTGTCCTGGGTGAATCCTCTCATAAACCTTAAAATTTGGTCTATTAATTAATCTGCAGTCAATTTTCAAAAAGCCCATTGTTCTTTTCTGACTTAATATAAAAATCCATCTTATCCTTTAGTGACTTTATTTCTGCATTTCAGTCGTGGTGCACATGGTGTGTCTCTGCAGCCATACAGCCATAAGCAACATTCTATACATTTAACATCTGTAAAATTTCCTGGTAAGATAATGAAGCACAGATGCTGTCATGGAAAATATCCTGTGAAACAGCTTTTTCAATTCTTTTCTCACATTTAACAGTTGATTTGGCAGAAATGCTGGTTTCCCCTCACTAGAACTCCCAGAAAGCTCCATTAAGAGGAATAGAAACAATGTGCAATACTCAAGTTAGGATAAAAATAACTTCACAGGACTTAAAATTACAGCATCTGCTAGATGAATGCTTGCGAGAAAGAAAACTGCAGAACCCCCTTGGGCCAATTTTGATTGGGAAATGTAGATTAGTTTCACATGAATGGACTTACAATTTTGATTGGGAAATGTAGATTAGTTTCACATGAATGGACTTATTTTTCAAATTAGAAGAGGTTTTTTTGTTGTTTTTTATAGAAGTTGCAAGTGTCACTGAGGATTATCCAAGTCTAGTAAGTCTAAGATAATAGTATTAATAATTATATTTTTAAATCCTCTGATAATTTCAGTCTCTTCTCAGGCATTTAAAATTTCATGGACTTTGCAATGCATGCTTCTGGGTAATTTTAAAGGCTGCATATACAAGAATGAGGCAGTTGCACTGTCTTCACTGTGGCCAAGTTTCAACTCTGATGAAAGAGTTGATTTCCAGAAATGGGTCACTTTCCATTTGTCTTTTCCTTCTGGGCATAGTATTTCCCTCAAGATTTCAGAACTGTGTCATCTTTAATCACTCCACTCATCTTGTGCAAGTTGCACAAGAGGCAGAATTTACACCTGCTGTCTAGGAGGCTTGGAGATATCTCAGAGCTTTTATGATATATGCATAGGTCTGTTTAACATTTGAAAATATTCAACAAAGTAGGCTGCTTGGTTGCTCAAGGCTATTTCATTCCAAGTATAAATGTGTGTAGTCTTTGTACAGAAAGTTTTGATGCTCAGATACAATCCAGTATTCAAGGTCCACATCTCTGCTGAGCTGGTAAAAAGAACAATTCAGCCTTCTGGGAGGGAATTGGCTCCAATGTCTTTCTGCAATAAGGAGGATACAGCGACCTCCCTCTTCCTCTCTGGAGCGGGAAGTATTCTGTCCTGGCTCTGTGCTGGTGTCACAAGCAGAAGCTGCTCTCCTCTCTGCTTTCCACTTGACTTTCAGCTTTGCTCTTAGTTTTTCTCTTTTTTTCCTTACTTAGCTGAAACAGCATTTGTTTACCATCTTTACTAGAAGATTTTTTTCTTCCTTTTTCTTCTAGTAATCAGCATGGTCTAAGTCATAAAAATGACCTTTTTGCTGCTATTAGTCATGTCAGCATGACTGCGTTGGCTCTGCCCTGCCAAGATCTGTCAGGACACAAGACAGCGTCTCAGAGACTGAGGAGAAAGGAAGTTCAAATTCCCCTGGTTTCTCCTGGTCTTGGCATCTCCTGAGGACCTTTGGAATGTCCTTCCATCTTCACATATAGCTAGTCCACTCACACTTCTCAGCATCAGGATCACGTTATGCGTGATTTAACTGTGGTGATTTTTTGGCAATGGAAGAAGAGGTTGAGAGGGTTGGAAAGCTTTCCAATGTTAAAGAATCTAGGGATGGAAAAAGAAGGATAAAGCAACAGCAGCAAAATAATACCAGATGCTGAAACTAGTAAGGCCAAGAACATGCAAGAAATTCATACTTTAGAGACTAGGTACTTCATCCTGAAAAATGCTCTTTTCCACTGGAACTGTTGTGTCTATTTTAATAAGTAGTGCAGGTGACCAGATCAGTTGTTACTTGGTCATTCACCTGCACTCATCAGTTGAAATTTTCAATTTTTCACTTTTATGTACAGTCTTACCACAGCAAAAGTTCCAACTTGGTTATATCTGTCTCTTCTGTCTGGTACTGCAGGGTGTGCTTTTCGGCACCCTGAATAATAACTTTCTCCACATACTGGAGTTAAAAGAATTTTGTAAGTAAAAAAGCAATGTTGAAATAGGAAAAACTTGGAATAATTTTTGTCTTCAAAGCCCTGTTGCAAATATGGCCCTTGACTTTTAAGAGGATAATAATATGTCTCCTTGGGTTTTCAAGATAATCATAATCATATGTGGGTTATATAAGCTTTCTTGAGAGACCTAATAATCCATGGGAGACAACTGCCTGTTGAGATTAATCTATTTTTGGTTTTTTTTGAAAGCATAAAAATATGAAGCTTTTCCTTTTAAGCCTTGGAGTTAGATGTAGGACACACTGAAAAAGCTCTTGGTTTTGTTTTTTTTCCCCTCCTGCAAAGTGGAAAAAAAAAAAGCAGTTGCAATTATGGTAATGTGCTCTGGATGAGCTTTTTTTGGGAGTGAGGTGAGAGTTGAAAAACTAGATTACATACACTTATATGCCCTTGATTAGAGATAAAAATAGTATCTCCTACTGATAAACTGTTTCATCACACAGCAGTGTCTGCTTGTGCACATTTACATGCTATTAGATTTTCAGAAGTCTATGAATCTCACTTCAGGATTGGTTTTCTCATTGATATACCTGGTGAATGTAGGTGGACAGAAAATAGTATTCCTAAGATGCAAACCCAGAAAAAGCCCCTTGTTCATTTTCCCTTCATGTTAAAGTCTTGATCCCATTCAGAATTATGGTAGCAAAATCTTCTGCAACCAAGGTTTAGAAATAATTCATCTCGTCATTTTGTTTTCCTGTTACATTTTTGTGTAATTGTCTTGGGCTTTTCCTTTGAATCACTATGGTAAACTAAGCTATTCTTATTGATACAGAAGGTGTCAGTGTATATATTTCCCTACTTTCAAAGAAATAGTGCTTTCTAACAGTAGGAATTATGCAGGATGCATCTCATATTTTATATGTGATGAAAACCCCCTATTTCAGCATCTGACATGGCTAAGAAAGAATAGTGAATGACCTTGAGGGGATATGTTTTCAAAATACTGTGTTAACTGCTTAGAAGTTAATAGCTTCAGTGTATTGCAGTCCTAGGAGTGCACCCACAGTAAATGTATGGATTATCAAAGTAATTTTGGTTTAGATGTTAGTACACTTGGTCAGATGGCATTTTTTTAATAAGTGAAGATGGTACTTAGGTACCAGAACACAAAGTATGAATATGGATTTAGGATATTTCACACTAGTAATTTCAGTAACATTAATAGTAACAGTACATTTTGTTGAATAATTCTGATTTAGTTTTATTCTTTTATTCTGTTTAGATTTGCACTAGTAGGGGAATTTACATGGCTAGTGAATGTTTGAGTTCTTCAAATTCTCTCTTTGTGGAAACACTGGATTATTTTTCTTTGTGGGGTTTAGATCTTGGATAGCACAATACAATTATTTATCTTTGTTATAGAGAGAAAATTTCGGCTTTTATCTTTAACTTTCCAAGCATGCTTGAATTTAACGCATTTTTACATGCTTGGCCCACCTTTGTATGTCAAATCCTGTTTTGACTGTATGAGGGATTCCATGGATGCAGTTATGTATATTCTCTAAATTTAAGACAGTACTAAAATGCTGCCATCAGATTTTCACTGTTTGTCTGACATAAGAAAATAACTGTCTCATGAAAGCAGAACAGCTGAAATGAACTGATTGAAGGAAATACTGCATCTAGTGAGCAATGACTTCAGCATAACTCTTAAGCTAGAGTACAGCTTTGAGGACACACTTAAATTTTCCTCTTTAAAATGAGTAATTTTACAAGGCAATGATAATAAATAGAAAATATGGTATAACCTTACCCACTTGAAATTGTTTATGAAGGTGCTTACATGTGAATCTAGCAGTGTTTTGGAACTGATTCATTGCTGTTACAGCAAGTGAAGGGTGCGGGTCTGGATGCTGTAGTTGGTGGAATTGGCTGAATTTTCTGAAGGAGAAGGAAAGGTTGCAATGTGGAGAGACCCTAAATGGCTTATTAAGTGAGTGAAGCCATTGGTCTCTTACAGGAGGTAAGGGGATTAGGAGGCTTCCCATATTTTCCCCAGAAATGAGGGAAAGTTGCTCAAACTCCCCATTTGCAGTGATGCCATCTTTATATGGCACACTAATTCCCAATTGCTTTAGTTTCCTCAGGGTGCATTTCACAGGACCCAGGCAGGTTGATTTGGCCTACTGGTGGTACTTTAGAATCCTGGCATCTCACTAATTGTTGCTGGAATGTTAGGACCTTTCGTAGTTTGCAGGTGGTGGAGTTTAGCTGCCACTAGAGGGTAATTACATTTTGTGGGGTTTTATTTATCCCTAAGACTCCTCTCAGTGCAACTCCCTTGCAACATATGTCATCTGGCCACAACTTTTATTTCTAAATCTAGATTAGGATCTTAATGATTTGCAAGTATCAAGAACAGAAAATGTTCTTCCATGGGAGAGCCATAAGCTCCTTTAGGAAAAGCAAAAAGGATCTATGCATATTGAAGTTACTCAATTTCTTACAAAATTAATTTGTCGTAGGAAATCATGAATTACACCAATTGTGATACAATCTTGCAATCAGACCCAGTTTTTGGCTTCTCTTTGGAGGGTGTTATTTGCTCCAGGATACATTTTCTTATGCCACTGCAGTCTTTATCAGCTTTTCTCAGCCAGTGGCTATCATAACTGCAAACCACCCCAAATGCAGATGGCGAGTGAATGGCTTCTCCACAGGCACATTTATTCTCACAAAACACATATCAGTAAAAAGGAGCGTAATGGCCCCAAAGAACATAGAATCTTTTGGGTTCAGAGAAAGACTATTCCCTGGGGGCAAAAACCTGTGTCATGAACTCCTCTTTGCTTTGTATTTACCCAGCAGCCAGCTCTTCCATTCACGAATTTTTCAGTTTTCATTATATTTCTTTTCCAACACATCAAATATTCTGTGATTCACACTGACATTTTCAACTTACAAAATCAATAGACAAAGTGGATTAGATAATAAGTTACTGAAGAGGAGGAATAAAATTTAATTAAGGTCTTAAATATAAATCAATGGTAAAGACAAAAACCCATCCACTCAGCCATGGGTTTGGATCTGACATTGCATGTATGTTTATATAGAAATAAAAATGTATGGGTGAATGTTGCGCAGCAGTTGTCTAGACATAATTAATCCTCCGTCATTTTTCCTTCAGGAGCTCCACTACTTTTATTGAAGTCGATGTATAGAAAGGAAATAATGAAGCCTGTGTAATTAATTTTTATTTAGTCTACTGCTGTGTACACTGTACCTCTTTTCCCACTCATTTTTCTTATAGATCTTTCAGTCTTGCCTAGTAAAAATTATTTAAAAGTACTAATAAATTTTCTTCTCAGAAAGTATTTTGGATTATTTCTCAGACTCAGTTTCTCAAATATCCTTGGTAAAGTTTTAAAGCACATGAAAATCACTAATTTGAAGCAAACTCAATGTTAAAATGAGACTCCAAGTAGCCTTTGAAATCACTTATGCTTTTCTACTGTGACTTCCCTTCACTGCACAGTGACCTTCAGCGCTTTCTTATTTTTAGGAAGAAACTAAGTGTGGTTTCAAGATAGCACTGTTTTATTTGTGCCTTGGAATGTATTAAATGGTATGAGGATTTGCAAGAGACAGGCTAATGTTGGATCTCATCTACAATTCAAAAAAACAAACAGGTGTTAGCAACTACAGTATAAACAGGTTCTTGCACTATTTTTTTGACAAGCAGGCATTTATAATTTCAACATGCTCTTGCTTTTTTCATGCAAGGTAATTTTTTATGCAGCTCCTCTGCAAACAGTGATAATAGATGAGGTCCAAAAAGTTTTTGTGAAAGGTACGAAGTTTGGTAGTGCTGACACCATGTGATTACCCAAACAGCATTGCAGGCTGTAAAAGGGAGTGATAGGCTGAATAATTTCATTTATAATATAAAATAGAATAAAAAATGGATTAAGTTCTCCTGGTTACACTAACACTTCAGAGATGCTCCAAATTAGCACTGGAGCACCTGAAGATCTCATTTAAGTGATGTCATCAACTGGAACTGAAGGTCAGTACCAAGTAAAAAATTAATGTGTACACAAGACAGGTACAAATCCACAACAATCAATGACCTGCTACAGATTTGAGCCCACGGATTTGAAAACTGGAGTGAATAATTGCATGATTTCAATCATGTATACACTAAGAAGTTGTATTAATCATGCCACACCTTTTTAAATTCTTGATTGCTTGATAGACACAGTGTCAAAGGGAGTAGAGTTGATTTTCCTGCTCTTCCTTGGTAATTGGACTGATACTACCAAACAACATTAGTATGGTCTATCAGGTATCCCAAATCACAACGGTTTCATGTGACTGTTAAACTGAGCTGGTTTTCAGCTGGTAATGATTATTTGAAATTGATTGTCATTTAAGTAATATAGAAATAAAAAAAAATTGTTTAAGGAAAACATGTGAGTTCAGTTAAGGCCAGTCATGTCTAAGCTTTGTAATGCTTTGAAGATATTGCTGATAGAACAAAGAAAAAGTCAGTGGATGACAATTGCTTTTATTTTCAGAAGACTTGGAAACTTTTACTTTCAGATGACAAGCTAAAATAAAACACTTGACCTACCAAAAAGGATATTGGTAAAAATAACAGAAAAAACTCTCTCCTTTTACATAGAAGTGCTATGAAACTTGCTAGGTTATTGAGTTACTACAAAGATTACTTGCCTCACCTTTTGCTTAAACTGCATTACTCCTTTTGAATCTGGAAGTAGTGGGATACCAGTAAAAATGTCACATTGCTTCTTTTACTGGATCCATACTCAATGAATTGCAGCTGTTAAGTGTCTACATCCACTGAGCCCATTGCTTTTATTAGTGAGTCTCTTGTGTCTGTCCGACATAACAAATCATCCATCTTTCACATGTCCTTGGTGACATTATCCTAGCTAAAGGTTGTTTGCTCCCTTAGATTTATAAATATTAATATAGGCAAAGCATTCACTGTTGTCCCACCATTTTACGTGATAAAGAGGAATGTGCACAACCTCAGGCACTTTGTTGCCAGTGGATTTTAGTGACAACACCTTCTTTGTTCAGGGATAGTTTTATTTTAGAAGGTCCTTGTAGCGTCTTTCACAGTTTTTTTATTGCTATCATGGAAATGGTTGTCAGGTGGCTCCCAACATTTAGATTTTTCTGCTGAGTGAATGACCCTTGTCTCCCAGAGGCCGTGGTTCAGTTTGTGGGCATAGCCCAAGCTGGAGATGTGTGGGCATTGTGACATAATGAAATAAAAAACCCCTGCTTCAAATTATAAGCCTTTCCCATTATTATTTCCTTGATGTGATTTTAATATATTAAATATTACCTGGGAATGTCCCAGGCATTGGGACTTAATCAGCTGTACTGGTGTCATGGTTCCTGGGAAGGTTCTAGTGTGTACTTACTCTCTTTCTGGCAATTCCTGGACACTGTTCAGGAGTTAAAACTTTTCAGAGATCATTCTCAAAAGACAGTTTATACACAGCTAATATATCTAGTAGGAGAAGAGAGTTTACTAAGAGAGCCATGAGTTGTTCCATTACCCATGTCAGCACTCAGAGGTGTTCCCAAGCACGTTGCAGTTTTTTGCATAAATATAATTTTTCTGACTCCTGTGGAATGGTAGAGAGGGATTAAAAATTATCAGGGAAGAATTCATCAGTGAAGTTGTCCCTGTATGCAAGTACTTGAGTGACCCAACTCCATACTTAGAAGCAAGTGAATTAACTCAGTGTTTTAGTGTAGAGACGGTGTTGTGTTGTGCTCATGTTTGTGCTATGTTATCTGCCTGCCTGCTGCTGCTGCTGCTGGGACTAAAATCTATCAACTGTTGTTTGTTTTCTATCTTGTCCCCAATGAGTGTGCAGTAAATTGTAATACTCGAGAAAGGCCTATTGAAACAAACCTTCTATATGTGTTTGCCAGAAAAGACCTACTTTTTTATTTTGTTTAGGCCAGTAGAATTTGAATTACTATAAGGTTCATAATACAGAACTAAACTTCCTGTAGTTAAAAAAAAATTGCCACCACAGCTCTTCTAGTACTGCAAGTTGCTTTTTGTTTAGCATATTTATGTTTGAAAATGTTGAAATGTAAATGAAACAGCAAAAAGAAAAGCTCTTCTCCTTTGGGGCTTTTGTGAAGGGAATCACTCAAAAGTGTTTATATAGTATTTGAAAATGTATAATACTGTATAGATGACTATTACTAAGGATTAGAGAGTATCTCTTTTGAATGGAGCCATAGTTAAAGAGGCAGGATAAACCATAGAACATGCATATAACATTTTATTGAGTCCTATTCTCTAACTATTTAAATATATTTCTTCAAAATTTTAATGGTAAATTTCATTTTATATTATAACCAAAGAGACTTCATTCACAGCACTGTGCAAACAAGTAATCTCTGCTAATTATGTGTTGGTTAAAGGAGGCAGCTTAAACTTTACTTAGCCTGATTTTTACTTTCCAATTCAGTATGTCAACGAAAAATATCCTAACAGCTTATAGTAATACAAAGATAGCCAGTCTGCAAGGTGTCATCTGTCATTCAAACTCTGGTCATCTAAACATTTGCCTGCTATGACATTGTAGGTTCTTAATCAGTATTTACAACTAAATACCTTTTATTCTTAACAAGCGCTGCTGATACTTTCTTTAGGGTCTTGGTATTTCTCTGCATACCTTACCACATAACAGTACCCTGAAAAAGTAACAAGAATAATCCTACTTGCCCTGCTTCTACTATGAGACTTTCTGTCTGGCTTGCAGATCACTGGAACTCCCCTCTGATAACACTGCAGCCGCTGCACAACATGTGCGGGGAGTGAAGTATTTGTAGAGGTGACACAGAATCCCACTTACTGACACACACTGGGTTTGTTAAACCCACAGAGAGCTATTTCAGCTCACAGTAAATTGCAAGCAGACAACACAATTATAAATGAGTATAGCAGAACAGCTATGCTTACATTTCACTAGGGCTGCAGTGAACAAGGTATTTGTTGCCCTTGTTTGTATGACTCGCTGCTTCTCTGAAAACAAGATGCAATTCTATTTCAGACCTTTCATGAATTTTCATTGTGTCTTAGTTGAGTACTTTGTAACTGCTCACCAATTTCACCTGTTTTAGGCTTGCTTTGTTTTTCATTTGGAAATCTATTTACTTGATAGTGGCAGACAGTTTGGCTTTTCTTAATTAGAGGACAGTTTCACTTTCAAAGGAATGTAAACATCATCTTAACTTCACTAGGAGTTGTTTCTTGCACTTCCCTCACTGGCCTTCAACCAGGGAAACGCAAGAGGCAAAAGCATTCCATGGAAGGTGCACGGAATTAGCTAGTGCATGGATGCTTTCCACTCTTAGGGTGATACATTGTCTTTTAATGCCAGCATGTTCATTTACAGATGCCTAGATCACTTCTGAATAAAAAGTACAAATCCAAGTAAATGCCTGCGTAGGAGAAATGGGTTTTCCTGTTGACATCTGCACAAAATTTTGAAAGGGTATATGAAAATTTAAGGCTAGTTCCTTGGGTGATTGTGGGCGGATGACAGTGTGTGTGTGTATCTCCTAAGGTCTGAGGTAACTGATGAATGTACCCGTAAGGAGCAGAGAGATACCTGTAGAATGTGGGATACCTTGTAAACAGTAAGGTGTTTCCATGTATGTTAGGTGAACTGACTAACCAATAGTGTCATGACAATATTGGATACAGGAGTATATAAAAAGTGTAGCTGTAGCTAAACTCTTAGTTGTAAGCCTTCTGATGCTGCTGTGCTTGATCTCTTCTGACCATCATTAACACACCCCCCTTAACCCTACAAAGGGTGACCCCATTGGTGACCTTGGATGACTACAGTGTTCTGGAGCCAGCTGAGGAGAAGAAAATGAACAGCCCATTTGGGTACCCCATGAATACCCAGTTAGGTACTGTACATATGTTTCTATAAAACACTCTCTTGTGATAGTGGTTGCAGGCTCTCCACCTAAGAATGGCAAACCTCCTCCTTCATTAGTCAAAGGATACCAACAGGCTCAGCTCAGGAAATCTTTGATGTTTTATGCCTTACTATTTGACAGGTGATAACTTTGTTCCCAGGTGTACAGAGAGGATTTTTTAGTAAGATCTGAATGCTTTTATGCCTCAGGACTCTGAACAGTTGTGCAAGTGGCTCCACAGGAAGGAATTTGTTATTGTGGACAGATGGATGTAAATTCCTGAGGGAGAGAGGTGTAGATTCTGTCAGCATCTCATCAGTGCCCCAGTCCTGTGTTGCTAAAATCACTTGTATTATTCTGATTTTTGTCATTATGAGATTTACTTTGTCTTTAAGGTGTGCTTCATTAGTTACTGAGTTTGATGAGGAAAAATAGTGACAGTAGGAAGGTAACTGAGGTATTTAGCAGTGTTTAGGCTTAACTTTGACACTGAGAACCGCAGCTATAGTTGCATTCAGGTCTTGTTAGTCTTGAGAGACCCCAAGCCCAGTAGAACACTTATTACATCACTGCAGTGAAACATTTCAAAATGTATGTATGTAATGTGTTCTGAAAAACTGGGGGAACTATGTTGGTTTAGGAAATAGATTCTAATGTGAAGTTTCTGCAAAATTCAATGTTTTCATTTTATTTAGGAGCTTCAGTTTTCACCTAGAATACTGACTTGGAAAATTATATTTATGAAGCTTGATTCACTCCATAGGTTTATATCATATGTCTGCAAGTATGGTGACAGTATAGTGTGCTAGCTAAAGAATAAGTTGGAAAGGTAGTGTAGACATAATACATAAATTTAACTTGAGAGGGTGTCAGCTTTAGTTGTTAACCTACTAACTGTGAATTGAGTCAATCTCCAAGATGACTGGCACCCTTTTAAAAGGTGGCTTTTCAGTTGCACTTTTTACAAAATGCAAAAATTGAGACACTGATGTACTGCAGTTCATTTTCTGTTCTGTGTTGATCTCAATGGCAAAAAGAGCAAGTCTAATGTGGAACAAGTAAGTAAAGCAATGTTCACCAACACTTTTGTCCTGGAACAATGGCTCTCTGCTTCCCACGTATATCCGACTGCTGCGTAAGGATGTAAGGATAGACACAGGCTCTCCCCGAAACAGTCTATTCCATAGTTGTCTGTCTACCTGATCCTGTTTCAATTGTTCTAAGTCTAGTTGGATGACCATATCCTTTTTTATTTTCCCTGCAAAGTAAGTCAGTCATGGTCTATTAAATATGGAGAGGAGGGTCTTTGTTCAAAAGTGATTTTCCATCTTAAAGTCTAAATCCCCCCTCTTTCAATTTGTGCACTGTGAACAGAAAGTCAGAAGGCAGAGTTCAAGTTTAATGAACTTGAGAAAATAAAGGTAATGCTAAAACGTTTCAATTTTTAAGATACTAAGAACACAGTGAGTTGCCAACCTGGCAAGAATAAATGCACTCAAACTTTGGACATTTGTTGTAAAGAAATGAGGTTCTTGTATCCACAGATGAGAACCTGTGCCATGCTAACAATGTTCTGGTACAGAGCCCTTTTGTTACCTGATCACCAAAGCTGTTTTGTTTCCAGTATGTATCAGAGCTTATAGTCCTAAGGAGAATGAATTTTTTTAATGTTTCTCACCTGTGATTAGGTAAAAACCCCAGACATTTACATGGTGAAACTTATGCTGTTAAAATAAGGACAGTGTTGACAAAGGTTTTAGAAGTCTCTGTCTCTGCTATAGACCTTATTGGAGTATTTTGTGATTTTACTCTTTGCATTGTTTTCATTATTAAAAGTATTTCAGACTTAAAAAGGATGAGCTTTTTCACTCTACTTGTTTTCTGAAAGGTATTGATCATATGATTTTGGAAAATGTGATCTGCATACACAAAGATGTTCTTGCAGTTACCTCATTGTGCAGAAACTGAGTAGCTCAGACTCTAAATAGACATTTAAGCCATAACATAATTTTAAATATATTAGCCTTTTGTGAAATAGCTCTAGAGTGCTCTCATTGTAGAAACACTTTCAAAGGGGAACATGGAGGGCAATGAGGTGGAGCTTCAAAAAGCCAAGTAGTCTGTAGTCCTCACTTGCTTGCTTTACACCCTATTGCTTCAACACACTTGTGTTTAAATAGACTTTTAATATTTATGTTTATGTCTCTGTAAAATTGCTTGTCATTATCTACTTTGCCTTTCTAATATATAAATTTATCCCTTATCAGCTTTAGTGAACTGGTTCTGTACATACAAAATGCATCTATTATCTAACATTGTTGTATGTGCATTTTATACCTATTGGAGCTGTAATTTTATTTAATTGCTTTAAAGCAAATTCCTTTATATTCCTTTATTAAAAAAAATCTGCTATTTTATGGAACTGTGTGTTTAATCGGGAAACTTGACAATAACTTTTTCAGGTTCAAATTCTGTGTTCTGAAAAGTTTATCTAGAAAGTCATGAATATGATAATTTCCCTTTCTGGGCAGACTCCTTTTTATGCTATTTTTGTTCCACAATAGTTAGCTGTATAGTTCTAAGTGAGTAGGCACAGTGTGAGCACAAAATGGAGAAATGGCTTTCTTACAAAAAAAGTAAGCCGTAAAATGAAAATCATTAAATGATAATAATACAATAATCATGTTTCTAAATTTTGCAATGTTAATCCAAGTATCTAATTCTAGAGTGACACAGTACTTCTTAATAAAGAATAATTTTTAAACAGAGTTAATCTTCTAATGGAGGGATAGCTGTCACTTAAATTTTGTGGATGAATGATTTTCAAGGAAAGAAGAGTTGTAAGAGAAAAGTGTTAAGCAGAAAAGGAGGACATGCAGTGAGTGGGGTGAAGGTCAGAACAGGATTTCAGAAATAGTGATTTGTACTTCAGTGCTTTTCAGAGATTCTTGCTCTTTGAATCAGGAAAAAGAAAATTTGTCTAGCTAAGAAGAGAATATACTAAAGACTGCAGGCAAACCTTCAGAATAAATATCATTGTATGGCAATGATGATAAGGACAAAAATTATTTTCAAGTATAATTATCATAAAATAATGAAGATATAACAACAGTTGTATCATGTCAGGCTAAGTTTTCAGTGAAATTCATACACTGACAAGTCATGAAAAGCATAGAAGAAATTGAGGGTAAATTTAATGTGATTCTTCCTTATCATGGCTTTTTAGGCTTCAGCAAGAAGACTTTTAGAGCTTTTCAAGCTCTACATTTTTTCCAGTTGACACCAGTAACCCCAATCACTAGTCCATTCTTTTGCCATTTTTTATCACTTTCTAATTTTTTTTTTTTTTTTTTTTGGCTTGTGCAGACTTTTGACCTACAACATCCTGTGGCTATGAATGCCACAGTTAGTAGGTAGGAAACAAGTCCCTTCCCTTTGTTCTAAACTTTCTACTTGATGTTTTCATTAAGTGGACTATGGTTTGGTCCATTTCTCCGTAGATATGTCTTTTCCAGAGTGAGCTGTTGCTATGCAGAAATCACTTGTTATGCCTGACCATTCTTGCTGTCTTTCCTTCTGAAAGTTTCTTGTTGCTTTATATTCAAAGACTGGAGAACCAGCACTGTGCACAGTATTCAAGAGTTGAGTGCAGTATAAAAAGGCACAGTGATGCCCTTCTGTTTTCTTGTCCTTTCCTTTCAATTTCTAATGTTTTATTTTCTTTTTTTTTACCACTGTTAATTGCTGTGATGCTATTATTTGATAACTGACCACTGAATTACTTCTGAATGGGTGTAAGTAAATCACTGTGAAATAACTCTTCATCTTTTGTACTGATTAATTTAATAATGGATTTATTATTTCAGCTTGCATATTCCTGTGTGTACTGCTGGAAAAAGAAACAACTGAGACATGAATTACAGGATTTCCAGCTGAAAATTCTGATTTCTCAAATATTTTCTGCAATATTATTTCATAATTTTGTTGTTCAGTTTCTTACTTGTGAGACTGGCTTGATGGTGGCAACTCTTCAAATCTCACTATAGGTTTATGAGTAACAAGAAGTTGATGTATATTTTCAAGATTAAAACTCATGAAAAGCTTATCTACTTCTCACTGAGGAGGAAAAACCACAAAAAAAAGGATTTAACTATGATCAGGTAGAGGACGCAGATAGTACAGGTGAAAACAAACCCGAAAAACGTCAGATTATAGTTCACAGCCTTTGTCTTTTGTAGAGATTAAATTAAAATTAATATTTGACAAATTGTTTCTGTGGAACTTTTTAATGAATATACAGTTATAAAATTGAAATACTGTGTCAGGGAATGTTCTGCTGTGTTTAATGAGTTTCTTCTAGCAAATACAGCAAACACGGGAATGGTTTTTGAGAATAAGCTCTCTTGAGGTAGTGATGAAGGAACTGTTTCTTGTTGTGTTGGCACAGTTGAGCTGCAACATGGGCGAGAAGTATTAAACAAAGACATTGTTTACTATCAGTAGTTGATAATCATCCCACGATTTATTATTCAATACTATTCAATGCATAAATGCTCTTTACAGCAAGCAAAGACCATCCAACTGTAAACTATACAAGATATTGTCAATATCTGATGAGAAGTGGTGAAGTTATTTACGGTCTCTCAGCATCTTATCTTACCCAGATTGCAAGGATGTCTATCTGTATCTTAGTTGTTTTCTCTTTTTATTTACCTTGCTTCCTTGAAAATGAGGTGACCTACTTCTCTGGGAGGCTGTGTTGAATTTATTTGTTTGTTGGGTTTCACAGTCTACACCATGACTTGCTAGTCAAATAAACAGCTCATTTCAGCAGCTCTAAGAAGGTGAGAAGATTCTTTATTTCTGCTGCCTGCTTGGTTGCTGATAGAAAAATGCCTCCAGACATAGTAAGGCCCTCTCCCCATTTTTTTCAACTTTCATGTCAACCTATGTCATATTAGCAGAATATCAATATTGTGCATAGAAATGTGAACTATTTATCATGAATAATACATTCTAAATTATGTAGAGACTTTAAATTGTAGCACCTGTGTTAATATTGCATGGTTTTGACAATAGTGCAGCTTGTAAAATACCATAAACCTGTGTAACTTCACCCTAAAGTATGTTCCAAGCTTTTCTGTTAAGATTGTGATTTTTTTAAGGCAATATAGCTTTATTTGGAAGTTTTATCTGCAATAACAATTATTATGTTCTGTGAAGAGTCCCTGAGGGTTATGGGCATATAAATAAAATTCCATTTTGGCATATATATGACAATACAAAACAAAAATCTCTTGTATGTCAGATTGAAGTTTATTTATTTCAATATCTTAGCTTTGTCAAAGCTCGTGATGTTTAGAGAAGGGAAAAAATAAGAAAAGCATATATTGACATGTCCTAGGAATGTTCTCTGATATCTAACCATTTACAATTCAATGACTTCCATGTGAAGAGATAATGGCACTATATTTAATAATTCTTGACATATTTTTCATCCATGAATTTTAAGAGCTTTTTTATAAATTACACTCTTCACTTATAATATGGAGCATTCTGTGAAGAAAGTGTGATATCTTAACTGTGCAGTGTGTGAAGAAACTTCTTTCTCCACCTGCCAGTTTCATTATGTGTCCTCTAGTTCTTTGGCTGAAAGAGCTACTGAGCTACTTTAATTTTAAACATTGTCACGTTTTGCGCTGAAGTCTGTTCCCTATCATTGATCATGCTCCTTGCCCTTCTTTGTCCTTATATCTCTGCTATAAATTGAAACTGAACAAACTGTTTGCCTTAAGTTTTATTTTGTATTTATTTCTGGATATCTGAAACCTAAGACAATATTTTTTTTTCTAGCTGTTTTTATATTTATCAAACTCATTTGTCCTTTAAAAGAGCAATGGCTGTTAAATTTGAAATCATCCATGTGAGTATGCCTATAAAAGTGTAAATACAATAGGACCTGTAGCAACAGGACAAGGCATAATGGTTTTAACCTGAAAGAAGGTAGAGTAAGACTAGATATTTAGAGGAAGTTTTTTATGATGAAGGTGGTGAGACATTGGCACAGGTAGCCCAGAGAGGTGGTAGATGCTCCATCCCTGGAAATACCCAAGGCTAGGTTAGGCAGAGCTCTGAATAACCTCATCTAGTTGAAGATGTCCCTGCTCATTGCAGGGGGCTTGGACTACATGACCTTTAAAGGTCTCTTCTAACACAAATTGTTGTATGATTCTACGGTTATATGCTTTAAAGAAAAAAAAGAAAGGTGTGGATTTGTTTATTGATTTGTTTCAGTTTTTTGTGTAGTGTAGGTATCTTTTGCAAGAAAAAGATGTGCTGAAGAGCAGATATATTGATAAATATTTCCTCTTTTTTCAGTCATTGCTAAGGAGAAATAGTAAGTCCTGTTTTTAACTGGATCTGTTTTACAGTGTTTGGTTGAGTCTTCAATGATGTTATCGAATGCTTTATCCCTTGAGACCACTGAAGTCCTATTATCTGTTTATTTCTTTTGCATGAGCCTAGACTATTTTAAATTTTCAACAGCTATTCAGAGACATGTTCACAGGTGGCACAGAAATACACGTTTTCGTTACACATATGAGTTCTTTGAAGCAGCTAAATTGAGATTTATTATCCTTTGCAGACTAAATGATAATATATTATGTTGGGGTTGACTGCTATGGAGAATATTTAAATTTTTCTTGAGGACATGCACATAAGACTACAGATACAGCTTTTTAATATTTTTGTTAAACTGAACATGTTAACATATTTATTAAACTAAAATGGTGCTTGATTATTTTTACCTTCGGACTTCCTGTGGGGTTACTTAGACATACGGGGCGGTGGCTTTTTGGAGTTTAATGACGCACTGTGCTTTGTTCTTTAAGGCATCAGTCATAGATATACCAGGTGATAACTGACAGAATAGGCTTCTAAGGTTATATAAATCTGGCATGTCATTTTCAGCTGCATTGCTAGTCTTCATTGCTCTAATAAAAAGTTTTGGGGATAGAAATTATTATTTTTTTAAGTATATTTTTAGTTTGGTCAGCAACTGAATAAAATCAAGCAAAATTAAAAAAGGTGGTAGCCTTTTCAATGTTTTAATGTGTGTTCAAATAGCAAGGCTTCACTTTTATACATTCAGCAAAACCCCTGGCTTAATTCAAAAGCCTTTAGGAGAATGAGGAGCTGCTGTCTTTTTTCCCAAAAGTCTCTGAACCGCATCCCAGAATGAGGGATGTGCATTCAATACTTTTCTCTGAAAAATAGGTTTAACTGCAAAATCACTGGCATCAATTTCTTAACCCTTGTGTAAGAGAAGATAAAAATGACTTGCCTCAGAATGGCATGGGCTGAAATCTTGGGAGAATGAAGGCATGAACCTCTACTTCTCGTGTCCCTGGCTATGTTACTCAGTCCGACTGATGTCATTATCTGCTTTGAAGACAAGTTAAATATGATTTTAAATGTAAATTTTTCAAATCCACAAATGACTGTCCCATGTAACAGCTGCTCAGGGAACCAGGAGAAAAGAAGAAACTTTAAAGTTGGTTTGAGAAAGTACACAGTATCCAGTTCAAAATGTTACTGTCAAAGAGCTACTCTCCTACTTTTTAGGTCACTATAATTCAATATTCTAATAAAGACAGCAGAACTCATTATATTACTGCCTAACTTAAAAAGATCATCTATGTTAAAATGAGGAGTTCATAGAAAGGAAATTGAAAGGACTGTTGGTAAGGGTAAAGTACATTCAGATATAATGGGGATAATTTTAATTTTGAAACATCAAATTAAAATCTCAGTGAAAATTTGCACTATCATATCAAAACAGATTGTAGTGGGAAAATAAAAGGCATCATTAAATTGAAGGGTCAAATGTATTACTAACTGGGAAATCAATATTCAGAACATCCAAGAAAGGTAACTGGGAAATCTATGCTTAACTATAAAAATATTATGACAGTCCAATAAAATCTTGAAAAATAACTTGATCAAGGCATAAAAATAATTCTAGAGGGATTGTTCTCTGTTGTATGAGCAACAGAGAGCCTTACTGGTCTACAGGACCAGTAGATAATCACAGAGTAATTATGTAGGATTAAGTGGAAAGGCTAAATGAATCCATGTTTCCACATTCATGAGAAACACAAGGGAAAGGCTTAGGGTATCTCCCCACAGCAAGACACTCTTACAACAGGGTATGTTAGAAGATACATTTGAAATTACAGGGCAAGGAAAAGATCAAATAAATCATATGAATCATAGCAATTTGTAAAGTGGCTAGACTGCTGGGGCTGTAGGTATATGGCTAAGCAGAGTTTACAGAGCTTTTCTAAGGGGAAATCATGTCTCAGAAGTGGTTTAATTTTTCTAAAATTGCCATGAACATAAACCTATATTGTTAATGACAGGCCTGAAACACTTGTGTATGTAACCTCAACACGGGGTTAGGGGGTTTTTTTTGTTTTGCTTTGTTTTTGAAAGAAATTACATCATCAGAAAATATGTTTCCAATGAGAAGAAAAGAAATTTTATCAATGTCTTATGTTTCCTTAAACCTAGGCAATGTCATCAAGCATGGGAATGCAAAGGCTGAAAAGAAGACCTGCAGGGTAGTCTTTTCTAGAGGAACTCTTCATCCATCTTCATGCCTCCTCTGAAATGAGAATCTGTTTGATTCTTTACATTGCACACAATATTCAAAGAATTGAGAAGGCAACACTGACAAAGGTGCTGGAATTGACTAAATGGGAGAAATTATCAAAGCAAATCAAGGCTCAAAGCATGGTGAGAAAGAGTAATTGTTAGAGGAGGGAGAGGTGCATGATAGGGATAACAGGAGCAGCAGGTAGGCGGGACTTACTCATGCAAAGGTAAACTAATGGATCAAATGATCTCTAAAGCACTTGACTACCCAGTAAAACTCAGACATTGATTGAAGTATTCTACAAAAGCAGGAAACAGTTCACATATAGCTGGCTCTCCAAAGGAAAAGCCTGTAAAATTCTATTACATAGTTATAATTAAGGATGTCTCCATTACTGGATTTTATCTATCTTTTCAGAGATTAATTGAAAAACCAAAATAAAACAAAAAACCACAACTTTTTTTAATTCTTAGATTCAGAATTGCAAATAGTGAAAAATAGCTCATATTACCAGAAAAACTAAAGGAGTTTCCATGCTTTATGTGTAAGAATTATATCTACTAGGGGTTTTTTTGCAGTGATACCCTTAAATATAAATCTAATCCTCATTGCTGCTGGCAAAATTGGACAGCAGGGGAGGGAAAAGTTCCTCTTGGGTATGGGCAAAAGGCCAACATTGGAGAATTGCAGAAGAATGTTGAATGAGTGGGTGATTAGGTGTCAGTAGTCATAAATGTAATGTAGAAGGAAAACACATTCCTCCCATTACATCCACAGTGGTGTGCCGTGTTCCTTGTTTTCTCACTCGAGAATGAGACCTGTGAATTATAATAGGTTATGTTCTGAAAATGTCACTTCAGTGCTGAGTAGCTATCAAAACAGCAAATATGACATTGAGAATTATTAGGTAAGGAAAAGAGAACAAAAGCAAATATCATTATATCTCTGTGTGAAACTATTGCCTTTATCTTGAATCCCGTATGCTGTTCTAGTGTCTCAAAAAGGACAAAACAAAGCTAGGAAAGGTACAGAGAAAGGCAGCATGAATGATCAAAGGTATGGAAGGGATTTAGTACAAGGACGTGTCTAAGTAGATCAGGACTCTTCAGCCTTGAAAAAAGTAACTAATGAGGGGGAAGGCAGTAGATGAGATAGGAGGTTATAAAAGTGAGTGGCATGAAGGGACATAAAGAGGTTCAGTGTTTCTCATAATTAAGGTATGAGGAGTAAAATTATCCTGTGGCAGATTCAGAATGTACCAGTGGTGTACCTGTCACAGTGCATGTAGACAACTTGTAAATGATACTGATTTTTGCTAAAGCATAGAAGGGTTGAAAAAAGCAACTTTATAAATTCATGGAAGAGAAATCCAACAAGGCAACTATGCAGCTAATTTACCTCTACCTGATAAAGCATTGGCTGAAAACATCAAGGATATCTTGAAGGAAATACCACATTTTTAGTCTTCTCCAGATACCTACAGGGTACTAAGTTGGAGGTGTATTTGCCCTACCGCAGTAAAAAAGTTCTTAAGTTATGGAATTGGGCTATGCTGGCTCTGAAGTCGTATGAGTGGAGGAGAAATATCCTCCTTAGAAACCTGGACATTAACCTGATTTTGGGTCCTGCAGTCTGTGCTAAGAGTTTAACACAAAGTATTCTAATAATTTTCTGTTCCTCTATAAAATACTACTGGACTGAATGTTTCAGCTTGAAACTTTTAGAGACGAGGCAGAGCTGACTGCTTTCATTAGTAGTGTCTTAGATTGTGGGTTTTTCAGACCATGAAGGTTCCAAATCCCCGTGGCTTTTCTAGATTTTTGATTTGGCTTTAACAAAGGAACTGCAAATAGCTTGTGTCCATGGTTTGTGAAGTACTGAGAGTGTTTACGTGGATCATGACTTGTGAAGATGCATGATTGTCTAATTTTAGTCATGTTTTTGCCTTGACTTGTTTCTTTGCCAGAAATCATGCATTTTGGAGCAAAAACAGTTTAAAATTTAGGTGAAAGAATATAAATAGAACCTCTGAGAGTCTAAAAATAGGGACTAGTTGGTTTTCCTTTAGTCATGCACTGTGAGCTTTAATACTTCAACCATATATGCATAAGGTTACTGTGGATTTAGTCCTAAATTCAGCATCTGAAGGAAAGCTCATTGCCACTCAACAGATCTACTGTGGGAGACTCTCTGCAAGCAGGACTTGCCTTGCTTGACTTCTTTGTGCCAGCTTGGGAATTTACTTGATGTTTTCTGCACCGCTTTGTCTGAGAGTTGTTTGAGGTAGCACAAGAGAGCAGCTCTTTTTATTGTGTGATATTTTTATTTTTCTAGTATGAAAGAGAAGAAAAAAATAGAATCAGCAGTTTAACTGAGGTAGTTTCTCCTATCCTAGTCTAGAGAAACATAGAGGACAATAAGGTGATTTCCTTCACCAGTTAAAAAGCCACTTGCTGAATTGATAAATGTTTGTGATTCTAGACCCCCTCAAGGGAACTCACAGTAAAACTAGAAGCGATTTCCCACCCTGTAGTGTGTCAGTGAATATGGGGTTGGAACAAGTTCATTTTTAGAGCACAGGCAGTCATGTGTAATAATGAGAGAAATACTTGGCTTTTTCTGTGTTTCAGGTGTTTGGTCCTGTAGCAGAGCTTGTTCCTCTCTGCTGTGTGGGAACAGAGGACGAGTGCTGCTGGTGGCTGCACCCAGCTTTGGGTTTTTCAGCACAACAGGGAGGTTGGCAAACTGAAACAAGTTCAGCTGAGATCAACCAGTTGTTTAAGGGACTGGATTGCACCTGAGAGGCCTTTTTTTTGCCTGCACAAGAAAAGGCTAGTGGGGAACTTGTCTTCTCCCAGAGAGGGCTGGTTATACAGAAGATGGAGTAAGACTTGTGCATGCACCAAAGTTACAGCAAGGGAAATTCTGTCTTATAGTAAGAAAAATTCTCAGCTGTAAGGGTCATCAAATACTGAAGCAATTTGCCCAGAGAGACTGAAATCTTAGTTATGAGAGATTTTCAGAACTTTAGCTGGAAAAGCCCTGAGTGGCCTCACCTAAATTTGAAGATGGATCCATCTTTGAGGCTGGTTTTGCTTCCAGGAGGAGGCTGGACTGGATAATTTCCAGAGGTTTCTGTGCAACTCTTAAAATTGTGTGAGTGCATGGGCCCACTTGAGCTAGCCTGTTATGGCCTGCAGAGAGTATGTAGTTGCTCTTGGACGTAAAATCAAATCATGAAACTTTGTTTATTAGTGGGGTAAAACCCCCTTTTATTCTCTGAGTTCTGCCTCTCCTTGGCAATTATAGTTTCTCTTGGGTCAGTTTTACAAGTGAATTGCTGTAAATTATTGCTGTATTCTCTGTTGAAGAATATGGACCCTGTTTATCTCTCTGGGCATGTAAGTGCCAGAAATGCATATTTTACTTTTGTGTTTTGGGAACTGCTGTAGCTTCTCTACTTCACCAGGCTATCTACCCTACAAAGTATTTTTTGTACTTGTTTGACAAACAGACATGTTCTGGTATTTTTGGTTTGTGCAGATTTTTTTTTCTTTTTAGAATTACAGTTTGCAACAAAAGGGATCTATTTTAAAAATTATGTGGACACTGTCTAGTAGTTTATTCCAGGATCTTTCCACGAATCAAAATTAGGTTGATTGGTCTCCATTCCATCAGCACTCCCTTTTTTGTCAGGAGACAAATGCTATATTTGCCCTTCTCCAGTCCTCTGGGACCTGCCCTGTTCTCCAGAAACTCATAAAGATAATTGTTAGTGATTCAGAAATTGCTGTCTTGTTTCTCTAAGGTGAATTTAATAAAGGGCAGTAAATTTGAATACATTCATCTTACCTAAATATTCATTATTGTATTCTTTTCATACTTTGGCTTGCAATATAATTTTTTCCTTTAAGTGATCTTGAATGTCTTGTCAAATTTACCATTTTTGAAGGCTTGTGGGAAGTAGGTATTAGATAATTATATTTCATCTTTCCCTGCCTACACTGTTTTTTCTCCTTTTGGCTACCACTGACCTTCTTGATTTTTTTTTTAATTTATTGTGTATTTTAAAATTATTCATTTGTTCCTTTTATCTTTTACAATTTGAAACTCACTTTATACTTCCGCTTTTTTTGTTGTATATCCTTTTAATCTTTATTCTTCCTTTCTTGATATAACTTTTTTTTTTAGTACAATTACATTTCGACAGCCAGTCATTGAAGATTTCCAAATGCAATGGACTTTTATTCTGTTAGTCAGTACAATTTGTGCATTTAATGTAACCTTCCTGCATAAACTGCTGGCAGACCTGTATATATTTATCCTCAAGTCACCTTTCTAAAGGATCTTTTATCACTTTTCAGAGTTTGATGAAATGTGTTGGTTTTGCTGCTGGTCGTGCAAGTGGAGGGTGTTTGTGACTGCTTTCCCCAAAAGACCTTTCTTCACGTTTTTTATCCATTCTTTCCCATTACGTAGCACCAAGCCTAAAACAATTCCTTTGTGGTAAGTTCTTTACTCTGAAATGATAATTTACCTCAAATGTAATATCCAGACAGTTAAGCCTTAGTTTTAACATGTGGTACCTAAGTATTGAGTCTTGTCACGTCTTCTCTAGATGATTTTCAAATTTCTCTTTCACAAAAACCAATACCTTTCCCCACACAGAAAGTGTTCTAGTCCTGTGTCTGCCCTTTTCCTTTTTTGATTTGCAGCCACTCCCCGAGAGTTTCAACAAACTCATTTTTTAAATGTTTCTCTATTTTATAGCATTTAAATGTATTCTTGACACTAAGGACAACACTTGCTTTTCTTTTTTTCCATTGAGAGAGCTTGCTAAAATGTGACTCTACCTAACCAATATTCCATTCCAGTGCTTTGTCTCATAAAGCTCTGCCATGCCAGTTATGTCTTCATGTGTGAAGTAACGTCTCATTCTTTTTGCTTTCATCCAGCTCATGTTCACCAGGTTGTCATGGCATTCTTTCTGCATGCCCAAGGAAACTTAGTCATTGTGGTTTTTGACCAGTACGTTAAATTCTTTCAGAGTCTTCAGTAACTTTTGCAGCCATTAGGACATCCCTGTTAGATGTGGGCATCAAACTTAGTACAATGAGAATCTTTGTTCTTCTGTTCCTCTTGGTGGCAATGTCAGCGTAGGTGTTACTTGGCCATACCATGCATGATTACTTTTTTGCAAAGTACCTTTTTCTTTTGAACACAATTTAATATTTGTGTGCATTTAACTGTAGCCCAAGAGCTTTGGTCTTCCAATCACAGACTCTAGTTGTGCCTTTCAACTTTCCTGATAAAAAAGTCATTTTTGTGGATCTTTGTACCCTTTCATCCATCAAAAACTTAGTTGCCTACAATTTTCAAAGTCTGGAAACTGAGCAGAACCTAAATGTTAATCTGAAAAACACACTCTTCCAAAGGCCATGTCAAGAGTACAAATACATGCTGTTTGCCGAAAGGAAGCTGCCAGAACTTTCCTAATGCATCAGGCACAGTTCTTCATCTGTCCTCCCAACAAGATTTCCTGTTGCAGACTAAGAAATTTCTCAGTTCTTACTTGCTTGTTTAAATCTTTTGGGTCTCTACAAGAGCAAATGGTCAATTGACTGGTTGGTTTGTTCTTTTCTTTGTTCTTTTTCCCTTTCGTCTTCTCTCCTGTGTCTGTAACATGTATG
>JAOXXN010000471.1:55070117-55082389 GCA_026770055.1 Myrmophylax atrothorax
TGCCATGATCTAGTAAATGGACTGGAGTTGGACCAAGGGTTGGACCTGATGATCTCGGAGGTCTTTTCCAACCCTATTGATTCTATGATTCTATGATTCCATGTCTGACTTGATAATGTGTGAAAAAATCTACTTTCACATTTGGTGGAGGGTGAGTGCCTCAAAGGTACTACATTTCCATGTGCTTCATGAAAACTAAGAGTTGTTGGTGGGAAGAAGCTTGTTAGTGGCTGTACAGATAGAAAAGCCATGAGAAAGGAAATCAATAAAATATCACCCAGGAGTGTCCAAACAGCTGCAACTTGCAGCTAAAGCAAGAGTCTCATATTTGTTGATAGTCTGCTAACTATCTCGGGCTGTGTTTGTCTTGATTGGTATACGATGAATATACTTGAGCACCTCTAACTGAGAACTTTTGCATATCTGAGTCCATCATATAGAGTACTCTATTCTAGTATATTCTATTCCTTTATAACAAACGTGCAAGACTTAACCATGTATAAATCACCCAAGTAGTTAGTAAAAGAATTGTCTGTTCTCAATCTCTGGTAAAAAATTCTAAATATTTCTAAATATTTCAGGTAAGTTAAAGCCTCTAATTTATTCTTTTCTTTTTACTTGTTCTTTTAATGTAGTTGGTACAAAATAGCAAGGTGATGGTTTTTAACTCCTTTCTCTTTTTAAGGTAATAATAATAATAATAATCCAATCTTTTCTGTACAAATAGGGGTTAATTGCTGGGAAAATAGCTATCCATTTTTAATTGATACCTGTTTTTTTATATTCCTTTTATATATTTAGCTTTTTGTATTTGGTTCTTCATAGAGAATCTACTTTAGAAAATGATAGCCTTAAAAGTAGTCGTCTTCTTACCCACCTTTATAGCAGAGAAAACTATTTCCTACAATTTTTTCTTTTTTGAATCTTTGCTTTACCCAGCTGTGGTTAGTTGTATTACTTTCAAAAAGATATAAAAGTTCCTTACAGCTTTTTTCTGCAATTATTTCTTCAGCTTAATCCCTCCTCTGTTCTGCTTCATAAGGCAGCCATGGCAGCCAGTGTTGCTACACAGCAGATGGGGTGGAATATGTGCCCTATAGAACGGAAGGGCGGAAATACAGGCAATTAAGGGAAGTTCAGACCAGACTATTCGATTGCTCCAACACCACCAAGCCCTCATCTTTTCTGTGCTTGTACTCTATTGCACTACCACATGCAAAGTGATGGTCAGGCAGTCCACATGATGGTCTAGATAGGTAACTAGTGCTTCTGAAATATAAAGAAGGGCAAAAAAATTGTTTTTCAGCTGAACTATCCCTGAGCCATCCAGCAGCAGGAACTGTTGTACAAGGAGAGCAGAAAGGGAAGATGAAATGCTGGGAGGAGACCAAGGACAGGAAAGCAGAAAATCAAAAGATGCTAATGGCAGAACATCTTTAGGAGTAAATAAAAGCTTTATGGTAGGTCAGATTTGTGTGGGGTGACAGCTGTATTTAGATTATAGGGAGCACAACACCCTAAGCAGAGTTTTACTTTACAAGAGATTATGAGTATAAAGTCTCCTTACATCCAGCTGATGTCAGTAGTGCATCAAATATTTTATTAGGCAAAACCTGTAAAAAATGTGACTTAAGAGAGCTCTTTGAAATCTTACTGCAGTATACAGCTAGCGTTGTCAAAAATGATGCCACAGCCTGCCCTTGTCAGCAAAGTGAGTCATGAGAACTAGAACCACTCTGTTAAGGTGTATCTTCATCTAGCACTTTTATGTTTTGAAAACATAAAAGTATATAAGACAATTTGTACTGCAGTTGTCTGTATTTGAAGAAAGTGGCTCACATCTTATACTGGTCTTAATTTCTAATTAAAACTTGTGGGTTAACTGAGATTGGAATGCTCATTCATGAGTGGGAAAAAAAGGAAAATTAAGCCAGGGAATCTTGGCGTGTACCCTTAAATTGTACAACTCATATGTGGGATGTAACACATGGCTGTGTTTCCCTACACCAGACCATGTGTTGCGTTGCACTTCTGAGCCTTAAAGGATGCTGAGAATTAATAAGCACTCAAGTGTTTGATAGTAGGAACTGAGCATAGTCAACACTCAGTGTGATCCAAACACTACAAAGTAATGTCTGTGTTTGTGGTCATATATGTAGCAAAGTTATAACAGGCTTTGATATTACATTAATATAAACTTCCAAAGCAAAGTGCCTGTTTTGAAGGTAACATGGAAAGTCTGTCTATGCTTGTTGTTGTACGGAGCTTCAAAGTCAAAAATAGTAGCAAGGGGTGTTCCACAGACTGGAGCAGGCCTTGTGCCCCACTGTGGGGAGGACTATTAATGAGGCTCAGGTGCCTTGGGAAACACACCTTGGCTTGCAGCCTGGGCTGTCCCCTCACCTTACCCAGAACAGCAGTTTATATTTTAAGCTGGATCAGTTCACAACTTCATCCACTGCAAGATAGAGGAGCTGTGCTCACATATATGGAGAAATGTAGATGGGCAGATACAGGTAGGTGGGTGAGAGATGGGAGGTGTTGCTTAGATGTCATCTGCGGAAGGAAACACAGTCACATCACCTAGTTACGTAGTGAACTTGGATGAAAGCACAGGGATATTTATATCTAACTACCATTTAAAATGGCTGTTTAGAGAACAAGGCAAAGCAGTGTGGTGAAGTACCAGTTGCTGTAAGGATCTCTGAACCTTGTCAACGGGGTATCACTGTGGTCTGAGCAGCACGAACACAGCTATGGGTGCTCTGGTGACTGTGGGTACTGATGAATGCTGATCTGTCTGCACCTGTACAGACATATCATGCATGTGTTTGGTTCAGAGACCTCTTATTCATGGCTACAAACTATTTAGTTAATGACATCTGTTGAAAGCTAATGCAACCCTGAGTCTATCACTTTGTGAGCTTGCTGAGCTCTCACATTCCCAGGAAGTACTGTTTTACTTTTCTGACATTAATTTATTTATGTAAGCATATATATGACACATCAACTGCATTACATTACACTGCTTGCCAAGTGACAGAACATGACATAAGAAAGACTTCCTTGGTGGAAAATCATACAAAGAAGAGTCAGTGTTTTAAGGATTTAATAGTCCTTTCATGATGATGGAAGTTATTATTCAGAGTAGAAAGTGTTTCAGAATGGAGTTTGCAGCAATTAAAGCACTAGGTGGTACAGCCATCTGATTTAATTCATAATCTTTTTGTCACAGTGAACATTATATTTCCATTTCAGTAGGAGTCATCTAATGTGCTATGATGTTGGCTAATGACTTCTCAGATATTCCATATTCACCAAAGCTTTTGTCTTTACATCTGCTGTATAGATGAATTTGCATTTTAATTAAAGTGTTTAAATGAGTGATATGAAAGTCTGGAAAAGGGAATATAATTTTCATATCCTCTCTAATGTGATTTTAAAACACTGGATTTAATCCATTGTATAACATTAAAGTTATAATCAATTTACATTTATTATTTTCCAGTTTATTTAATAGTTGCTCTATTTTAATTAAGAACATTAAATATAAAGTTGTTTATAAGCTACATTGTTGTACCATAGCTAGTATACTCTGAGAAACATATGACTTCCTAAATCTTTATGATTCTGTTCTTACAGGGTCACCAAACCCTACACTTTTGATTAAGTATAAGCATCATAAATTACACTGAGTTTCATAAAAAGTAATAAGTGATAAATTAAATGTCTTCAAGAATTTTGTCCATCTTGGGTTTTTGACTGAACAGCAAAAGCATGAAATCATAAATAAACATTGATTCAATAGCAGAATAGCAGAGAAAGACAGCCAACTACTGTTTAGAGTTAAATATATGACTAAAATGGTTTTTCAGGGTTTTGGGATGGCCCTAAAAGAATGCTCTTAAGACTACAACTTCCAGTTTCTCTTGTTCAAAAAAGCTCTAACTAAGATCTCCAGAAATTTTTCTAGAGATCCAGGGAGATGGCCACATCATGCCCACTTACTCTGTTCATCTTAAAAACTTCAATTCCACACAACTTTTCCATGTACCCCACAAGGCAGCCTGGAGGGATTCAAGGAGTTGTGGGTTTCATGCTGGTACATCAACTACTGCTTTCTCAGTCTCAACCTCAAAAGGTTTTGGAAGCCTGGGTTGCTCCGTCATCTTGACTGTGTTACTCTGCTATTCAGCGACTGCTTTTCCTGTTTCTCAACTGCAGGGAGATAGATGGGTGGAAAGCATAACTTTAGCATGAAGAATTGTGTCTCCGTGGTTTCACTGTCCATTAATTTCCTCAAGGGTAATCACCTCAGCAGTCCGGGTGCCCGAGGTTAGGTCTTTGGACAATTGGATTGCAGTGACTTACTTGCTGTCTGTGTTAGAGTTGATCTTTGAATTGGTACAAATCTGCCTCAATGTCTCCTCCTGCCTCCATGCTCAGCAGCAACAAGTTTAACTGTGAATAAAGACTGAAGAAGTTAGAGTAATAAATTATTTTGGCAGAGAGTATACAATTGGTCATAAGATCAGATATTCAACTGGAAGAGGTATGAGAGGCATTTTCCTTTCTGTTGCCTCTCCCATTGATTTTGGATAGGTATCCAAAGTCAGAATTTGAAAGCAAGCAAGGAAATTTTCATGTTAAAATAAGTGCTTTTAGTTTTTGTTCTATAAAAAGCTAGTTTGAGGATTCAGGTTACAGCAAATTAATGTCTAGTTAATGTAGAAAACAATATATATGAACCAATCAATTCACATTTTTTTTTTCAGTTTTAGGATAAAACCAGCTTTTATACCTTTTCCCCCCCAGTATTTACAGTATTCTTTTCTGCTGTGCTATTAGCAAGTATAAGTTTTCATGCAAATGTGTGGATCCATAATTTCTGTCTTTCCTGTGAAAGTTTTAATAAGTTATTTGAATATATTTTACTTTGGAAAGGCATACTAAAAAAGAAATATGTGGCAGAAATTAAAAAAGAGACCAAAAATTAAAATTGACAGACAGTGTTGTTATATATATGAAGATAATGTTACAAAAGTAGTAAAAATAGGCCCACAAAAATTTTCGATTTTGTCCATGTTATTTTATAACTTTATAATAGTTAATATTAGAAAGATGACAACAGCAACATATAATAGTTTAATACAGTATAATACTGATATATTATACTCATTTACAATATGATTTAAAAACCTAAAAAAACCTTATTTTTTTTTCTATAATCAGAAAAATATTTATGTTATTGGAAGTAGTTAAGAGTCAAAGCAGAAACCATTTGAAGCATCTTGTTGCTGAACATAATAAAGTTTTCTCATGCAGCTCTGCTGTTCTAGCAAAGGGCTTAAGAGGGCAGCAAAGAAGCTCCTAGTAGTAAAAATGCTTTTATTAGGAAAGAAATATAAACTAATAACCAGTTTCAGGGGAAAGATTGAAATTAGAAAGTGACTGTGAAATAATGATTGCAAAGCTAATAGATAGAACATTTCTCAAAATATGTTTTTCTACAGCCAGAGTCATCTTCCCGCTGCCTATTACCACTAATAGGATTACTGGAATACAGTCAAATAATACTGTTTGCCTTATAGTTGCGCTGAATGAAAAATAATACAACTGATAGCATCATTGAAGATTTGGTGAATAAAATGTAGAAGTAATACTGTGAAGAGCGACCTGACCCCCAAGGTTCTCTTTACAGGAAGACTATTTTGGACACTATGCTCTGTGCTCTTTAACAGGGTGGCCCTTGCTGTCCTAAATTGGAGTCCGACTCAACAGGCAGGTGAGGAGTGCTCTGCCAGAGTCCCATCCTTAGCCTGGCAATTAAGGTCTTGTACAGGAGCTACGAACTGCCAGATGGAATTGGTTTTCAGTGCCATCTCTCCCTGGATCCGTGCTTAATCTACTCAGTTACTGTGCAAAACAAACCTGCCTTCTTTTCTACTCCCTCCATCCTGTTTTTCTGAAGTCAAGTGAAAGTGGAGTACTTTACTGGATTCTGTCCCCAACTATGAGTAAATGAGACTTTCCCTACACCCCTCCAAACCGCAGCTGAGCCTGCTGGGTCCCCTGCACTCCAACATAAGGAAGCAAGTAGTTTAAGTCAAATTGCTGTTTGGGAACATGGGCATCTCCTATGTAAACTGTGAGTTTGATACTTTGAGTTCAGTCTAAACAGTGTGCCCTGAGTGATGGAAGTATTTGGGGCTAAGCAGGATTTAAACACAAATCTGTCACCAGAAAGAGGCAGTGCTTAAATCATTAGGCCAGGGTTTTCCCTGTGAAAATTAAATAATTACTTGTTTGTCCAGTATTGATGCCATGCCCAGAATGTAAGTGAATGAAACTTTACGATTACCAAGACTGACAGGTTAGAATATTTTAAAAGAAGATAAAGTCCTCTAAAGTGTTATTTTACTACTAGGAAAGAACCTTTAAAGACCCTAATCCTATTAAGTGCTGCACCATAGGAGAGCAACACATCAGACTTAAGTTGGCTCAATGAGGTGCTTCCTCTTCTTTTGATCTTCTGTGCCAACCTTAGGAACATACCCTTGTTCCAGCATCTTAGTGAAGTAGCTCAAAACTTATGGCTGTATCTTTCTTTAACTATTGAATGTATCCTTAAACTCATGGAGTTGTTTGAACTTACTATCACTGATTAGACTAAGAGACACCTGTGACAAAGTAGAACTTTAAAGATATTATTTTTATTTTTTAACTGTTTTTAAAATGTTTATTCTCAACGTTAATTGACACTTTGATGTTTGAAGACAATTCATCTCTGCTTTCCCTTCTGATGCTGCTCATATATCATGAACTGTCTTATGCTGTATCTGTAAAATGGACCTTGTTTTTTGCTGTAGCTTCTGGAAACTTCTGTTCATGGTAAAAAAAGAAAAGGCAGGAAAAGAAGAAAATTATTATAAAGGAAGAGACACTGACCCAAAAAATAAAGAGTGGAGTGGAGTGGAGCAGAGCAGAGTGGGGCAGAATAGAATAGAATAGAATAGAATAGAATAGAATAGAATAGAATAGAATTAGAATAGAATAGAATAGAATAGAATAGAAAATGGCTCACTGGCTTCCATTCTTTAACTATAAATTCAGATTTTTCTTCTACACAGTAAAAAAGCATGGAAATTCTAAAATTTGAACTCTAAGGTGGAGAAGAAAATATACTTAGTGTTGAAAAGTAAGGAACTACCTTTTCTAGAATATGTTTTGCATCTCCTCATAAAGTGCATATACTATAAATGAGATGTTGAATATGAGAAATATATATATACAAATGCATCCCATGGTAAATGGTTGCTTCTGGTCAGGTAGACTGAAAAATTGTTCATTGTTGGTTTAGGTATATTTTCTACTTCTTTTTGGTGTTTTAAAGTAATATCAAAAACCAGTTATCTTTAACTCCAAAGCTTAGAGGAAAATAATAAATGAGCCTATATAGATTGCCTTTAAATTCGGGAATACAATTATGGTACTTTTCCAGTTAAATTACTAAGGAAAAGGAATTTTCTGATTTTATGTTCCTTCTGTAATAGTACTGTTTACAATTTGAAAATGTGGTGTAATATTCCTAAATAATTCATTTTAAAGTGTGCTATAATATTCCTAAATAAGTAATATGTCAAGGGAACAGTGTTTGAGCATTCTGTAAATGTAATTAAATGGCATTCTGCTCCCTGGATTGTTCCAGATAGAGCATATCTGCTGACTGAGGGAGATAAGGTTATTTCTTTGGGCCTGACCATGGCAAGATGCTGAAATAATGTGTGAATGTCAGTGAAGCAGCTGGAGCTGCGCTGTAGGAGCTGGAATCCCTGCTCTTACCTAACCAATGTGAGTATGCTGCTCATACTTATGGTACCTAAAAACTCTTTGAAGGAGATGTTTCCAGACCCACTGGCTGCCCCACATACCTGCTAGCAGGCAGTCTGGCAGGTTTACGCTATACTGTGGAATCACTGTCTTACAGGGGACCTCAAATCCTTTGCAAACAAAGCTTATCCCATTGCACAAAAGCAGATGAGAAGCAGAGAAAAAAGCAGAAACTGCTGCAGTGTGTTCTTGTTGGTGTGCATCTGGGTCTCTATTAGAGGCAGAAGGGTGGATGGCATTTTTGATCCACATAAGCATGGCAGCAGCTCTTAAAAGCTGGTCAAGAATAGCAGTGTGTACCAAAAGCCCTCTACTATTGTAAAGCTTCAGAACACATCACTGGACTTACTTTATAGAGTTCATGAACGCATGGGTGGCTGAAAGTACAAGGACCCCCTTTATGTTTGTTGGAGCTCACACTGGGTGTGGTCCTGGGTCACAGCTGCTGCTCTGAGGTCTCCCATCTGACCATACTGTCATTCCTGCACGGGGTGCAGGTTACAAATATTGAGCTAGTGGCGATGTGAGGCTTAGTTGCTGGCTGGGGCTTAAACCATGATGATCATGTAATAGTTAGTGATACAGATGACTTTTATAAAACCTTTTATAATATTGCTTAACTTACAAAGTCACTAGAGTATAATACAAATGCTACAAAAATAATTTTTCTACCACTCATACTGTTTTTTTCTTTTAAATTTTACTTAAGAATTCAGTTTCTTGGACTATGTTTTCCTCTAAAACAGCATATAATCAAAATTGTTTAATTGTAAGTAGTGTTTTTTGTGGTGTTTTTTTTTTCAAAAACACTTATGATGTTTATTGCCCACATAACCAATCTTGTTTGTTCATTCTAATTTGAAGGGAATAGATATCTTACAGATATGAACCTAGGAAAGTATTAGTCAAATAAATAAAAACTATGTTTTTGTTCAGCTACTAGGTGTGTTAATAAAGGATAATTATGTTGACTGAAAATATCTGAAAGCTCCATCCAGCAGTCATGTATATTTTTTCCATCACTCTCAGTAATAAATGCCTTTTAATATGGTGGAAAATTACTAGGCAGGTCTGAAATAACAAAGCAATTACTGAAGGTTTTGTTTAAAATTCCTCAGGAGAATGTCACAAAGAAAATGATTGCCATTATTTCAACAATGAATACAGTACAGCAGTTTCACATGAAAAATAAGCTACATTTAACTATCAATTAGCAGCTTTTGATACTTTGAAATTGTTTCAGCATTAATATATTGATTCATGTACCTGTCTAAATATACCTGAAGAAAAATGAGAAGATGCTCAAGTTCTAAACTACTGCACTTTGAGTGAAAGTATTGCAAGGGAAGTTGACTTTTGTCTAATAGTCAACCTACTGGACTCCATATTTAAATCACCTGAATAAGCCTAAATATCTGGCTTATTGGCATGTGGATTTTCTTCCTGCTTGTGAGCTACAAGAAATACTGCCATTCAAGGGAAAACTATAGCAATAATGTAGGAATTACAACAGAGTAAACTATAGGTATTTTTTTTTGTTAGAAGTCAGCTTATTAATTCAAAAATATATTTAAAAAAGGGACAGGGAGTCTTTATTTTGGGTTTTTATACCAAATGGTTTTTGTAATGAACACCACTGAGCACAAGTGAAAGTCTGTGCTCTGTGCTCAGTGCTAAAGGGGTCTTAAAATATATATGCCTCGCAGGTAGAAAATATTACTTTCAAAATCAGGGAGCTAAACCTCAGGTCCTTCCTCCTGCTTCTGTAGCATCGGGGTGGGATTCAGTGCTGAGACATAATAGATAGGATTAAAAGCTCCTGCAGGGGATGCACACTCCCAGCTTGTTGCCAGAGAGTTTCAGCCATGAAAAAAAAATCAGCCATGACCCAGAGGTAACTGAGGAGAGATTGGTTTCTGGACCACTTAGCATGTGTTCCGATACTTGGAGCTAACAGGGGTGGTGGACCCTGGCACCCATGTCAGTGGCAGAACCCGGTGCAGGATAAAGTAAAATGTTTCTCCTTCTTTTGGGTGAAATTGCCTGGCAGTCGTTACAGCACACACCAAAGCTACCAAAACTCCCAGCTAAATATGACACACTCATTTTTATTTTGATTAAATCATCCTCTGTTTTCACTAAGGTAGGAATTACAAATTGTTATGGTAGTTCCTCTCCAAATAATGCACATCATACCTAATTTTTAAAAAGATGATTCCCACTTTCAACAAAACACGGCTGTATCCAATTTACTTGAATACCCTGCTGTGATTCAATACTCACCCCTGTAGGCTCCCAGCTATTCAGTAGCTGCCTTAGTTGTTAAAGGCAGTAACTATGAGAGCTATTGGAGCTAGTGGGAAAATAACAAAAATTACAGACTAGAGATAATATTTGTGACACACTGTCAACAGCAGCTCACGACATGCTCCCTTATCAAAATTTGACTTGCCCTGTGATTTTCATTGCAAGTAAACAATGTCTTCAAGATTGAAAATAAAAGAATTCTGACTTGTCAACAGCAAATGTCTAAAATCATCCCAGCTTTATTGTGATAGAGAAGTGTCCTCTTGATGCCCATGTCAAAGAGCTAATTAACAGTAAGACCTAGACCTGTAAAAGCACTGCCATGCAAGTAAATCTGGGTCTGAAAATGTATATGGGACAGTTACCAGGAAAGCATTTTAAATGGCTTTTGAAGTTTTTGTGTGTGTATGTGATTCAGTAGAGAGAAACAAGTCAGAGAGTTAGGCCCACAGTCTAGCACTAATGCCATAAATCACACTAATAAAAACTTCTCATTTAAACTTTCTGACAAAGTGGGGACATCTCAACAGAACATTGAAAGGAATGAGGTTGCAGGTCTGTTTTACTTTCTAAGTTTCCCATCATCACTTCAGACAGCCATTTCTGTCCATATACTTACTGTTCTGCTATCGGAGAAAAGGAAAGCTAGGTTTTCCATTTAGCTCATTGGCTTTATAATGCTGTAAAGTAGCATATATATGTACTGCCATATTTTCAAAGTCTATGTATCTCTTTTTGGTTTAATTATATGAGTGAACAAGTGTTTTCTGTCCACATGCTTAGTTTTTTTCAAACTTTTTTTTTTCAGTATTTGAATGATGGTTTACCATGTAGGAGACAAAAAGAGACAAAGTAATTGCCATTGGTTCCTTTGTCTCATTGTGTCATGCTTTAAATGTATTTAATCTAGACAGAACTGAAGAGGTAAAACATAATTTAATGGCTATCAAAGACAGGAACCTTGCAAGAAAGACTGCAGTTTATACTCAAATCTATTTTAGAATCTACTGAAAGGGAAAAAAAAGAAAAAATAAAACCAGAATAGCAGTATGTCTGCTGAAGACTGATTCTTCAGCAACTATTAAGGAACTCTTTCAGTTCTGGGCCCCTCAGTTCAGGAAAGATATTGAGGTGCTGGAGTGGGTCCAGAGAAGAGCAACAAGGCTGGTGAAGGGACTGGAGCACAAGTCCTATGAGAAGAGGCTGAGGGAGCTGGGGTTGTTTAGTCTGGAGAAGAGGAGGCTCAGGGGTGACCTCATCACTCTCTAAAACTACCTCCTGAAAGGAGGTTGTAGCCAGGTGGGGGTTGGTCTCTTCTCCCAGGCAACCAACAGTAGGACAAGAGGGCATGGGTGTAAGCTCTGCCAGGGGACGTTTAGGTTGGATATTAGAAAGAAATTCTTTACAGAGAGAGTAATCAGGCATTGGAATGGTCTGCCCAGAGAGGGGATGGATTCTCCATCCCTGGAGGTTTTTAAGGTGAGACTGGATGTGGCACTTAGTGCCATGATCTAGTAATCATGGTGGTGTTGGATCAAGGGTTGGTCTTGATGATCTCAGAAGTCTCTTCGAACCCAGTTCATTCTATGACTCTGTGATTCTATGATTCTCCTACTAAGAAAAAAAATGGTTTTTTGTATACTTTTTGTATATTTTGGTGTGAAAAAATTCCCACATTTTACCAAACGTCTTTTCCTTAAATACTTTCCTGTGAAGACCCTGTACCACCATGAGTCCTGGCCTGGTCAATCAAAATTTATCAATGTTACAAGGTTTAGCAGTTTGGATTACTTTACATCAAAAACTTCCTGTGGAGTGATGAAACATTTAGGGGAACTAAATTCTCTCTATCAGAATTCCAAGAGATTACAGCAAGATTTGCAGAACTACAAGGTGTTACTGTGGATGATGGAGATACATCTGCACAGGTGCTAGTTAATTCCAAAAATCTGGTCCATTCTTGTGAAGGATTTCTATCTTCCAATGACCAGAAACCAACTGTTGTGGGTTCACCTTGGCAGGCCTGGATTTGGGTTCTGAGTTTTGGACCAGGCCTGGAATTGTCGGGTGACTTG
>JAOXXN010000471.1:55084731-55105479 GCA_026770055.1 Myrmophylax atrothorax
AAGACCATATTAGAAGCAGGACACTTTTTCTCTACTGAGTTTCTTTCTATAGAAATTGTTAAATAAGTAATGGAAAAGAACAGTGTATCATACTTCCTTTAGCTGGCACAGCACAAGCCGCATAGATGTGAAGAAACAAGGTGGGCTCTGAAGGGCTCTGTCCTTCAGCTCAGACAGTAATAGGGAGTAGCAGGAGATGCAGCCCTGCATCATTTTATGCTGTCAGAGAGGGTGGTGACTAATCTGTGCAGAAAGTGAGAGGAAGCAGGGAGTTTGATTCCTTATTTCCTTTAACTCTTTGATCTAGTGTGAGGAAAGGATCAGCTTTTCTCTCAGGTCCCTGCATTTCCAAATGCTGGTGCTAACAAGCACAGGTAGAGCCCTGAGAGTACCAGCAGAATTGGTAATTGCACGCTCTCGGGCTGAAGTGCAGAGTCTGTGCAGAAATACTTGAGAGGGTGGTGAATTCTTTGTGGTTGTGATCATCTTTTGTATGAATTCTGATATTTCAGCTGATCCAGATATAACTCTGTTTTGTGAGTGTCTCAGCAAGCAAAAAATTTCTTTGATTTGAAGTCAGATTGGTTGTTGGTTTTTATAAGCATACTCAGTGAGAGCTAGCATTACTCAGAGCCACTGCAAACGTGGCAAATGCCACTGCTAGTCACTGTTGTCAAATAGGAGATGGAGCTGCCATATACATTTCAGTTTTTTCTGGCCAGAGCCAGTGCGAGAAGTAGTAGTGATGTATTGACTTAAACTGCTGGTTTCAGTAGTTGCTGAACATTTTAACAGCTGTGGTAATTTCTGGCTTTCAGAAGCAAGAGAACGTTTCTGAGTCTTCCAGATAGTTATGCCTTATGCTCTCTCTCTATTCTCTACTCTGTTTTCTTTTTTTTTTTCTTTCTTGTTTTTCTTTTCTTTTTTTTTTTTCTTTCATGGCTATGAACAGCTAAACTAAGAACTGAAATGGTAGTGGGTTCTGCTTCTGTGATTTCCAGGCAGAACCAGGAATGCAAATCTCCACTTGCATCAAGGTTATCAGCCAATGGCATCATTCTGGGATCCAGAAAGAAAAGACATTTTTGAATCCTGCCCTCATTTTTTCCCCTTCCCCCCTTTAAGTACTACAAGACCTATGCTTAGAATGGATGAGATTATTGTAGATTGTTATTAAGAACAGTAGCTGACGTTGTTAATTGGGCATGGGAAATGTGGTGCCAGCACTGTTCACTAAGGTAAGGGTTAAGTTATGAGACAGCCTTAGTTTTGAGAAGTCCTTGAAAAATGGGACCACTGATTTTCAGATGCTCATCCAAAGAAAAATTATCAAAATATTTCAGTTTCACTCATATCGCTCTTCTAGGTTTCAGGACTTAACACATGTCCCAAAGCACATAATGCAAAATAGTTGCAACACATTAATTAGCACCAAGCAGCTCTAACTGAAACTAATGACTTTTTATTACTTCCTTGTGAGTAATTTTTTAGCCTTTGGCTAATTCAAAGAAAAATCTCAGAAATGTTCAGTTGGAAATGATTTTTTTGTCATGTAAAAAGCAAGCAGCTTTTCTGGCAAGAAATCTGAAAAATGGACTTTACTAATGATCTGCCATTCTCTTCCAACAGTAAGACTTAGATTGAAGTCTGCATAATGATTAGCTAGTTTTAGGAAATGGCAGCTAGTAACTCAGTTGCATGGAGATCCTTTAGCTTGCATATTATTGCAACAAATTTTATTCATTCTCATACATATATTTCAGCGACAAACCTAATTTAAAAATCAGAGTTTATGTAAAAAATGAAGAGCAAGCAAAGGTTCCTTGCTGTGACTGATTGCATTATTTACAGTACTGCTTCAGGTATAACCAGGATTATTTGTCTTTCTGACATTACCACAATGATATGAGATACAGTATGCTAATATGCTTATCTTGGGTTATAAGGTGTTATTAGTCCTTCATTTCTTTCAGTCTCTTAATTAGTGACTGTTGTTTAAAGTCATCCATCTTTGCTCACATTTATGCAAATATTCCAAATTATTAATAGCATCAACAGGGTCATGTTTATCTATTTTTTTCAAGAAAATATTTTTCTAAGAGCCTCATTTTATCACTCTCATTTTCATGGAGCAGAAACTTATTCTATTAATAAATCTAGATGTTTTGAGGAGCAAAGAATTACTGCCTGTGAATTTAAATTATACATAGGTACTGTATCAATAATACGTAAATGAACACCTCCATCAATTGTACTTCAGTATTTTCAAAGGATACTTTGCAGTGGCATACAAAATAAGAAGTTCTGAGAGAATGGCCAACATGCAGCTAAGTGATTATATTTTTTTTAAAGCACAAATGCTTCTGTTTGCTTTGAAGGAAAGGGGAATAATCAGGGAGAACAGTGGAAAACATAAAAATCTATAAAATGTCTATTTTCTGAAGGCTGACTGGTAATTTCCCTTCAGCTGTGTTTGTGTTCGTTGATCACGCATGAGGAACTTAAAAGAGCTCAGAAATCCCTTCCCTCTCCCTGAAGGAGGTACCTGAGTGGAGGGCAGGAGGGAGCAGACAATGCTAAGCAGATCCAGTTGACTGTTCCCTACCTGTGAACAGCAGGACAGGTTTGTGTTTTCCTTCTTTCTCCCTTCTTTTGCTTGCTTCCCGTTAGAGCTTTGGTAGTGACACTGAGAAAAATTAACTAAAGTGTTGTGAAGGGAAGATGTTGTGTGATCAAAGCATCCACTCAGAATAATTCAACATACTCTGACGAGGAGTTATAGGGGTACATTTTGTTCCACCTTATGCCTCATTTCCCAGGAGATGGCTCTTTTATGCCTACTTGAGTTCTGCAATTTCCCCAATGGACTTGACTCTGAAGTATAAACCTGGTGTTTATAAATATGGTGAAAGTGCCTCTGTCTTTGCTGATCACTAATGAGCTGGATGCTTATTTTGTTATGCCGTTATGTCAGCTTAATACTAAGGGCCTAAGAGGCTTTGCAAGACTGAAAAAAACCCCCAAAACAAACCCCCCAAAAATAACCCTAAGCTTTTTAATGAGCTTGAAATTGAATTCTTAATGGTGCCAAAACAGTATGTGGAATGACTGAGAGAAAAGCAATTTGACTTAACTCTACTCATGTATAAGCTAAGAGTGTATTGCATTTGAACACGCATATAACTAGCTTTGTAACAAAGCTGATAAAATGATTTGATAAAGTTGTTTGGCTGCTTTTGGAAAGGTGTTATCTGATTATTTTTTCTTTCTGAACTTGGTTGGGGTTTTTTCCATTTGTTTTTAAGCAGTCATAAAGTTATGAATTATTTTCATTTCAAAGTACATGAAGCATGTCTTGAATAAGAGAGCTACAAGTGACCCATTCTTATGAAAAACCTTCGGCATGTCTAATTCCAGTGCTTTTCAGTACCCTGGAAACAAAAAGGAATCTTTTCTTAAATGTTAAAATGAGCCCTGTTCATTACTGAGGGAGACTTCTTTTCTAAAAGAGTAAGAGAATAACATTGATAAAGCAACAATTCTATAGTTTTCTTTGGAACTGCTGAAAACGAAAATGGTGCTGCAGTTTTACCTGTCCTTTTGTAAAAAACAAATTGTAATTTTTGAAGTATATAATATCTCAATTATTATTTTTTACTGCTTTCAGACAAGGAATATGTAGAAAAGAAAATAATAAAAATAAGCTTTTTTTCTGCTTCTCAATCAATATAATGCATTAAAATAGGAATTCTGTATGAAAACGCTCTCTGCTCATATAAAAAGGCAGATTAGCAAATGAAATACAGAAATTGAAATAAAGTTACAGTTCTGGGTTTTTTTCAGAATATATTCTGTCAGGAATACCATCTGAAGTCTGTGGTTTGCTAGCCTGCAGGTAATGAGCAGTACAGTGATATACATGAAAAAAAAAGGTTGAACACTAAAGGCAAATTCACTTTATTTAGAAAAAACTTTAAAAGTGAAATTTCAGTAGTTTGTGACTCATTAGAGCTTTAGAAACATACACTCTCTTGTCCAAAGACCTTTCAGTTCATATTTTAAATTATATAAAGTTCATGGGAATAGGCAGTAGTTCAAAATTAGTTGCTAATCAGTAACTGTAACCTGCAAAATATTGAGTTAATTCCCTGTGCTTAGACATGATGGAGCAGTGTATCATCAGGATATATTATGAAATAATACAGAAACCTGAGCTTGTATATGAAAGTTGGCTTGGAAGCCTGGGAGATATTTGGTAAGTACAGCAAGTGTTACTGGGGCAAGGCAAACTAAGTGCCAAACATTCAGAATAAGGGGAAACATGATAAAGGTTAAGCAAAAAGAGAGAAGCAAAATTATGAAGAGGGTTGACAATGAGGAATTGCCTTACTTCTTTAAGGCATTATTGTCTGTAGGCAGTGGGGCACTTTAGGTGGAGATTTGCTGGTGCAAATCTGACCACCAAAGGACTTTGTTTCTCCTTCCACAGTGTGTCCCTTCCCCATTTGTCTATATATTGCCTTTTGTTCTTGTTGTTGTCCTGCAGACGCTCCAATGAATTGCTGGTACGACATAAGCAATTCCTGTTCATTGTTTGAATGTATTAATGGGGCATCCTGCATGAATAGAACGTTTCCCAGAGAAATGCATTATTAAAGATTGTGTGTTTGCAGTGGTCATACATCATTATTTAAACATGTTTAGCATGCCTTCCTGTTTAAAGCACAAAAGAAGAGCTACTCCAGTATGGATGAGGCAATTACTAAATGTCTCTCACTTGAGAGTGACTCTGCAGGTATCGTAGCCCTTTGGAACAACTCCCTTATTAGCTGCAAGTGTATTTGATCATATTTGGCATAGATTTTGCCTGCCTTTAGGAACAGGTTGCTGCTAAGAAAAGCCAAATGCAGTTTGAGCAAACCCTCTAATCTGATTTTACTTTAGGTCATACCTTTGTCATGTTGTTTTGCTCCAAAGCTCCAGCATGCATTTCAGATGGAAACAGCCCTGCCTATGACCAGTACTAGCCCCTGTGAACGTGTCATTTATCATTTTATTGGAAGCAGCTGAAAATGCTCTAAAAATAGATGTGTGGAATGATAGACAGCTCATGATTTGTTGGCATGGAATCAAGACATGACAGAAGGGACCAGACGAGCCAATTGCATCCTCACTGCTGAGGTTACCATGGAAGCTTTAACTCTTTACACTCCCTTTGTCTCCTGCTCATGTAACTTGTGCAGTACACTTTAATTGTTATGGATGAAATGTATTTCATAGTGTAAAATCTACCTGCCCACATTAACTGAAGCTGTCAGACATGATTTAGGGAGCTATGTATTTTCCATAAATTCTCATGGGAGGATGGAGGTACCTCTGCCAAGGTCTAGAGGCCAAAAAGCAGTAGACATTCAAATTTGAAATGCTCAGTTTTGTAAATGTAAATGTATTTACATGGCAAGAGTGTAAGGGAAAGATCCCCAGTGAGGAAAGATAAAGGACAGAAAAATAGACAGGTAAAATAAGGAAAAGGGAAATCTCTTACCCAAGTCTCTTCAACTGGTTTCTTCTGCAAGCATTCCATTTCTTACCAAGTCTTCAATTCAGCCAGTTCTCAGAGTATCCTCATAACTCTGAAGGTTTTTCCTTTTCTGTCATTTCAATATATTTACCTCCTTCAGCAAGATAAAATATTTAAATACCTCCTTGTTTAATGCAGACATCCCACAGCTTCCTCCACAAACCACTCGTCAGTTTCTTCCACATACAAATATTGAATTCTATCTTTTCAACTTCACAGACAGTGTGTGAAGAAAATAATGACTTTTAAGACTTAAAATATTGTGCTTTCCGAATTGATACCCAGAGCAGATGTAGTGATAGGAACCTTTTTTCTTTTTAACTTCCTATTTTCTTAACCAAGTAACAGGAAAGTCTGACAAGAGCTGTGGGGAGCCTCTCTTCTTTCCAGTTCTTTTTTTCCATTAAACTTAAAGATTTTTGAAACCCAGCATATCAACAGATAGGTAAATGGCAGTATTTAGAGTGTCTCATTTCTGGGACAAATAATTTTTCTACTTTTCTCAGTACTTAAACACCAAAGGAATATTCCTCTTAACTTCTGTTTTCTAGAACCCAAATAAGAGAGGTAAAAGTTTCAATCAGATTTCCTTTGGCCTTTCTGATAGTACACGATAAATCCATTACAATATCTCTCTCTGCCTTGGAATTTTCTTCTGCCATAATCCAACATTTTGCTTTCTCACAGAAACATTACAGGTTTTCAAATAAATGCCCTGGGTAGGAAAAGAAAATGTATCTTGTTTAGCTTCAGTCTCAAAAATATATGTTCCACTTTGATTTCAAGCTAATAAATAAATATGCATTCTGTTTTGCATGGTTTACATTCATAGTTGTTATATCTGTTCCTCATGGCAAGCAGTGCCATAATTTTAACTGAAGTATGAAGATATATGTAGAATGGTCTTGTCTTTCTATGAGCTGAATGTGTTGTCACGACTTAAGGAGTCTGTCTTTGCGCAAACACAATTTCAGAAATCCAGGATTTATTTGGAGCTCCTGGACTCTACGGAGTACAGCGGATTACCTGGAAGTTTCAGCATATATACAGCAAGTCACTGGAAACTCCTAAACATCAGACAGAATATTTAAAGTTGTAGCTTCAGACAAGCTGAAATCTGGCTACCAGACATGCTCAGGTGAGTTTTTTCGCAGCTGATCTTCACTAGGCCCTGTGTGATTTGCAGTCAGCAGTTCTATGCAAAAGTCCAAGGGATTCTCCTTGCTATGGAAATTATTGCATCTCTGCAGAGCAAAAGCAACACAGATCGGGCAGGCAGGGCATGTCCTGGCTCACTGCTCTCATTGGATATGTAATAACAGGTCAGTTTCAGGGAATGGCAAAATGCAGAAGTTCTGCTATTAGTTTAATCCATTTTATGGGTTTGTATTATGCATTACCCAGAAGGTGTTCCAATAGCATGTGTGATTCAAATCAAAACTCATCAGAGCTATATGCACATGAACTCAAAAGTTTATCACCCTGTAATTTTTAAGTGCTTCCAGGCCTTTTTTTCTTCCATTCAATATTAGTAGAGAGCTATGAACTGAGTTTTGGATTCTGAGGTTACTATCAAGTCAATGTCTGTATTATTATTATGTCTGTTCTTTATTTCCAGAATATAAAAAGTAGTTTGTCAACTCCAGTGTTTTTGCTATACCATCTAACAAAATGCAAAATGAGGAGAAATGGTTAATAACAATCAGGCAGTAAATTCAGCTGCTTCATTCTGGTGTCTTCCACTTGTTCCTACAGTGCTGAAATCAAGATTTGATAATTCTTTGGGAAAAGGTTGGAACAAAGGCAGTGCGAAGATAAGTTCTTGCATCCCTGAGTCTTTTTAGCTGCAGTATTACCGGAAGCCATTATGTCATGTAGCATCCTATGCCACTTCATCCACATTTTTCACACTTTTAAAGAGTTTGTGAGCTTCAACTGTTGATTAAGCCACTATGGTTGAGACTCCTTGTGAAGAAACTCTTTATCTTGAAGAAAAAAATTTCAAAGAATTTTGGAGACACTTTAATTTTGACCCTGTAGCTAGATGTTATTTTGTAAATTAGTCTACTTCTGACTTTTCCAAAATACTTTTTTTTTTTTCACAGCAAGAGCTGTACTCTGCCTTCTCTGTTTCAGTCTTTCACAGCAGCCTAACACACTTAAAACAATTACAGTAATTGTGACAACCCCTCCCCAGAATGTTGTAGATACTTTAAGCTTTGTTACAGCTGACAGACTGAATACCAAGATGGACAACAGGATATGCTGATTATACTTTTAGCTCTATAACTGTGTTATGAAAAGGAGCACTTTACCCCTTTATTTTTTCCCTATCTAAATATTCCTGCAAAGCACTTTTGAGAAACACTTTGTGATTTTGGGGAAGGTGTGAAGTCCTGTGTACTGTTGGTTACAATATGGGAAAAGCAAATGTATATATAAATGATGCAGTTCCCAGAATACACTAATACATTGATAGAGTTGAATTCATTGTAGAAATTGAATTTTTCTTTGCATAGAATCCAACTCATAGCCAAGAATATTTACCCAGTAAAGTGCTACTTGTCAGTATTCCTCTCAAGGTAAAATACCAGATCTCATTATCTGCTTCAATACACCACAGTAACAATGAGGTCTATTGCTTTTCACAGTGTTATTATTGCTGTTATCCCAATCATATGAAGTGAGATTAACTAGGTTCACAGGATTTTGATAAGAATGCAATAGGATGTACAAATAAGGGTTTTTCTTAAATTGAAAATAAAGGACCAAAGAAAAGAAACATAATTGAAAAGCTATGACTCATTTCTATAAAAAACTGAGGTGCATGCCTATTCATGTACCTTCTATTTTTAAAACTGTAATGACAGTCTAAGGCGCTCCATCAGTCTGTGTTAAAGCAGGCAGAAATATTGAGCTGAATTTTGTTTGTGAAGGTCCTTTATTTGGTATTATCTGCCACATTAAAACAGCCTAGCCTAAATAAGGCCCTGGATTTCTATCCAAGTTGGGTTTTGGGGGTTCTGGGGGAATGGAAGTCTGGGATGCTTGTGATTTCCTTTTTAAAGAGCTTCATTATACTTTTGGTAGCAAAACTTTTTATTTGACTACAGTTATACAGAATACAAAGTGTCTGTTTTCGGAAAGACTAAAGGTCTTTTCTTAAGAGCAAGTTCCTTATCTATTTCTGCAGAGAAAGAGTTATGGCAGGAGGCTTCCACTGGGGCCTGTGTTGCCCCATGCAGATGCTAACAGCTGGCAATCCCTCTCTCCCCTCATCACACAAGCTGGGAGAGAAGGCTTGAAGTCATACCTGTCCCCTGGGTAAGTTAAGACATAAATTGACATCTGAAAAACTAGTTAGTAAGTAGACACAACTTCATCAGCTGTCCTTTGCATCAGTTATTAACCAGTTGCACAGGAATATGTAGCAGTTGTAATAAGACCAATCAGTCCTCAACCTCCAGGCTCCAGCAATACAAGTGCTTCACAGAGAACATTTCCATGTTTCCATATGCTCTCCAAAAGCACTGCCAATAGGCTGCAAGGCCATAACACAGCTGTATAGAAATAGTAGAGAATACCTCATTCTGTCTTTTCATTTTCAGTTAGCAAAGTCAAACATAATCTTGAGCCTAAACTGTAAAATGTAAGCATCACCTTCAAAAAGAGAAAAAGTCATGCTTTGCAGTGTCCAGCCAACCCTGGTCACTTTTCTAATCCTGGCACACATATTAAATACCATATACGAGTGTGCCAGCATACTGTTTAGTACTCTAGTACTAAATAAATGTCATGTATCATTTTAAACTAGTAAACTTTTACACCCATTTTGTACTTTGTAAAGGACCATGTTTTACAAAACAATGGCAAATTAAGTCCAGTACCTTTGGGACCACTGATTTATGTAGGTCTTGTTGCTCACAGATTGTGTTACAGATTGCATGGAGGTTTTGCTTTTTTTTGCTTGTTTGTTTGCCTTTAGCTGAGCTCCTTCAATTAGGAGGAGAGTCATTATCTCACATATTAATCCTCTGATCTCTGTGAAATCTCATGTTTTCTCATTCTTTCTCTTACTCAAAATGGGATTGTGTCTACACTAAGGCAGAAGCAAAAGTGTATCCAGATGAGTCTTGGTCCAATTTATTTGGATATCTTTCTTCTTTTCTAACAAGACACAGCAAACCTCAGCCAAACCATTTTATTTTCTGCACACAGATGCACAGGAAATCCATCTGTCTTTTTGGACACTGTAGCAGATGCTATCCTGTTTTCCAGCATCCCTTTGAATTCTGCTCATGGAAGACCCACGCTTCATTTGTACTTGATTTTCATTTAATTTATCCTGAACCTTGTAATAAAGCTCTCTAGTGTTCAGTAAATTACACTGAATTGAAAGCCAGCCACATAAACTGTTAACATGCAATGAGACAGTTATTTAGGTCTCATCTCTGCCAAGGGATCAACACATTCAAGAGCAGAATAATTTATATGTTGAATATTTGCCAGCAGCTCCCTCAGTTCATAGCAGTTTCTCTGCTGGGACAACGAATTTCTCCAAAAGAGTTCATGAGGTCAAAAATACACTGGCGTTTTTCTTGAGTAAACACTATAATTTTTTATTTATTTAAAAAATTGAAATTGTTTTCACAATTCACGAACTCTATGGCTACACCTAATTTCATTTATCTTTCATTTAGTGCAGTGCTCAAAAGGGAAAACCATTGCACCCAGACATTCTTGGTATTTGCAGGGTTTCTGGCAGGACTTCCTTTCCCAGTGTAATGGACAAACAGACTGCAAGTCTCCAGGTCCTGTTTGTTCTTTTCAGTGAACATGATCATAGGATGTTGTATTCACATGAGTCAGGGATATATGCTAACCTCCATTAAAAAATGTATCCCTCAGATAATTTTGCTGACTGAAGCTGATCTGAATTTGAGGGGCCAAATGAGTTTATAGAAACAATGGTATTTAATGGTTTCCTGATTAGATAGAAACCATATTCCCTCCAGACTTCTTAGTTCTACCAGACTTCTCAGTTCAATCATGTTCCACTTAAATATAAAGCTTAGATGCTGTGCTTCATTTTATTAACATGTCATTTAGGATATGATGCACGTGGGATGACATTCTCAATCTATGTAACAACACAGTCAATGCCTATGGAAGCTCTTAACCAAAATGAGGAAAAATAGAGGAAACAATACAATATAAAACAAAATAGTCAGTAGTCAGTTTTAATGAGAGTTATGTTTTCCACAGCTGTGGAATAATTTAGAATTTATTCTGAATGGTTCTGAGACTTCTGTATTTGTATGTTAGGAAAAATGTATTTTCCTAATTTTTTTTTTAGTTTGTTTATTTTCCAGTTTTGAAAAAAATGTTTTAAAAATAGCCAGAACATCTTAGATACTCAGTTTTCTAGTTAAAAAAATAAATGCACCAGAGCGTCATAAATAGTATTATATGAAAGTATGAAAATTAAGTGACTGTTTCAAAGAATTCTAGTAAGCTTTAGTTTAAATTTTTTGTACCAGATCTGCTTCTGTGAGGGACAGGTTGACAGAGATGTATGCACAGACAAGAATAAGTGGGATCAAACAGCAGCAAAAGATACTGTGGAAAACACTGGGTTGGGATTGGGTTCAACTTCCACAGAGGGATGAAGTACTAGAGTTTGGGGGTGTGTGCTCTATTCTTTTTATTTCTTTATGTTTTTTAGGTCTGTCAGTAAAGTACAGTGCAAGACACTGGGCTAGGTGAATTTCTGAGAGTCCTTAAAATTCTAAAACTTTGTAATTTGGAATCTACAGAGTTCTTTGAAAAATATTTTTAGTTGATGCTTCTCTAAGAACTTTTTTTTTTGCTCTCTGTATTTTAAATCTTCTTTCCCAAAGGCAAATACGTTTTTTTTTGTTTTCTTGCCTTGCATAGGCCATGCTTTCCATGGGCTCATTCAACTTCAGTGATCCCATTTTTTGAAACATAAAGTGTAAGTTCTTTAAGAATTTAACTCTCAGCGGAATGAGCTGCACCTCTGATGGCGGCTGCTAAAATATTGCTGTGGTTTCAGATAATTAGTATATTAAATCATTAGTTTGACACTTGTACTATTTTTACGGTATGAAATAGTGATGTGGGAATAGGACAGATTTTAAAGCTTCATGCACAGAACAAGTTTCACCAATGTAAGTTATCAGAATGAGGAATGACTCCCTGCAAATTATGCAGTTTTTCAAAATGTCTCAGAATTTATTCTGAGGAAGAAAGAAACCCCAACAGTCTGATAACCTTCCCTCCCTGCAGAACATCTTTAATTGTAGGCATATCTCAAAAGTTTTCATACCTATTTAATTATTGGGTTGTAATATGTCAAATTTTTTTTCTTTTACTGTCCACTTGATTTCATTTTTTTAAAATGAGAAGCTGTGAAATACCTAATATTGATAACTTCTGAAAGCCACTATTACTAAGCAAATACTAAGAACATAATTAACGTCTCATTGAGAAGCATCAGCATTACTCTGATATCACAAACTTAATATTGTTGGAGCTGGCACATAAATATTTAGCTTAGAATCATACTCTGAGACTCCACAGCCATTTTTACGTACGATTCGCAGCTTATAGGGACTATAGCATAGTTTTAAAAGTAATTCTGGGTACTTTCTGAATATTGCATCAAATTCTTCCTTGATCTATTCCCTCCATTTATCAGAACAAGCCGCTCCATTATTTTTACAGAGACTAGCAAGTAGGTTAAATCTATTGTAAAGCAAAAACTCTACATCTTGGGCTTTCTTTTGTAGCATTTTATCCTGGGCTTGCTAGTCTCTTAATTAGCATGTCATAAGGTCACCAGCAAGGTTACAATCTATAAGGATACCTGGATCTGTGAAAAAAACATGTGATGGAAGTTCAGTTCCTCCTGTAGTCAAAACCATGACAGACCTATTAAAAAAGTTCATGATGGAAAGCCACAGCAACGATGTTGCTTGGGGTGTCACAGATAATGTGCTGAGGATAGTGCATACATCTGTAGTGGACAATAGACAGTAGAACAGAATCCCAATATTGAATGGGTAGAGCATCATGTGCATTTCATACTAATGTGTTATTCACAGTGAAATACTAGATGGGAAGAGGTGGTTAATATGTGACATGAATAAAGTACTGATCTAAGAGTGCTCATTTGAAACACAACTGAATTGTCAAAATACAGTAATCTGGGGCTCAACTGCAAGGTAGTCTCCACTGCAAGAATAATTCAGGCTACAACCTGGAAAAAGCAAAGACAAATTTTATCCTTATAATCTGATGTTCATGTTTCAAATTGTTAGTGCTGGGGACATAGGAGATCAGAAAAAACTTTGTTCAAAAGAGGAAGCTACAGAAGAACACATGCTGCTAGTAATTGGCTATGTAATCAGGAAATAATGCAAGGATACAAAACAGCTGGAGAAGATGAAGAAAAATTTTACTGACATGAAAATTCTGCAAGCAACAAGATGAAATTACTGCTTCAAAAATAAAGATCTAAAACTGCCAGCAATTTAGTAGTCAAATACACAGGCCATGTCAGTTAGATTTCAAAACAGGTATCAAAAAGTGACAGCTTTAGCTTTGTAATGCTTCTAGAAGTAAAATCATGGGAAAAATTCTGAGCCTGGTTCTGTTGCTGGAAGGTGGAAGACACACATTGGGATTCTGTGGGGATTCTACTTTCACTGAGGAAGTCGTGGAGTGTGGAGAAGGTGGATTTTGGGAAACAGAAGTAAACTCCTTGCCTTCTACCTATGGGCTGCCTTCCTCATATGCAGCAAGACTAAAAAGTAGTGCACTCTGCTCCAGCCATCAATGTTTCTACATTTGCATTTCTGTGGAAAAGTTCTCTACTGATGTCTGTTCCCTTGGGCTTCCTCTGCCAGACCCTGCTGTTTGCTTTGAGCAGAGCTCAGGTTTACCCTTCTGATGCAAAACACAGCAAATGGGTCAGAGGGATATTCCTCACAGGGAAGAAAACCCAACCTGAAATTAAAAAGGAGGAATTTTGCATTTGAAACATACTGATAATGTGAAAAGAATGTAAGATATGAGTCTCTGTTACTTCCAGCCACTCCCATGCTGTGTATATAGGTATGTATATATTTCATTTCACAGTTCTCCTGTCCTCTGATAAGGCTATATTCCTGGCTGAATCTACATTACATTCTAAAACTAGTTTCTAGGTAGCAGCCTATGCTGGTTTAAAGATAAACCAGCAGGAGAAATGAACCCAGATCAAGAGAGATTATAAGTCAGAGTTACAATTTAATAAAAATATTACAATAAATGCAATGACACAAAGAGAAATTGGTTTTAACCCACAGAACTCAGAAGTATAACCCAGCACCCTGGGACACAAACACAATGGTGTTTGTTAGCCCCTGTGCTGAGACCCACATGGTTCCCCTGAGTCCAATGTAAAAGGAAGAGAAAAAAAACCTCTTGGTGCAGATGACCATCACAGTCTAGTCGAGAGTGGTGGTCTCCTCCTGTCAAGGTTCTGGCCCTCCTCTGGATCCAATGAGTGGTTCCAGAATTCTCCAAACCCCAAGATTATATAGCCTCAGGTTCAGGTGGGAACACCCAGTACCTCCCCCAGGGTGGGGAGTTCCGTAATGGATAGTTCAACTCTGTGAGCCATAGGGTACTTTTGGAATCATTGATGGCCCATTAGCAGACATGCCCCCTTAGGCTGGGTGTGGAGGTGCCTACGACTTCCTGGAGGGGAGTTACCACAGCTCCTATCTTACAGTCTTCTTTAATACCCAGTTTACATCCTGGAGGGGAGTCGGTGTGCCCTGGGCAGCTGCTGCAAATGATTCATTTTTTTTAACACTTCATGAGAAATTACATAGGCGGTGGAGAATACTCAGCTTTGATCACACCCACACAGTGATAAACTTGTCCTGGCTGCTGAACTAGGACACTTTGGGTGCTTTAGCAATTCTCCAAACTAAACCTTATAACTGAAACCAAAGAGGTGAAGTAAATTAGGGAGAAGGACTTGCAAGTATTAGGCTTAGGATGAATGAAGGAAAACTGAGGAAATAAAATAAGAGTCATTCCTGGGTCGGGGTACGAGCTCAACAGCTTTTTAATGAGTGTTGGCAGTAAATGCATATTTGCACTTATGCAAGGCATTAGAGTATTACGGGGCAAAATTAGGAGAGGTAGGAGAAAAGATTGTATTAGGCATGAAGTGTACCGTTTGACTAGTCAGACTGTTATGAGTTTGGCTTACAGTGTAAGCCCAATGTTTTTTCTCAGAAGGAAAACTATAGGGGAAAAAAACCCCCAAACCAAAAGAAATAAACACCACAAAACCCCCAAAACAACCCCCCCCAAAAAAACACAACCCTTTCCTAAAGAAAATCAGATTTATGTCTTCTCCCTAAATAGATTATTAAATCAGACATTTTAAGCCTTTCAGGTTTCATTTTAGGACTGATTTTTGAGACAAAGAAACAAATTCAGAGGCATATAGAATAGTCCAATTACTTTTAAAATGTAATTTTAGTTATTATTGTTAATGCAAGCAGGGATTAAATAACAATTATTCTTGATGTCAAAGACTGACATGAGAAAAACAGATTACCTCAACAGCAAATTTCCAGGTTGAAGTAATCTGAAAGCATGTACTTTAGATACTACTCTATTAGTTTCACTAAGACCTTAAATAGTCGTTGTTCTGAAGGGATTCAGGATGTGAGTTTGCATCCTTGACTCAGAGTCTACAGGAAACACATGCGTGGAACAGATAGCAAAAAGATGCAGAGTATTGGCCCAAGATTGCATAAGATGCTTTTGATATTAGAATTGTAGACAGGTTGATTGTAGTGAGCTTTGTTTTCTTGTTTTACACAAATGTTTTTAATGTTTTATTGTTTGAACTGTTGCCTATTCCTGTGACAATTGACCCTCAAAAACAGTTTTAATGGAGAAAGATACATAGGTTACTTTTATTGGAAGCTTCTAAGGCACACACCAGAAGGCCTGCACACACATGACCAGGAATTTTACAGTTTTATAACTTCTCTAGGAATTTACATATGAGATATCGATAACCAAACATGATCTTCATTTCCTTCTGTGCCCCACCCATAGGGGTCCTCAGAAGTGCCCCTTGGAGATCTTCCAGGACCTCTAGGCCTTCTTCTTGTGTTTTGTCTTCTTGCTATCTACAGATGGCTTCTCACAAACACCATGGCTTTACCGGGGCATGAGAAAGCTTACAATTTGTGAGAAAGAGCTTTAGTAACTGACTTCAGGATGTGAGCAACTTAGAAGAATCTGTGCAACTTATATGTTTTTAAGAATCTACAAAAACACACTAAAATCCTTAGGCATCAGAACATCAAACATAAGAAAAATCCCTGAAAAAAACAAGACTCTGAAAATTGCAAGAGGGTATAAGCAAAAAAATTTCAGAATTTAGGATGCTGTTATTGAGTAGTTAATACAAATTATGCTGCTGCACATGACCAATGTAGGTTTTTTACAAATTATTTACTTTTTATATTTTCTACTTTAACAACATAGGAACACAGACAGGAAGCAACCTCCTGAGTAAGTAGAGCCAGTCTACTGTGCCAGTAGGCGCTAGATAGTATAATTATATGCATAAATTTACTGATGTCTTCGCTGAAAAGGGCTATTCTCCTGTACCACCCTCCCTAGAAAGCTCTTCTGAAACCTCATTGCTCCAGCAATTCACAATCTTCATTTTCTTTTTAGCTTAAATTTGTTCATAGTCAACCCACCTTATTTATTCTTATGCCAACACTGATGTTAGATTAAATAGCTCATGTCTCTCCTTGGTGAATTCTCCCTTCATTTATTTATAGACAACCATCATATCCTTCTAAGTCTTCATTTTTCTAAGGCAAACAAACCTCGTTTTCTCGTGTCCTCTGTGTTGACAGGTTTTTTGTCGTTTTGATCACTGTCATAGACCTGTTCCACACTTGGGCCAACTTCAGTTCATTTTCCTTTACAAGTCCTGTCTTTTACATTCTCTAATTAATCTTACAGCCCTGGAGATGCTTATTCACATCCTTATTTTTTCAATCCATCTCTACCTATTGTCCTTATCCATCTCACATCCTAGCCTCTATACTAGGGAATGGATTCTTCATTCTGTTTTCAGAGTATATAGCTTGAAAAAAATTACAGAGTTGCTCTACTTTCAAGATCCTGATCTCTTCAGAGCAGTTAGCTTCCCCTGATTCATCAGAAACTGTCCTGTAGAAATTGAGATCCTTTGTTAATGACATCTGTTTATTTAGGTTCTGATTTATTTTTCAGTTGAATCAGCTTGCATTCAAATCATACAGGTTTTATTTATTTTTTTCACTAGCACATTTATAATACTCTGACTTCATATAAATTAAATATCTTTACAACTCCTCCAAAAAGACAAAAGAAGGAAAACCTCAGGGCAGTCTGTATACAGCTGTGTCCAAGAAGTACAAAGATAAATTTTATTATCTTAATAATGTGACATTAGGTGAAAGCATTCTTCATCCAGATGTGGTGAACCCATTTCTCCTTACATGTGGTGAACCCAATCACCAATGACAGTTTTTCCCAAGATGTTGGTAAGTTACTTTTACAACTTAAAAAGTGTTACAAAATGTAAACCATGGCTAAAAAAATTAACTAGAAATTAATTTACTGCGATGTAGCTATGTTGATTGACAAACTAAACATGTGATTTTGATTCCTGGGCTTTGAAGTATCAAGATTTTCCTACAAAATAGTGAACTGTAGAATCAATCTGCCTGGCAACAGAAGGAGTTCAGCACTTGCCAGAGGTGGTTATGGCTTCCCAAATGAAATCTTTCATGTCTAATATAAAAATGGAATGATTCCATTCCCTGTTATCCTTTGTTTCCTACTGCCATGTTCCAAGGTGCAAATGCAAAATGATTCCAGGAAATGGTTGTAGCTATGATTCCAGCTTCCATGCCATTCTTAACTATTCAGGTACAACGTGCACAGATATAAGTAACCAAAATAGCAAGAAACACATTGTCTAAATATTTATGAGCATGAGTTTCAAAAGTGAAATATCTGGAATTCTTTTGTTTTGTTTGTTTTTCAGTTTGTTTGTTTGTTTGTTTTTTTTCTGTTTGACACTACTTTTCAAAAAGAAAAAGAACAAAAATAAGAAGAAAAAGTCTGGATGCTCTTCTGTTTAAATATAAATGCTGACTTTCCAGAGAAAGAGGAACAGCAAGAAAGAGGAGTGAGGGGCATTGACATCCTCAGGGAAAATTTCATCTCAAGAGAACTGACCTTTCAGAAAAAGCAAATTAAATTATCTTTCTCATCTTTTACTAGTGCTGTGACATCATTAAAATTCACGTTATATACCAGCATGCTTTGTTTTGTATTCATAACCTTAAACCAAAATTAATCAGTTGTCACATAGAGTTAACATATTTGTTAATGGTGCCCAAGACAAAATATGCATTGTCTCAAGAAGACTAACCATACTGTAAAATAACACAAACATTGTAGGCAAAGTCTTCCTCACCTTGTATCAATCTTTGGAAAATGAAAATCAGTCCAGGACAAACTGGGTTAGGGATGAAAGGGTTCCTGAATGAAGAAAAAACAGTAAATGTGTTAATTAATAGGGTCCCCGAAGTAGTGAGACACTAATAGTTGCCAATCAAGAGCTGACAACTCCCAAGCACACACTCCACACTCACTCAGAGGGTGAATAAAGAAGCAATTTATTAAAGAAAGTGCCGACCTATAAAGGGTAGGTTAGCAAAGATACACAAAACTGGGTGGAAACTTAAAGGGGATTGGGGGAAAGTGAGTCAGCGACCATTAAACATCCAATAAGAATAGAGTCTTAGAAAGAGGAGGGAATCTGAGGGGAAGGATTTGTAACTTGGACATGATTGGGTGAGGGCAGGAGCAGAGTGGACAACTGACAACTGGATAGGCAATGGGGAAACACTCATCAAATGACAGAAGAACTAACCAATAGGAACCCAGGGATTGGGGCAGAATAGGCTGAAAGGACAGGCACATTGCTGGTGCTTAATGAGCAGGTTGATGACTCATTTGGAGAACAAAACCTTGGGGAACACAGGGGACGAGAAGGAAAGGGTGGTGATGACACTGCAGGAAGGTGATAACGACGGGGAGAGGAGATACAGAAAACTTTCTTAACTAAAAACCATACAAATAAAATGCATAATTTCAAAATTTCAACAAGAAGTCCCTCATGTATGCATCTAGTAAGGTTCAGCTGTATTTACAACACAGCTGCGTGCTTCCCAGCACTGTCCTCCTCTGAGGTCCATTTCAGCATTTTCCCACAAGGCACTACCCCTTTTGTAATGCTTGGAAGAAAGGAAGAGTGAGAACAGTAACCTCTGGAGACCAGTGTTGTCCTTACCAGGAGCCCTTTCTATCACTCTGTTCGGCTCATGAGTACCCTATTCTCCTATTTTAGCTGTTACTGCAATATTTGCTATGGAAAATCTCAGCAAACATGACTTAGTCTGTAAACCCCTTCATTTAAGATCTGTTGAGACTTTGGATTTCCAAAAAAAATAGGACATTGGAGTTGATGAAACAATCTCAGTATCTCAAGGCTGTTGTAGTGAATGGAGAGAACTGAACATTATGAAGATAAGTTATAAAGTCTGTGTGCAACATCAGCTAGGAAAAATAGAAAAGGAGAAAGATCAAGAAAAGAAAAGCCAATTCCTTTCCAATAAAAAATCCTATGAGTAATTCTGGGTGGATTTTTTCAGTTCCAGTGTGTTAAAACCAAACCAAACCAAACAACACCAAACTTTTTGGAAGTTGTTTGTTGTTTTCATTTTTGTTTGTTTGGGTGTGGTTTTTTGTTGTTGTTCTTGTTTGTTTATTTTGGTTATGTACGTATGTATATTTTAGGGAAATATAAAGGCAGACAGATGGGCAGACAGAGAGTACATACTATGGATTTCAGTGAGAACACTGCTACTGTGCATGAGCATTTCAGTCTCTCAGTTTTATGAAAATTATTTTATATATCCACATAGCACCTTAGTAAAAATATAATAAAATAGAGTCAAAATGTATCATTGTGGAAAAGTAAAAGAAAGGAAACCCTAAGAGTTTTCCTCAGAGTAATCCCCAGAGTAACAAAACATGTCAATGAAGAGCTAAGAGTTGGGTTAACGTACCTACATGTCCAGATGCCTTTCTTCATAACATTGCAAATAAGAAAATAATCCTTACACTATAAATTTGACTTCTCTCTGAACAAGATATTTATTTGCTTTTGTAGAACAGTCTGTGCCCATTTGCATTAGAAAAATATCTTTCTTTGTTTAATATAAAAAGGAATAATATATAGCATATGTCCTACTGATTTTAAATAATTAAAAAAAAAATCATAGAGTAAATACTTCAGTTTATGTTGTGTACACTGTCTTAAGACCAGGTCTTTTCCCTTCATATATTTGCACAAGTCCTTCAATTTCAGTGGGCACAAAGATTTTACTGTGGTAATAAAAATAATATTTTCAAATCTTTGTGCAACATGAGAAGATGTTCAAAACCAGGTAGATTCTGAAGGTGTTTTACTTGAGAAAGAAAATGTGATTTTTGGTATGTTCTGAACATCCTTTAAAAATCACAGTATTTGAAAGTGACACAAAAAACCCACTTCCCCAGGTCATCTGTCTTTCAGTAATCATTGCCATTGATTCAAAATAACATCTAAAAACTGGGGTACAGGAACAAAGCTGAGGAAGAAGAATGAGACTGAAAAGCTAGTCAGCCTATATTCAGTTCCAAGAAAAACAGAAATGATACAATATTTAACAATTTGTAAATGCCTGGCAGTCATGGAAGTGTTATACCACCACCAGAGTGGATTTCTCAAGAACAGTTCATTTAATTTCCACCAGTAGTAGAGCAATGAGTTTTGTGAGGAGTATCAGGAAAGAATGAGTAGTTGATAAGCAGTACAGTTCAGATATCACCACTTTTGTTCACTGCCCACTGTCCTTTCCCTGGATACCACTGAGTGACGCAGTCTTGATCTTCTGGGAGAGGACCAGACCAGCGTCAGGGGTTCTTGGCTGCCCGTGAGCTCTGAATGT
>JAOXXN010000471.1:55111563-55123440 GCA_026770055.1 Myrmophylax atrothorax
GGGGTGTGTTTTTTGTTTCTTTGTTTTGTTGTTGTTTTGGGTTTTGTTTTAGTGGTTGTTATTGTGGTTTTATTCCCATGGAAGAGATTCCTTAAATACTGCTACATTAACTGATAAAATGATGTATTATAATAATGCATATTTAAAGATGGGAAGAAGGAGACCACTTATATGTTCTTTAATCAACTTCCTATCCTCTTCCATCACAATCAAAAACTATTTAAAGTACCTTTTCACCTAAGCTTCTGAGTGCAGCCTGAGTATCACACAACACTTCTGCTAAGGAGTGCAAAACAAAATCAAAACCAGACAGATAACTCAATTTCCAGTGAAAGGGAAGTGAGCCCCTGGAAGTACTTATCACCAGAATAACAAAAATCAAAAAAGGAAAGAGGTAAATACCAAAGATAAAATCCATGACTTTGGAACTTTTAAGCATGGAACAGACTGCCCAGGAAGGTGGTAGTTACCATCCATGGAGGTGTTTAAGAAACTACTGGATGTGGAACTTGGTGCTATGCTGTAGATGACAGAGTGACAACTGATCAAGAGCTGAACTCACTGATCTTAGAGGCCTTTTCCAACCTAAATGATTCTGTGATACTATAGTCCTATGACTCTCTGATTCTGTTATAGTAAAACAGGACAAGCTTTTCTGTGAAACTTACATGAGGCTACAATCTAGAGAGCTTTTTCTGCCACAGATAAAATATTCATATTTTTGGGCTAACTGAGCAAACTCGCAATGTCTAAATATTAATTTTGTGTAAGTACAAGTAAGTTAATGAGAAGCCAAGCCTGAAAGGTGTTTTATCCACTAGAATCCTGTTTCAGTATTTTTTTTTCCTAGTGTTTTTCTCAAAATTCCAAGGAAGACACATCTTGTGCTTTTTTGTGCTTAAAACAACAACAACAACAGCAAGAATAACAACAACAACAGACAACAAAACCAAAACCAACCAAACAACAAAAAAAGACAGAACAAAATAAATTTTCAATTTAATGATTCTGTGGTTTGGATTCAGTGAATTTATATTCTTTTCCTTTAGAAGAATTTAGCAATAACAGAATGTCTGTGTAATTTTAGGAGGAAAAATAAGTTTTCCATTCATTATTGACAATAGTTGAAAATTAAACTGAAAGTTTATCAATGCCAAGAAGACATAAAGACAGATTAGCCTATCAATCTATAAAGAAATTGATAGCTTTCTTAGAAAATATTCCAGCCTTTTAAATTTTCTAAAATCAGGTGTTTTTTTTTTTAAAAAAAACACCCTTGGCACCCATAAATAAAATATATCTGTAGTTTTCTTTTCTTTCTTTCCTTTTCAACTGTATTTTTTCAAATTTCTATCTCATAAATTGCATATTTTGTGGTTTCCTATCCATCAGAAATGTTGAAAGTAACAAAAGGAAAAAAGAAGTTAAACCTAAACCAGTTGCTCTATTTTGTATTGAAAGTAAGCAAATAGCATAGCAGATTTTAAATGAAACATAAAGTAAAAAAATCTTTTATAATGTTTATAATACTACAAAAATATATATAATATTTATTTTATGATATATGGGATCAAAGAGCTATGAAAAATTTTGAGAAAAAATGTTTTCTATAAAAAGCAATTATTCTGGGCTCCCAAAGTTTAAGCAACTACTTGTTGCAGGTTTCTGACAAACTCCAGATCAGAACATGCCCATGAACAAAGACTGTAAAGCTCATTTTCAGACAATTGCCTGCAGCTAATCCATCTCCTTTGCAGTAGCCTTTGTCTTACCATCTTGGCTTTGGTTTTGGGGTTTTATTTCCATTTTCTTTTTTTTTTTTTCATATTTTCTATAACTTAGGGTGTGCCTGGTAGCATAGATCTTGCAACAGTTTTGGGGGCATGTTACGACCCACCCCAGAAGGGGAGGGTAACCCAGGTTCTTGTTAGTAAATCCCTTGGGCTGAATTAGAGTAAGACTATATTGAATAATCAGTGTTTGTAAATGTATGTGTGTAGAGTTCATTTTGCAACAATTTTGTTTCAGAGATAAACAGGTATGTTGCTGCTTTGGATGTTATCTATAGTAAAGCATAACTCTTAAGGAAATGTATAAGGGAGAGAAAGAGAAAGACAAAGAAAGGATAAGGGTCATTGTCACCACCCATTCCATCCAGTGATGAAATTTGGTAGTTGCAGCTTCCATGTCTGTTGGTTCAAGAGGTGGTTGCCGTCCTGTTGAAGTGATGGTCTTGATCTGTTGGGACTGGGGGAAGGGCCCCACAATACTCAGACATCATGAGTTACTATACACTTCAAGCTCAAGTGGGAACACCTTGTACCTCCCCCTGGGTGGGGAATTTTACAATGGATAGTAGAATCATAGAATCATAGAATCGATTGGGTTGGAAAAGACCTCTGAGATCATCAGTCCAACCCTTGGTCCAACTCCAGTCCATTTACTAGATCATGGCACTCAGTGCCATGTTCAATCTCAGTTTAAAAACCGCCAGGGATGGCGTATCTACCACCTCTCTGGGCAGCCCATTCCAATGCCTGATTACTCTCTCTGTAAAGAATTTTTTCTGATATCCAACTTCAATTTCCCTTGGCAGAGCTTAAGCCCATGCCCCTTTGTCCTATTGCTGAGTGCCTGGGAGAAGAGACCAACCCCCATGTGGCTAGAACTTCCCTTCAGGTAGTTACAGAGAGTGATGAGGTCACCTCTGAGTCTCCTCTTCTCTTGTTGCAGTTGTTCCCCTGCTCATTTTTTTCTGCAATAAAGGTGCTGATTTCTATTGTAAATTCCTCCTTAGATGCTAAATTATTAAGGGATTTAAAGAGTAAATCCTTTACCATGAATATACTGCATGTGGCAATGCCAGTACTGCAGACTGTCGTGGATAGGCCAGTGGCTGTTACTGGTATAAGATACCGGGTCAGTCCTCTGATCAGTATTCCTGTATTTCACTGCCAATGTTTTCCATGGAAAATATTTTGTTTAGCAAATGTTACTAAAGTTAGAAAAAATCAAAAATTATAAGCTTGCTTATCCTCTTCCTTGCCCAATCCTGGATGTGTTCAAAACCATATTGGATGGGACTTTGATCAAACTGGTCTAATGGAAGGTATCCCTGCCCATGGTGAGGGGGTTGGAACTGCATGATCTTTAAGGTCTCCTCCAATCCAACCCATTGTATGATTCCACCTTTGATTCTCAATCTATTCTTTTCAAATTTTATTTTCCAAATCAGCCCACAGAGTAAGCCTTAAAGAATTTGAGACAGCTTAGTTTTATGTTCTGTAATTACAAAAAAAAAAAATCCTGATGTACTGCTATATATAAAATGCCGTGCATTACTTGCCACATGCAACAAGTGGAGCCTCATCTTACCGAGGCAGCCGTTTTACCCGGAGAAACTGACGGACAAGTTCAAGTTAGCAAATCTCCCACCGACACATCCTTGTGCCCAGCCTGGAGGGAGCCACAGCTGAGTGCAGTGAGGGGACTCTCGCCCTGGCTGCCTGGCAGTGCACCTTCCCAACGGCAGCGGTTCCCTGCCGAGCCCCGCTCCGGCAGGCGCGGTCACCTCCGGGGGCTGCACCCGATGCCCGGCTCCCGGTCCCCGCGTTGCCCCGGCAACGGGCTCCGCGCCCGACGCTGCCTCCGCCGCGCAGTCCGGGAGCGGCTCCCGCCCGCCGGGATGAGCCGCCGGAGCTCCCTCCGCATCGTTTGTTTTTGCCGGGGGACCTCGGGGGTGCGCTCCGGGCCAGCACCCCATGGCTGGCTGGGTGTGCCGCAGCCGGACACTGCCGGCAGGCCGGAGCTGATCCCGCCGCCTCTCCTGGCCTCTGCTGGGCTAGCCGGGATGCGCTCCCTGCCGCTCCCCTCCCACTCGCCCCCTTCCCTCGCAGGAGCCTTCCGCGCCTAGTTTAATGGTTTTGCAAAGAAAGCCAGGCAGAAGAGCACTTTCCTCAGTGACGGTGATCAGACCATGACCTAACTCACCATGAACTTGGAAGGGCTTGAAATGATAGCGGTGTTGATCGTGATTGTCCTTTTTCTAAAAGTGTTGGAACAGTTTGGGCTGATTGAATCAGGTTTAGAAGGTAAGGGAGTGCTTTTCAGTGGCTTGTCATTTTTCTGTTCTGGCTATTCTTGCAGTGGGGCAATAGGCATCTGTACACTGGATTTGAGGCACTACCTGAGTCACCTCGAGAGGGACGTACACATCAGTGGCTCTCTGATGTGGATGTTAGAGTTGTGGTGGTTTAATTTTGCAGGAAAAAGAAACTGCTATCCTGAAAACTGCCAGTGTAAACTTAGATGTTAAACAAAGATAATTGCCTTGAAGTCTGAATTGCTTATTCCTGTTTGAAATCTGCATATTTAAAGTAGTAGGGGTCAAAACAGATTTCAGGATGTTAAAGAGCAAAGACAGTAATATTGCCTTAAAACTGTCTTATACTCTAGTCAAAATTGTTTTGTAATTTATTCATGTTAACATCATCTCTACTGGAATTGTTATAAGGCAAATATATATAGTGTTTTAAAACCTGTTGAATATTTCATTTACTGTTAACATTTTAAAATGTGCTTGAGGAAGAACTACAATACATTCAAAATAAGCAACTTGAACATTCACTCAGAGCAATCAAGTGCAAGTTTTGTTGCTTGATGCTTTGTTTTCCTAAGATCCCCTCCTTTATTAGCAATACTATTTCTTTATAAAGCAGTAAAAATGAAAAACAAGAAGCTTACTTTATTTTAAATGTGCCTTTTATGTGAGAAGGCTAGTGTAATATTGATTATTTTTACCTTATTTGTAAGAGTGCTGTTATTCTTACCCTATGAAGAATTAGTCTAAAGAAAGCACTGACTGCAGCATGGTTGATAATGTAAATAACAATCATTGCATGCCAGTGTTCTATTAGGTTCCAGTCTGAAATGGTCTGTTTCTCAAATAGTGAAGGAATATTGTATTCCCAAATCTTCCTGTAAGCTAGCATTTGAGTAGTGTATATACTTATGCCTATGAAAGGGAGAACTTTGTTGACAGAGGTTGCAGATTCCTGTGTTAACATGTAAGAATGTGATCAAAATTTGGTCTGATGAAAAGGTCTAAAGTAATCCTGTTTATGTAACCCTTTCAAGAAATGCAGTCTTATCTTCAAGTGTTTTTAAATAAGGAAGTCACTCAACTGGTTCTCTGAGGTGCTGTCTTTTGTGGACTTGCTAGTATTGATTACAGAATCTTAAAGCTCTGCAGGGATAACAAAAATACATTACCAAGTGCATTTTTATAAAGAATTTATAATACATGCTTTTGAGTTTAAATGGCAATGGAGAGATTCCCTTCAAACGTGTGAACTTCTGATTTTCTTTTTGTGCTGTGGAGAGTTGTAAATAGAAATGTGAATGAACTTGAGAAATGTTATAACAAAAGTTATTTCCAGCAGTAGAGGCTGCAGAGATTTGGAGGGAAAAAAAATCCATATTTACTTTTTAGGTTGTTTATCATGTTTGGGTGTGCTCTAAGTTTGATTGCCGCATCTGGTTGGGTTCCCTGGTAAAATACATGGCTTGATTGTTATCTGTTCTTGTTTTTATGGCTGGAGAAGCTGATAATGGAAGGACAATTAAAAATATAGTGCAGATGTCTGTAAGTAGTTGTAATACTGCTGTAAGAAATAAGTTTCTTGTGCAGCTGCATGCTTTGCCTGCCTCAATAGCCAGGGGTCTGGCAGTCTGTGTGTGCATAGAGTCTTAAAGTTTCTTCTTACCCAGTGCAGGACAGGTTTCCTGCATCCCAGGTAGAGCAAACCACAGGAAGACATATATGCCCCATTCCTCTGTGATGTTCAACTTTTGTGAATGACAGAAAAGGCATGTTACATGGAAGTCTAGTAATAGATATAAACAATGATGTGTGTTAATGGACCTTAGCTAAATTTCACAGGCTGATGAATTTATTTTCCGATTAGTTTAGGAGCAGTGCAGATTTATTCCCCCCCCTTTTTTTTTTTAAAGTTGAGATTTAAAGCTCTGAACTGATTACAATAGGAGAAAAAAAGATATTTATGCTTTTAGAAGGGAGTTGAAAAATTGTATTTATGTTAATAAGTATCAAGTCTATTGATTTCCACTCATGAATGAAAAGCACATACCTTGTAAACTTGTACAGATGTTAGAGAATATTTTAAGTAGAATGTTGAGAAAAAAGGGATTTTTCAAATGTAGTCAGACGATTCATGTGCCTTTCCAGAAATCAGTGAGGAAGTAAGTAACAGCTTTCTGAAAATGTTGGGGTTTATAAAGACATTTGTAGTTTTCTGGGTATGCATACACTATATCCCATCTATCCCCTGCCCCACACCCCAAAGTAAATATATCCCAATGAAATCGTTTTGCATGTTTCACACAAACTAATAGTTTATAACATATAAAACGCATCCTACATCTACCTGGAAATCAGAGTCAGTAAGAATCTGAAACACAGTGCACACTATGTAGAATGCTATAGCTGAACTCTGTAAATCATTCTGAAGCTTTGTTAGAGTTTGAGGTTTCAGAATCCTATTGTGTCCCTGTTGTAGTAGCAAAAGCCTGAAGATAACTTCTTTTCCTTCCTACACTGGGTTGTCATGATTCTGAACTTTGTGAAACATTTCCACATTAATGTGGAAGACTTAGGTGCAACTGATGTAAATCAAGAGCAAAATTTCATTCTCATTTGTTCAGTGTCATAATAACTATCATAAGTGTAAGTAATATTCTGCTTTCTTCAGATACTTCAATACACATTTTGTGTATAATGATAGTAATATGCAATTATTTTCATTCTTTATGAAAATAATATTTTCAGAATAAATATTGTGTATACTTGCTTATACTTGTACTGCACTCAGATAGCATTATGCTTTCTGTGGTTTTGCCCAATTGCCTTCAACTGCTGAGTGATTCTGTTGTTGTAGGAGAAGAATTTTCAAATAGATGTTTTTAATATTGTATGACAGCTCTGAAAGTGATAAGTGGCAGAATAGATTTATACACTTTTGTAGGTTGTGGGTTGCAGAGACTTTATCTCTTGGTTAAATATTATTTTATGCTGTATTGCACTCACTTAGATTGCAGTAGGCTTTCTGTGGTTTTGCCTAGTTGCCTTTGACTGCTGAGTGGTTTTACTCTTGTTACAAAAGTATTTTCAAATAGATGTTTTTAATATTGTATGACAGCTCCTAATGTGATAAGAAGCAGAACAGATCTATTCACTCTTTGGGGTTGTGGATTGCGCAGGCTTTGTCTCTAGGTTAAATATTTAACTTCTCATAAATTAGGTTATGTTCTCATTGATAAACTTTACTGATTTTTTTAAAACAGTAGTTTATCACGTGTAAAGAGTAATGTATTGATACCTAATCAGGAAAGTTTGTTACTAGACGTATCTAGATATCAATTTAAAATTATTATTCTTGTTTAGCAAGTTTTTCCAAAAGTCATTCACAAGTAAATTGAGATACAAGAACTGAGTAAGCTGTATGTATGGTATGTTCCCATTTTAAGAGTGTGCATTATTCAGGATAGTCGTTTATAAGGTTTTAGTATATTTCACTACTTTCCTGAAAAGATTTTGATGTTCATATATAAGGATCATGTGAACTTGGTGAAGATATGGAAGAAGTTTTCTACGTGAATACCTTCCTTGTTTGTCAGGGTAAATTTTAGGGGTAAATTCTTGGAGACAGAGAGATAGAAGCATCATGAGGTCAGCCCGTTCCTAAGTTAAAATATTTTTTTTTCCTAAAGTTTCTTAGGAAACCTAGATAGCTTTTCAAAAACTAAATCACATATTATTTAAATAAACAGAAAAATAAACTTCATGTAGATGAGCATTGAAACCTACACCATTAGGGATAAGGTTTAGAAAAGAAATCTGAATGATACGACTGATAAAAAATATTTACATAGAAATACCTTCTTTGTTAGGAAATACTCTTCTAGACATTAGTATCTCCTAACAGGAAAAAAAAAGGCATATAAGTAGCCATATATATCACTCTAACATGTGGATTCCATGTATCTCTGTTATTAGTATCTATCTAATATCCTTGCTTAGGAGCCCCAAGAGTGGCAGTAGTACAACTCTGCAGCTAAAATTGTAATAACTGAGCTAAATTAATGAAACACTTGTTTCCTCTAAAATGTCAAAGCAGTTTCTAATCCCAGTTTAATAATCTTGGCTATTAACAACTTCCCATTCATCAGCTGGAAAACAGAGCAAAACTACGGACACAGAGGTAGTTCCCTGTGATATTTGCAACTTCTCTTACAAGGACTGGATATGACTGGAAACTTGTGCTTGCTCTGAAACTGTCAGCCACTGAAGCTGTTTTGTTATCCAAGCTATGATCTTCTGGGAACGTCAACATTTCCACAGTTATGTCCCTCTTCACAGTGTTCTTCATGGATGGAAATGAGTAATATCACAGAATCACAGAATATTTGGGTTGCAAGGGACCTCTGGAGGCTGGATTGGTTGGACCTGTCATCCAACGCCCCTGCTAAAGCAGGTTCACCTAGAAGTTGCATGGGATCACATCCAGGCAGGCTTTGAAATACCTCCTGTGAAGGAGACTCCATAAACATTCTGGGCAGCCCGTTCAGTGTTCTGTCAAGCTTTTCCTCAATATTCGTTTCAGAAGATTCAGAATGACTAGCACTGCATCCTAGAAATAGCTTGTAATAAATATAGGGGCTTTTATGACATTTTTCTTTTCTTAAGATTGGTCTGGATGTCAAAGAGAGTTATGCACAGAATTATGAAGTATGGAAGCAAATGTGGATTAATATGTGAAATGATTAGTCAGAGCTGACAGTATGCAAAAGAAAAAGATATGATAGAAATTTTAATATTAGTAATTTCAGACATTCTTTAGAAGTAATTTGTTCAATTAAGTCTTCATAGATTACAAGATAAATTGAATTAAAACAGCTGTTGAAACAATAGCTCATATGTGGGTGAGTGAGCAGTAGATAGAAATCTTTAACACAGAAACTCCAGTGACCTTTTTCTTGATTAAGTGTTTAGCTCAAACAGCACTAACAAGTCATTTGTAGACAGCGGCATGTATTGTAGTTGATTTGGAATTATGCACATGTGAGCATCTTACCGGCTTGTGCATCCTGCATGACTGGTCAGCAGGCCACTGCTGGGCAGAATGAGTAAGAGGAAAGCTCTTCCCATTTTTCATGCTAGAAGCTTCAGTTAATGGATGCAGTTTTAAACAGAAATAGTCAGGTAAGAAAAGAAACTTTCTAGCCACGGGAATTTGTAATAGGTGCCTTCAGCCCTTAAATGCTTGCTTTCTGCAGTCTGTCATCTCTGAATTATCTTCTTAAAACTGGTCCTTTGTTGCTGAAAAGCCTTCTAGTGTTCCCAAGTCAGTGTCCACTGAAGGGCGCCTTTTCTGAACACTTGTCACACTCCATGACAGTGTGCATGTCTAGCGCTTTACATCCACAGGGGGCAGGTAAATCCTGTAACTGAAGGGATACCAAAGAAATAGATTCATAGAGTCCTATACTCGAGGTTATCAATACAATACCTTTTCTAAACTTACTAGTTTATAATTAAATTTTTTTTAAAAAAAGTATTAGTTTCATTTGTAAGTTTTATATATGTTGCGATCATTTGATGATTTCTTTTTTTTCCGTGTGTTCGTTGTTACTCTCACATTTATAACTAGTTCAGCTACTATACCACAGAAGAAAAGTGAGTTTTAAATGAAAGCTTCTCTCTCTATTGTAGGCTTGTAACATTTTGGCTATCTGATACATATTCCTACAGAATTCCTAAATGTTTTTATATTTTCTGGCTGATTTTCCCATCAGTCTCCTTCACTCAAAATATTCTTCAGTTTCAGAACATCAGTCTTCTTGGGACACCGAGGATACACAGATTTTCATGTGTTAGGTACACACACTTTGAATTCAGTCTGCATTCATTTTTCACCCACACAGTGCAGAGATGCTCAGCTATGGCCATTATGCCCTTCTGTTAACTTCCAATCCACTTTTGTCCTCATGTCTTTCTAGTTTAAGGATACTTAACATATAACTTACATTTAACTCAATGTCTCTTTTATTAGAAAAGAGTTAACGCCAAATTTTATGAACTTTATTTCATGTAGTTTCAAGCTGGTGTGTCCCTAACATCACCAACAATCATGTCCCTAAAATCTCCCTAACATCACCTAACATCATGTTCCTATGTATTATGGTATTCTGTAGTTTAATTGGATCCCTCTGAAACCCCTTAGGATTAGGTGTCAGTATGTCCTGGTATTGTCATGATAATGAGCTTTGCACTATTTTTAACTTATTCTGCTTGATGCTTTAGCTGTTTTCTGAGATATATGCTGTGTTCTGTGCTCCACTGAAGATTCCATGATCTGATTCAGGTAGACCTGCAAGGATCAATGTCACAATAATCACATGAAAAGTAGCTGATCTCCATTTATCTTACCTTCACATGCTCTCACTCACAGAGTAAGAAAGATTAGTTGAATTTTTCTGAGTTTTTTTTTTTTAATTTGCTTGATTAAATCAGTTAAATTTGCTTTATAATTTTATTCCTATGTGCTCTTATATCAAAGGCAAAATATTAGGAAGCATCACTGCAAGTGATCCTTATTATTTAGGATTAGAGTTTGTATTTTCACATTGCCCTGTGACCCCTTGCAGAATTATTTCCCTGAATGTATTTATATAAAATTACCATTGATTGTGTATATAAAATTACCATTGATTGTGTATATTCTTTAGGCTATAAAGAAGAGCGTGTGGTATAGGTATTGTTATTTGGGTTGGGTTTGATTTGGGTTTTTTTATAGGAGAGTCCTTCCTTTAGTTATCTGACCTGTTTCTCTGGTGATTAATTGTTTGACACCTAGTCAAAAGTTCAGTCCAGCCAGACTGATTGCTGCCTAAATCTAATGAGGCAAATGATTTAATCTGATACAACATCTTTTTTTTTCCCTTCTGCAGTCATTTTCCCCAGTGGTATCTCTAAAAGTAATTTCTGATTGTAGTTTCCAAACTTCATTTCTGGTACCCCATAGTATCATTTTGTGATAACACTACAGAAGCATTAATATATATGGTTGTCCAGGTACATTTTATTTTTTGGATCAATAGTCTGAAAAATACTGTTCTCCAAACAGACAAACTTTGATCATGCAAAGTGGGCTACAACAGCCACTTTCTTATTGTTGATGATGATATGACAGATCAGATGAATACAAGTGAGTTGTTTTGGACATTAAGATGTCTTTATTGGACATAAGCATTATGATATTTTGATAATACCTAACACTCACCAAATGTTTTAGATACATCAGAACAGACTCTTGCATTCCAGGATCTACCCCTACACTGGGAAGGTTTGATAGGGAGGTATCCACACATATCTGTTTCATCTTTTCTCTTTGCCTATACTTTCAGTAAGTTTCATTTGCCTTTTATGACAAACTTCTTTTCCAAATTATGTTTTCTATCAATAGCTTTGTCTAAGTTTTGCTTATGGAGGGAAGTAGGATTGAGTTACATCAAATCCATCTGGCACTGGATTTTTTGGTCTCCCTGTTACTCTATTTCATCAAGCTAATAAGTTTTTGTGTTCATTGATGCTGTTGTGTTGGTACAAAGAAATGAAATGTGAGAAATTCAGATCTATCTGTGAGACTGAAGCAGCTACCAGCTAAGAATCAACAAGGCCACAGCTGCTGTTGGCTGGTAAAGGAGAAATCAATCTCCAGGAGTTCTCAGCGACTCCCCGAAAGTTTCTCATGAGAACTCTTCAACTTTCTCATAGGACCCCGAGATGTACCTGAAAAC
>JAOXXN010000471.1:55123540-55148746 GCA_026770055.1 Myrmophylax atrothorax
CATGTCACTGAGGCCCAGAAATTAACTGTTCTTCTTTCCCACCCTGCTTTTCAAAGTCTTTTCAGAAGATCAGACAGTAATCTTGCAGCTCATATGGTATTTGTTGCTTATCAGAGCCATTTTGTTGGAAAATACCTGCTTGAGGATTTCAAATGCCACCTATAATTTGATCTATTCTTTTGGTAGTAGAAGCTCAATCAGCGTTTTCCTAACTATGTCTCTTCCAAGAGATGGAGTGGCTGTGGGTCACCAGAAAAGAGCTTCTACTGGTGGAAAAAAGTCATCTATATACAGCCACTTCTTGCCTGTGTCTGAGGAACTTTCAGTAACAAGAGACCCAAGACAGAGTCTCCTTAAGTTTCTCTGATAGTGGCAGCCTGTGCTTAACTGTTGCACCTAAAAAGCAAGGCAGAGATTTGTCTTGCAGGGCCTGTGTAGTGAACCTGATATTTCTGGAAAGCCCAAATTTCTACAGATACATAATACTCAGGTGCAGTGAGTATTATATCCCTTGGGAGAATAAGACCATAGTCTACCCCACAGGAGGGTGTAATCTGTCTGCTTGGAAAAAAAAATGTCATCTGAGAAAAGTCCTTGACTGTTTTTTCATTAGAAAGAACTTTTTCCTTTTTTTCCACATTTAGTCAGATTTTATTTAGCCTTAGGATATACATTTAAATTTTCAAATGATATTAACATGCCATCTGAGTTACCTCCTTTGAAATCAGAGATTTAAATTTATATTTGCAAGACAGTAAGAGTACCTGTACCTTCAAATATTAAGTCTGGCACTGAACACCTAGCAAGATCACAAGGACAGGACCATTGGAAGTCTGCCTTGCTTCAGTTGTAACTCACAGCTGACAATAAAAGGAACTCTACACAGTTGAGTTTTATAAATTTTTAATACATTCAGACAGAAATTCATATGTTCATGATATATATTTTATTAAACAGCAATATAAATTGCTTTAATTTCCCTCTTACTCATCATCACAGTTCACATTCTGTCCAGTTTTAGGGCTGGATAAGTAATCCAAGATGAATCAGATTACCAGAACAGGAGTAATTGTTTTCAGAAGTAAAGAGGTGTAACTGAGGGCAGAATGAGGTGCTGAAATTGTTGCTTAGCAAGTTGATAATTGAGATGTGACAAAATGTAGTTGATTTGCTCACAATCATAATTGCTTTAATAGTTCAGCAGTAATAAAAATGTCATTAAGACAGGAAGGTATTCTCAATCAGCTCAGACAGTGACCCATTCAGTGAGAACATGACTCACCTTTGAGTTTCCAGTCTGTTAGAAGTTGCACTTTGAATGCTACTTATTTTTCTGTTTGCTTACTTACCAGTATCTGACAGGACTATTATAAGAAGCTCATTTTCTGGGTGCTGCAATTCTTTGACTGGGGCAAAAAGTGATAGACCTGAAACATTCTTATTTAAAAAGTGATCTCATTGTAAAAACCCGACTTAAAGGTTCATCACAACATCCTTTGACAAGCTGGCCCAGCATTTGGTTACTTTCACTGCCAGAAAAAAATACCTGTTTTAGGCTATTGTTGCTACCTATATAATACCTTTGCCTATTCTTTGCTAGATTTAATGTAGTGTTTGGCAACTGATATCTTTAATCTTTGTAGATTCATTTTTAATCTGTGTTTAGGAACTTCACCTTTTTCTCTAAGAAACTAACTAAAACTACTTTAGCACTTGTACCATTTGTTTCCCAGATTCAAAAATAAGGTTTGTGGTTCTTTTCTGAACCTTTTTCAGTTTTAATAAACTTTACAGGATCGTATTCAAAACTGGTCTCAGACAGATCAGAGGTAAGAAGTAATATCCCCACCTTGCCCATATTTGATAATTTACTATTAATACAGCTGAGCAATAATTAGCTCATCTATTACTTTCATGAAAAATAGAGATATCACATTAATGATTCTACACAGAAATAAAGACAAGGGTGAATTCTTTTCTTTTTTTGTTAGAGGAGCTCATTAGGAAATCTTTGGTAATTTTTTTTTTATTTGAAATAAGCTTATTCTGTGACCTTCTGTGGTGGTGAGATCTGATATGGCTTAGTAAAGTGTACCAACTCCTGTGGCTTTATTAAATTAGCATACCATAAAAAAGAAATAATATGTTGGATTAGGAGTACTACTTCAGAAGTGTTCCATTTGGTTTTGCGTTATCAAACTAAGTTTTAGAAAATAATTACCTGCAGTTACTTATTGTTGTGAATATAGGTGAGTATAAAGACATATTTTTTTTCATCTTTGGAAGATCCCAATTCCTCTCATTTTTATATATTTTGCTCCTTTTTAAAGATGCAGTAGTCTGAGGATTTTCCTTCTGATTATAAACCTACAGTATCACAACTCTTAATTTATAGAGAAATATTTTTGCACTCATGAAAAATAATAAAATAACTTTTCATTCACAGATTTTTGGTTTTTTGTAGTGAATATTTATTGATGTGGTGAAGTACCAAATTCAATATTAGTATATTTTCTATATTCACTAACATTTTTAGACATCACTTTTTGTTATGGATGCATAGAATAAGGAAATATAGCTCTGTAGGTCCAAGTACCATGTTCAACATCTTTTACTGTCAGTATCACTATTTGGATTGAAAGCAGATTTCTTTTTTTTTCTGGGGGGGAGACGGCTTTTTCTATTATAATTGAAGAACAATAATGAAACCATAATTTTTTTGTTGTCATGGTATTAAGTGTTTTCTGTTGTATAAAATATGACAGTCTCGGTAACCAAGTACATGGTTATTTGGATCCAGTTGAAGCTGATTACAGCCTTGACCTCAGCCTGTTTCTTGGGAGTGAGCTATAATTGGCAAGTGATTCAAGACCTTCAGCACTGCCCTTGCTGTGAAGATACAAGGGGAAAAACATCCCCCCTCATCCATCAGAGAGCTTGTCAGTATCAGATCTTTTCTCAAATAATCACTGAAGGGAATGATTACCTCTCTACTAGTCGACCACTGGTTCAGCCTGACCTGGTTTTGACTCATTTATTTTTCAGCAGCAGATATGGCTGTGAGTGGCTATCCTAGTGAATGGCAAAATTCAACAATGTCATCTGTAGCTGTGTTTTGTAGTGCCATAATCTTAAGGACAGATCACTGTTATTGAGTCCTTGTGCTCATGAAAGAAATGCATCTTTTCAAGTCCTGTAACATCTTGCTTTAAGGTTGCGGGAAGTGTGTGCAATAGTGCCACAGAAATGAAAGCATGTGCTTCGGTACAGCTCCGTGCTGTGATGTGTTGGGAGTTAAATCCTTATTCTACACGCAAACATCTTCAGCATATATAGAAATGATGGGATTTTCCTAAGTTGATAGAACCTGAGGGTGTTCCTCTCTAATTGAAAAAAGGCCTTGTAGAATCATAAAATGTTAAGGGTTGGAAGGGACCTTAAAGATAATCTAGTCCCAACCCCTCCTTCAACGGACAGGGACACCTCCCACTAGACCAAGTTTTTTAAGGCCTTATCCCTCCTGACCCAAAACACTGCCAGGTTTGGGGCATCCACAGTCTCCCTGAGCAACCTGTTCCAGTATCTCATCACCCTCACAGTAAAGAATTTTTTCCTAATATCTAGCCTAAATTTCCTCTCTTTCAATTTGTACCTTTACTCCTTGTTCTATCAAGACAGTTCCTGATGAAGAGTCTCTCTTTGGCTTCTCTTTAGGGCCCCTTCAGATACTGGAAAGTTACCGCGGAGTCTCCACACCTTTTCTCCAGGCTGAACAGCCCCAGCTTTCTCAGCCTGTCTTTGTTAGCTCCAGTCCTCTTACCAACTTTGTGATCCTCCTCTGGACTTGCTTCAACAGTTGCGTGTCCTTATTTTGGGAGCATCAGAACTGTATTCCTCTCTGCACTATTATTAGTACAGTATTACTAAGTAATATTGTTTTATTACTATTACTAGTAAGATTGTTTCCTGAACTTTCCTACAGCTGGATTCCTTCTTTCTTGGGACTACTTTCAAATACTGAAAGATCCTAAAACATCTAGGGGTATCAAGGTCGTAATGGCTTAACTAACCATTTCAGAGAAGAAATTCTCCCTTATGGGGTTGTACTGCAGCATGTTCTAAGGTTATGGTCTACACCATGCAGTGAGTTTGTGTCCTGACAATCACTTCAAAGAAGAAGGAAGCTTATTTAGCAGCAAATGGAAGGCACAAATAAGCAGGTAAAAAGTTTTTATTCCTCAAACATCTGAAGGTGTAATTGAGATTCATCTAGAAATCTGAATTGTAGCAAGCAGATGGATCTAGGGACATAGATGCCCAGTGTTAATCCATTAGGCTATGGCTGTCTGCTTGATGTGGCAACGATGTTAACAATAGAAATGACATCCATAATCCATTTGGGAATGCTTTTATCTACATCCCCAATAGTTAGAGTTGGTGTAATGGCTTTGTATCCTTACTGCTCAGAACTAAGTAACTTGGGGGGAGATATGCCTTTGCGAATTCCATTCTCCTCTGAGCGTCTTTTGTGTTTTATCATCTACTGCAGTTGTTTTGTTTAGATTGGCCATTGATGTTTTTCTTGTGCTTTCTTTTGAGATCCTAGCTCTATAGTGTGAATCTTGATGGTTTTTACCTTACATTACATCTGTATTGGCTGCCCAGTTTAAACAACACTTCCATAACCTGACTTAGCAGTTTTCAAATCCCACAGTCCCCAGTTCAACTCGCATTGGCTACAGCCTTTTGCAACACCAGATATGGTTCAAGCACAAATCATTCTCTAATACAGGGTTTAATTAGTTTTATTCTGTGGTGATCTCAGACAATTTTATCTGCTGTACTTTTGCAGTCACAGTCACTTGAATATGATCACTGGACATCTTAGAGAGGTAATGGTCTTTTTTGTTGATTTACCTTGTGTTTAGATATAACATTTATTTTGGGCAGTGACTTCCAAGAATTTGGCAATAATTGCTTAGTCATATACAGCCAATAGTTCATCATCTGGGAGCCAATGTCTGTAGAACACTTGCCAGTGATAGAGTGCATAGGCAGAGCAGGTTTCCTTTCTGCAGGGTGCTCGTCAGAATTGATTGGAGGAAGCATAACTTTCAAGCTACTCCAAGGAAGTATTAGGAAGGAGAGACTTTGAATTCAATTGGGCTATAAGTGAACAAAACAATTATACTCAAAATTATTAGGTATTTGGGTCAGTCCAAAGGACCTTCTTGTTTGGGAGCCTGTCTCTGACCATGGTGTACAGAGCTCAGAGAAGCAACATTATGCTAGTCTTGCTAATTCTCCAGGCTCATCTTAAGTGTTGGTGTTATGTTTGCTGCCTTTTTTTGCTACATTTGTCTGCCATAAGATACATGCTACAGACAGTATATATATATATATATAATTTTGTACTAGAGTTCCCACTACATCATCAGCTAAAGGAGTATAATGCTGCTTGCTTTAATTTGTGGCAACTAATTTGTTTTATTGTTATAGTACCTTTTGTTACTGATGCTTCATCTGAATTCAGACTGTGCCTTCCTTGAATATGCAACCTCTATCTCATCATGAAGTAACTACTTCAGCATAGGATATTTTTAAGATCTTCTGTTCTGAATTATCATAACTATTTGTAATAGTGTGCTCTTTAAAATGTCCTATGTGTCTTTTTCCATCACTACAAAGCAACAGTTGAGGTACCAGGAAAACATGGTGCTGATGTGACAAAACAAAAGTGGAAATGTAATGTACTTCCAAGCTGCTCCATGCCATGGGGTCTCTGCATTCTGTTTCTCACAAATAACCATCAGCAATGCTGCAATAGCACAATGTGCATGTGGCTAGCAAGCATCTTTTACTCACTTCTCTGGATTGGATCTTCTGTATTATTGTTGGACAGTATTTTAAAACAGCAGCAGCAGTGTTACTCGTTACCAGTATTTACACTGGGATTAATTATTTTTTGTTGGAGCAGCTCAGAACTGTTCTCCAAAGCAGAATCTGAGAGGAATTTATAAGTGCTCACACTTTTGTAAGTGTAAAAATGTATGCAGTTCTCATGTTGGCCTTTTTGGAGTCTTTAGCAGATCACTTGGGACAGTGGGACTAAAACAACTGCAATAGTCAATTATTTCTGATTGGAAGTATTTTGTTTATGATGGGAGAAAATACTGGTAAGTTTGTCCCCAAAGGAATTTGTATCAGCAAATTCTGACATTGTGATTTCCCAACAAATTGCTGTGCACTGTAATAGGTTCTGCTGTGCTCTTACATGTTAACAGTCATACACATGGAAATTCTTTGGAAAACCTCTTCCTTTTTTATCTGATTACAGCCCTTTAGCTAGTTAGCCTCTTTCTTTTAAGGTGCTCAAAGGCAGGACTTTGAATTAAACGAGTTAATAGAGCCAAACTGGAGATCTTGGGTAGACTGTCTGTGAAATAGGGCAGTCTTAGGAGCAGCAAATAGCTGGTAGCTTGTACCATCAATAAAATAAATAAAACCAGGACTTCCCCTAGAATTTCATAGCTCTAAGTGGTCTTTCTGACAAACAATCTCCACTGATGTTCTGCCGCTGACAGTTCTATGTCAGAAAGAATGAATGTATATTGGAAATATAAAAGGCTACCACAAAATTAAGCAGAAACTGGTTTGAACCTCAAACTTACTAGTGTGTCTTCAGACCTCCCCATTCTAATTAAAATCCCAATGCATGTGACTGTTTTTTAAAGTTACTGAAGTTTTCATAAATTTCATAGCAAATTTTGACTTACTGCAAAAAATACTCATAAGGGCTCCGCTGTGTGCAGCAGTACTTTAGTTCCAGTATATCCATATAGAAGTAATTGCTCAGTCATTGTAAGAAAAAGGAGAGCTTTTTCCTGGTATTCTTTGCAAGGAATGGATAATGAATGATAAAGAGATTGCTTTATAAAGGAATTTGCTTTAGAGCCTAACATGTAATTATCCATTACAGAAATTGAAATGCAGTTTCTGGACTGCATATGTCAGTCCTCCTCTGTTACCCAACAATCACATTTGGTTTTTAATTGTTAATTTTCTTCTGCATTCTCTTGGAACAGCCATTATATTTCTTCTTCTCATTATCTCATTTTGAGCCTTTTTCTAACTTAAAGCACAGATAATTTTTTCAGCAGTTTAGTTCAACTGATGATGAGCACTTTTCTTGTTTATACAGCTTTATGAAGATTCAGCGAGCTTGTACAGAAAACAGGTTGTAACCTGTGTCTCATTGTCATGGTCATTGTAACTGAAAAGGCCTCTCTGGCTTTCTGGACGTTTTTTTCAATTGCATGTATCATACAGATTGGCCTCTTACAAAAGTGATTTCTATAGTCCAGCACAATTTGAGTTCTAAGTAATACATTTGTTATTACCTTCAGATAAAGATTTATGTAATTAAAACAAGCATAGCATTTTTTCTTCTTTCTTAAGTGTTTCTGTTTTAGGCTGCAGGAAGTGTCTCTATGTTCTCAAGAGCATTGATTTCACTGTTCTGAAGTTGGGAGTTCCTTCAATATTTGTTCTTATCAACCTGGAATTACTTTGTGTATCTAGGGAGGACAGTATGGAGAGAGAAAAGTAAGAAACTGGAAGGCAGAAAAGCAGACATTTCAGTCTTTCATTTTCTACAACTAAATGCATATTTTCTAAGTAAAAAGCAAAGTTAGGCAAAGTCTTTGGTAAATTTTGCCTGATAGTCAGTATATCCCGGCCTTATTTCCCCACTGTGCTTTAATAGTGACTCCAAGTTTAAAACTGAAAGCAATATAACTGTTTTGAGATTGCATCTGAAAGGAGAATAGCATGTGATTTAACATGACAGCATGAAATACTGGAATGTCAAAATGCATACTAGGACAAATCATGCTTTGGTAAGCACAAGTGTTTGTACCTGTCTTGTCACAACAGAATAAAACTAGGCAGAAGAGACCTGATCATGTAAAAGCAATTGCAGATTACAGTCCCATAGTGCAAATAAATACATGCATGCTAATTCTTCATGCATCTTTCAACATAGAAAAATTTCTACATATATTCCTTTGTTTATTAATCTTAGACATTCAATACTGATTTATAGACAAACATATTTCAGTGCAAATAAAAGAAAAATTTCTATGTATGATGCTTCAGAGAAACCTTTTTTATATAAAGCCATTCAATAATCACTTGAAGAAAAAAGTGATGTTCCAAATATTGTTGATATTTTGTAGTTGTTTTGTATGAGGTACATGTCATTGGCCGTTAAAGCTGTTCAATAAAGTATTTGTCAAATTGAGATCTTCATACATCAACTCCTAATGTTTCAGATGTGTATTTACTACTGTAGTGTCTGCATTTGCTAAATGAAGTACATTTAATTAAAAGACAGAGTAAAGAATGATTATAGTTCATGTTAGTTTGAGATTTTGTTTTTTATTACAGAAATAATGCAGGTTGCTATTTTTGGAGCTATAGTCTGCAGCAAGAACTATCTACTGAGTCTAGAAAAAATACTGTCTCTGGGGCCACTGACTCATATAAAGAAAAACCTGTATCATTAGTTGCAAGTATGCTATTCTCCATAGGTCTTTTATGCGGGATATTTTACTCAATAATTCAGAAAATTCAGTTTAAGGCTTAACTCAGTGTATCTTTCATATGGGTTTGGATAAAGCTGATGGAAATTGTTACTGAAAATTGGAAACATGCAAAGAAATTGGAGGTGCTTTTTTTAATTGAAGGAAGTTGCTGGTTTGGAAAGGATTATCAACACTCACATGGGAGGGAAAAGGAGGAAAGGAAAAAGTTACTGCAGGAACACAATGCTTGTGCCCTTTTCAATTCAGAAGTTAAAAATTTTAGAAAGAAGTGAGCAAGACTTAATAATGCCTTGCTGAAAGGCTGTCTGCTATTTTTAGGTAGTTTAGCATGGAGCTCTGTATGTGTATGTACAGAGATGGTCCCAATAAAAGCAACCCTTAGTGTTGTCAAGAATGTTTTGAGAACACCAAGTATTATCTCAGAAAGTGATAATTTATGATGTTTATTATTTTTTCGTGAGTTTTTTTCCTAATTTAGATTACTTTTCAGAGAAAAGCTGTCCAAAAGTCAATTTGGTCATCCAAATATGGAATCTGCAATAAAATGCAGTAGCAGAATGCATAACCTTTTGTTGTTAGCTTTTGTTCTTTTTCATATGGAAGATTTAAGTATGGAATCAAAGATTTTAACTTGATGGTGAAGTCAACTGCATGTAATATTGCATGATGGGTGTAATACAAAACAGGGAAAATACAGGAAGGTATTGAAGGAAAAACATACACTATTCAGATCCTGCATAGGTTAATAACTAAGGTTTTAAAAGAACATCCTAGCAATAAATGGTTTAGAATTCAGTTTATTAAAAAGTGGATGTTTTATTTTATCTTCTTTTCCCTTCTTATTAAAAAGTGTGTGAAGTTGTACATGCATATTTTTGCCTCTCTTTAATGTTAGGAATAGATAAGGCGTGTTCCACATGACTTATTTAGGTTTAATTTGGTGGGGTTTTCTATGGTGTGCCAATTTGCTGATACACAATTTTCCATTAAAGGTTTTAACACTATCCCCTCTTATTTGAATGTTGAACTCGCTTTACAGAAACAATACAAAATACATATGTATGCATAATTTATAAACCACAGCATTTGGTTTGTAGTATCTAGAATCCAGTCACAGGAGTGAACATTCAGCTCTCACATCCAGCTTTGGATTTGAGCCAAATGCTGATTATCTCTTAATCAAGTAAACCTGAACCTGACTATCACATGGCACATGAAAAGTGCTATTTTTAGATTCAAACACAGTCGACCTTATGGTAGAATTAAAATTTGAGGGATGAGCTGCTAGAAAGCTGAACTGGAAAAATATTTTTAGTTGTACAAGATTTGAGGGTTTGCTGTTTACAGAGAGCATTTTTTTCTAGGTTTTAATTTTTCTACTCTTTTACCTTTACTCATAACAGAATCAATGAAGTATCTGGTATGATAGATGACTCAATAAAATATAGCCAAATATACAATGCTGTGGTAGACAAACATTACTTTCCACAAATTGGATGGATGACTCAGATTTCCTTTTGTTCCTTTGAAAACTCAATCTGGATCTCACCCAATTTCCCTTCAGACCAACAGACTGATATAACTTTCTTTAACTTTTGTGATAATCATGTAAGTGATGATTCTCACTCTATTCTAAGGTGATTTTCACTAATAAAATGAAAACAGTGTTTACCTGAAAACCCCATATTTTATTCCAATTTGTCTGAAATGCAGTCTAAACTTTTCTAGATTGAATAACAAATTGAGAGCTGTGCAAGAAAAGAAGTTCTAGGAGATTAGATGGATATAATATTTTCTGCTTCTCTTTAACATAAATAACTAAATTAAAAAATAGTCATCAGAAAAAAAGGGGGGAAACTCTTGGTTTTTTCAGAAATCTTAACTCACTCTTGTGTCAACTACTTCTAAAAGTCAGACTCTATCTTTGACCATGAAATTTTCCTTATGATGTATTTTCTCTAAAAGAACTTAAGGATTACTAATTTCTTGTAAATGATAGAGTACTGTGGACCATATAATGATTTTGCACTAGAGAGATGCTGTGTATCTACTTTACTTGTGTTTGTGTTTAGTCTACATCAAGAATTTCAGTTAGCTTCCAAGTGAAAAGAAAGGAGAAGGCAGGGCAAAACAAATAAAACATTGTGAGCCATGAAGTTTTAGCACCAGTCCAGGACATGTTGCCAAATTGGCAGGATATGTACAATCTGTCATCTGTCAAGCTGTTATGTATTGTGTGACTAGCAATTCATTGTTACCCATCTGTTTGAATATTTTTCACATCCTGTAGTTGTATTTATTTCATAGTTAATTTAAAAATATGTTAACAAAATGTTACTGACCTAATGTGCTTTAAGGTAAATGAATAGATGAATCCATATAGTTCTAGGTGAGGAAGTTTTTACAACTGTGTCCTTGACCCATAGCATATTTGACAGTGGCTAATTAGGCAGATCTGTTAGCCACAGAATCTCTTTACAGAAAATCCATGGAATTGAAGTAATCAGCCTCTGCAGCTGAGTAACTAATAACTTTTTCGTGTATGTGGGTCAAATTCTAAAGAAACACATAGGCTGTATCTGCATCACTGTGAACAATTTATTTCTATGCACAATACTTTATAAAGCATCATGTCATTGAAACTTAATCTAAGCCAAAGTTTCTCAAAGCTCAAGAAACTTTGCTGTTGATAGGACTTGCTCTACCTAGTCATTGGAATTAGGATGTTCAGAGGTTTGATGCTCCTTTAGAAATGTGGTTATAACTGTAAGCCTAATTTTAAGCTAGTGTAGTTAAATTTTAAAACAATTTTATTTTTGGAGACTATACTAATAAATAATAAATAATAAATTTTAAAAATTGCCTTCTCAGTTGTTGATCTGCTATGTGCACTGAGACTAGTGCTCAGCTGTGCTGTGTGTGCTTCTGTGGGCAACAGCTGAGGAAGCTCTTGAGTAAAACAAGAAAACAAGCAAAGTGCAAAATCCTTTGTGAACATCTCACTGCTGCCTTAAAACAAATATTTGAAGTGTACTTATTGACTGTCAGGAAGAAAGAAAATATGCATGGATTCATGACTTGCACTTCATCTCTGGTTTTGACTCTGCATTTCAATATGGTATTGTACTTTTTAAAAAACCAAAACCAAATGGTACTCAGCAGTAAATGTTTATGGAATGTGTTACTTACAGTGGACAGGAACTAAAGCATAAGAGTCAAATATTAAAAAGTATGACAGAAGTCCGTGTGACATTTAACAGCTGAACCTAATTCCAGATAATCTGAAGATCCTATAACTAACTAGATAAATGATTTATGAAATAAAAACAAGATGATAAACTTTTAGAGGTAATTGTGAGGTCACTACATTTTTCCAATATATCTTCTAGGCATATGGGAAAAGACAGATTATAAACTGATAATTGTATTAGTTTTGGGAGGTAAGACTTTACAAAGAGTTAGGACCCACAACTTTTAGTGAGGTTTTAATGTTTTACTGCTTCTGTGTATACATATGTCCCTTATTAGCCATTAATTTATAATTTTTTTCTGTGTCTGAGTATACAAACCACAAGCCACTTATGAGTAAATTATGGCAACCCCAGGATTCCATTTTGAAGACAGAAATTGCAGCACAGAAAGCCTTGAGGAATAGGGACCGACTCTTCCATTCTGCCATTTCATGTTTTTATTAATAGTAAAGTGTACACTTCTCCCATTAATATAGTTTGCAAGAGGAAAATAGTACTATTAAAAATCCATAATATTTTCTTAGTTAGCCTTTTAAAAGAAATAAAGACATAATCGGTTTGGATTTTTTTTAATTATTATTCTTTAGTTACAATATTAGCTTGATACTGCATTGAAGATGAGGATTAAGCATAAACAGTAAAACTTGCAAAAATCTTTGCATTAGGAATATAAGTTCCTTGCTTGACTCATCCCTGGTCCTTATATATTTGTTGAATAGCATGAATTTCCTGGGTATGGGTAAGGAATGTAAGAGTGAATAATTTTCTTACCAGTGGCTTTTATTTTATGAGCTACTCTAGACACAGGGATCATTGAATTGGAGAAGCAAATATAGCAGTGCTCACGGGAGACTCGCCTGCCTCTTCCAGAGCTGGTGAAAGGTCACATACATGGCACGGGTGTGACTTACTTCTGATGAGTCTGTCAGGAGAAAGAAAATCACATACAGGAGTATCAAGACGTCTTGGCAAGATATATTGGCTTAATGCAGCCAGGTTTTGTAGTGTTTAAATGCCATGTCAAGTGTCATCCTCTCATGTGTGTATTCTGAAGCATGAATTTGTACATTGAAACTCTGACTTGCTACTGCTTCATCTGAACAATTTGTGCAGCTTGCTTTCCCTGAAGGCATTAGTGTGGGAATTTATCCCTGAATGTATCTGTATTCTGGAAAAAAACTGTAAACATAGCAGTGTGATTTGTTTCCTCATTTCTCACTTCATACTTGAAATTTTAGCTGTGACATCTGTATGTAAAAATATCTTTCCTTAGCTAGCTCTAAGGAATTTCTACTCTTTTGGAAAGAAGCTTACTTTGACTTTTTCAGATATTATCAAATTTTTCTGCTTTGTTCTTTTAAAGTCATCTCTCTAATCTGTAACATCTACTCATATTGCAGCTGCCTGCTTTACTTGTGTCATTTTTTTCCCTATATTTTCTCAGTATTTCTTTTGTTTCATTCTCCAAACTTTAAAATTGCCATGTGTTTGCAACATCAGGTATTTTCACACTAAGCATTTTCTTTAGTTCAAAGAGGTAAATGTTCTAACTTTCACATTCTGCTTCTTATATGCAGGTGAATATACCATTGGTCTTATTTCTCATATTCACATTATTTATATTCACCTGTAGCTTTTAGAATTACTAGTCTTAGTGCAGGAAGTTTTTGATTCCATACAGTCCCTCCACCCACAATAGTTTGTGTCACTGGGTCTTCAGTTGTCAAGATTGCTTTACGGTTGGCAAAGACAGTCTATTACTTAAAGCATGTTAGATGTTGCAGGCACTACCTTTGTGGCAAACACAGATAAATAAAATTAGCTTAGCTAAGTGGCTGACCTCCCGTAGATGAACTATTGTTAATCAATCAAAATTGTTTGTGCCTGGGAGATTTTTCAATAGAGTCTAAATCAAGGATATTTCTCCATTTATTCTGACCTTGATCTCTGCTTTGTTTCAGTTTTTGTTTCCTGGGCATTAGTTACAAGTTAACATTCATTTGTCCTTCTTCATACTGTGAAAATCTCATTAGATTCTGGTGGAGTTTTGATAAAATGTCCCATTTATTTACTTACAAGTCAAAACCACACATGTACTCTGTACTGAAGTGTGTGTGTAGACACTAGTGCATATATGAGTGCTTTGAGACCCGTCCTCACAATATTCAAATGTGACACTATAATGTCCAGCTTGTACTAACTGCAAAGTCCTTATGGGATTGTGTGGTATACCAGCACTTTTATTTTGCAGTTTAAGCTCCAAGAAGCTTGAACTTTCTGAGCGTTAATTCCCTTTTCACACACTTGTGTAATTGTTAATGCTTTAAAACCAAAAAGGAAGTGCTGTTTTAATAGTATTGATCAGTGATTGATTTGTGACTTTGTACAATATCAGTTAAGTTATATTTTAATATTCTTCCTAAATTTTTCATAGTTACTTATGGCATTTCTCATGGATGAAGAAGCCAAGATTTTTTAATTATATCAGACACTACTAGTCTGTCTCCTCCTTTCTAGGACCTTCTTTTGTACTTGAACTTTGGTGCAAATATTTGACCTAAGAAATCTGGACTTAATTTTGGTAAATAGCATTCTGGATTGAATCAGTTTTCTTTTGAGACCGTTTCAAATCATTTTATTGCTATTTACTTGTTCTTTAAGTTCTATCCTGTTTTTTGCACTTTTCATTATTAGACTGATTGATCAGTTCAAAGTATGTTTCCACCCTCTTGGCAGTCCTATGACCTGACAGAGAACCTCATATAGAGGTAAACAGAAAACTGTTGTGGAGCTGTTTGTATTTCCTTCTGAAGTCTTCCAGAAAGAACTTAACATGCATGTTCTGTAGTATCGACATTTTTATAGAACATTCAACTAACTGTGAGTGCTCTGCCAAGCTGACACAAGCCCATGCAGCGACTTTGTGCAGGACTGTAAGGTGTCCAACAGTCATGGATGATCAGAGCCACTTTTCATGCACCAACTGGCTTACCAGTCTTTCTAGAATATAGGAATATTATCCTGAATATGTATATAGAGAAAAATTCTTCCCAGAGAAAAAAGACAGTGTCCTGAGAAACCCAAATATACACAGCTCTAGTAAAAGGAAGCCATGCAAATGACAAATAGAAGAAATTCAAGGTGGTCCATGTTTTCTGGGGATGTGAAATACAACCAGAAATATCTTCCATCAAAAAGCTGTACAGGTAACTTCATGCTCCTAAAGTGGTTTCATTACCAGTCAATAAAAGCTTTTCCTTTTTTACTTTGTCAAAACAAAAGATCTTTCATTTGGCAATTTGGTTTTTATATAGAAGTACAGTCCAGACCCTTCTGCCTTCTTTATACCATGAGTAAGAATACCACCACAGCTATTTATTTACTCCAGGTTTCAGACAAAGTAAATTTAGGGCTGTTCCTACTGAAGCACAGAGGTGCCAAACTGGCATAGTCTGTTCAGCAGATGAAAAAATGAATGACTTTGAGATCTCTGAAGTAATAGAATAGCCACATTATTATAGCCCTCTGAGATAATTATACACACTGTCCATTTACACTGCTCCACCATCTCTTCATCCTTAAGATGTCAGGGCTCACTGCAGCTGCCAGCTGAACTATCCAAAGGCTTTAATTAGAGATGCTCTACAGTTACCAGATGTTATTTTCCTCTTCCTACTATGAACAAGCACATTGTGACAGCTTGCTCTTTTATATTTTTTGAATTTATTGACTGTTTTTTGTTTTCATCAGATCTTTTGCTTGTCCTTACCGGACCTTGGCTGCTTCTCTTTATATGTACACTCTGGCTAAAGGCAATGTGAATAATGAAAACATGGGCTGAAAGTGATCGTATTTGTTTGAATATTGAAACAGCTGACCACATATGCAAGCAATGCTCAGGAACAGAACTTCCTGACTTACACTTTAGAATAGAAGCTCTCTCCCAGATGAGTTAAAAGCTTCACAAACTGAAAATTTGCATATGATTTTTTTATATAGAAGATACTATTGTTATTCAAGTGAAACCAATATATCATAGAAAAAAAGTGTTTAATTTTTATATAACCTTTTGTGGCAGAAAAATGGGGTTCACAGTTCATAAAAATCAGAGAATCATAGAACATTTTTGGTTGGAAGGAGCCTTTGAAGATCATCTTGTCCAACCTGCTGCTTGAAACAGGACCAACTTCTTAAAGTTGGTCAGAGCTTGTTCAGTTAAACTTTGAATATGTCCAGACTCCTCTGGGCAACCTGTCTCAGTGTCAGAGCAGCCTCATAATGGACAATTTTTTTCTTCCATGTGACCAGTATTTGCCTTGTTTGTTATCACTTGTCCTTCCTTGGCATGCTTCCAGGAAGAGCCTGCCTTCCTCTTCTCTCCAGCCACCCACTGTATAATGGAAGGCATCAGCTACACTCTCCTTTACCTTTTCTGCTTCAGGCTGAAAAAGAGCAGTGCTTTCAGCTTCTCCTTAGCTTATCTTTGGACACTGCCCACCCAGTTCCATGGACTGGTGCATATCCAGTTTGCATTCAGTGATCCCTGGCTTCCCTTGGGACAACACATCTTCTGCTTTGAGCTGTACTTGACTTTGGCTCTGGCCACAGGGACCAGAGAGGCCACTAAGCAAATGTGAGCAGGAAAGACCAAGACAAAGAAGGTATCAAGTAACTCAGGCTTTCACCTGACAGAGTTCAGGATTACCACAAAGATCAATTGTATGTTGAGAAATCATAAAGATGTAGCCAATTTGCTTTATGGGCATTAAATACTCTTTACAACACTCTTGTAAAGTGGAAACAGAATTAATGACTTTGATCAGAACACAGAAAGCACAGAGAAATAAAGTATTTTGAATCAAGTTCTCTAAATGAAGATAATATATAGAAAGCCAGCCTTGTCATTTTATAAGCATTATTATTCATCAGTGAACTTCCATTCAGCTTAATGGAGGCAGAATAAACATTTAAATGTGTTTCTCATATGAAGATTTGTGAATTCTGATATAGGTAAAAAACCTAGCATGGTTCTGTATGTATTACCCCTACAAATAATGCACTTACCTCCTCACTGCAGAAAGAGGTGAGTTCCCACAAATACCAGAGTTTTGCAAATGGGTTTGGTAAAGCTGGTATCAAAAGGGTAAAGCTGCATTGCATAAACAGCTCTTCTGTACAACAATGGCCTTAAAGGTCGTGTTTTCAACATACTCGTGTTTGTGGGAACTCTGTTGAGAAGTCATCAATTAGTTGTTTGATTTGTCCCACCTGAGGGTCTGACTCTCACAAAACTCAGGACTTTAATTTCTAAAGGACTTGTTTTATCAACTGCTGCTTTTTGACAAAATTACACCAATCTTATTTGCATTCCATTCTTTCAAGCGATAGTATAATCCATGTAAAAATTGATGCTGCAACAGGTATCAACACAGTGGGTATTTGAATAGTTTTCTGATTGGTATTGATTACTAAATGCCCTACTGTTTGATCCTCACTCTACCATTATCTGGCATCTATTGTCTTTGTGGTTTTGAAATGCTTTCAATGTTTTCAGCTACAGACCTCAGAAGTGCAGTTGCTGAGAACTGGTACTTTCCTGCAGCACAAAATAAGAGTAGTACAACAAGCTAGTCGGGTTTCAGAAAGTTAAATCTACAGCATTAAGGGTCTCTCTTAAATCTTCCAGATGCTTATAGTGAAAGAAAAATAATTTGAGAAATGAAGAAGACATTCTGAATAGAGGTGATTTTAACAGCTAAGAAATTCCTGCGTCTTTGTGTTCAATTAAATATACTTCCCAGAACATAATTCATTTTCCAAACATTTTAAAAATGCTTTAATCCCTGTGTTAAAAGATGCCATCTAATATGTCTGTATCCTGTAGGAAAAAGTTTACTGACAGATCTTTCAAAGGTCACTTTACAATGTGCTTACAAAGCTGTATCTGCTGTGTGAAATCATGCTGCTGTATGTTTACTAAGCTGAACATCACGTATTTGTATGGACAGTTTTCTATTAATTACTCCAACTAGATCTAATGAAGCTATTCAATAGCACACTCTGAGCTACAGTAATATGCTTTGGACCTACGAAACTTGGTTGATGTTAGTGCAAGTGTCCAATAAATCCAAAGCTCAGATTGCACAGATTGCTTTCTGAGTGGCTTACTGAAATTTTTATTATTCTTTACACTGATTGAAGCTCATACAGGGGAAATTTCACAAATCAAAATTTTAGAGTTATCTTGTGTTACCAGTCAAATCATTAACAGTTTTGCACATGCAGAGTTTTCTTCTCTTTTTGATATGTCCACTGTTAAAACCAACCTCAATCCGAAGTGCATAAAAGAGCGTGAAGGTATCTAAACATTTGCTTCCCCCGGGTTTCATAAAGTCTTATTTAGTATATAGTATATGTATGTAAAATATATATATTATACCTATACCTGCAAAGTACAGAACAGTGTATGCAGGGATGTTTGCATGCATTCTGGTAGTGGGAAAATTGTGCAGTGATAATTAGCTCAGCTTGAGAAGAGAACAACCAACATTGAATGATTACACCTGTCAAAATGTAATCATCTACAAGAATTGTGATGGCTTCTGTGACTACCTTAGTACCCTTTATCCAGCTGCATATAAATATTACTTAGAGAAAATGTCACTGAAATCATGCTGCTGACAAGGTCATTAGATCCTTCAAATTATCCTGTTTTAGAATTTCAGAGCAATCTTTCTCGGCTTATGATTCCAGCTGTACTACACAAAAAAACAAAACAAAACAACAAAAAAAAGTTTAAAAGAAAAAGGAAAGAAAGACAAAAAAGAGAAGGGCAAAAAGGATGACCTTTAAAACTGTCTAATAGCAAGCTGTTAGAAAATGGATTTATAAAAGAATTGGAATGCACTAGTGTATCATTCTAGAATAAACATCTAAATCTGATCTTTGTTAACCTAAAGATCTATCACAGTGACAGTCATAGCAATTTTTTTAAGTCAGGGTGTGGGAGAATTTCTTATATGTGAGAAACCCAGTCTGTTTGGATTCTGTGAAACTGGTGGAGAGATAAGCTGAAACAGGACACCTGCGGTTAGCGATGGGAAAGAACAGCGTTGAAGCAGGAACTTTTGTGGGTTTAACAAAAACATTGTACTCGTGGACTTTTGAAGTATTATCTTGTTGTGTGAACATACTCATTCAGCCAATCGGCATAAGAAACGGGGCACGTGAACGATGCTTTGGGTTATAATAGGTGCTTGAGCAAGCTAAATAAACGGCTTTTACCTGATCGTATTGATCGTCGTGTGATGTCCATTTCATGCTTCACAACAGCAAGGTTTTCACTTACATCCTTCTTTTGAAAACGTCTGTTGACTACATTTGAAAATTCAACTATATGCTCATTTCTATCTGAAAAATACCAGTTTTCTTAATACAACTTAATACACAGTTTAATAAAGTTGTGGCCCTAGTTGCAACTGTATTGCTAAATATTGTGTAACAAAACCAGTTAAGTTAGAGAATAAAGGGAAAGATAAGAAACTGTCTCTGCCTCTTTCCAGGGAAATATTGGGTAAAGATTCAGTGGTGCTAGTGACTCACCATGTTTGAGTTCAGAAAAAATTCTCCATTATGAAAACTGGGCTTTGACATCTTCCCTTTTAATGCAAGTGTTTCTGTTCCTAGGTGCTAAGGATGTGAAGAGTGCCATGGGTCTAGATAGTAATTTTTCTTTATCATACTCACCCATTGTTCTTTCAATCTCTTTTCTAGATTAAATAATTCTAGTAGTTTCAGTCTTTCCTGCTAGGACAAGATGCCCAGTCCTTAAATCATCTTCTAGTCTTAAATCTTGCTATCTTCAAATCTTTTTTCAAGTTGTTGACAACTTTCTTGGAACTCATATTACAGCTAAAATTGTATTAAAGGTTAAAAAAGCGTCAGTTAATGTATCTGGCACATAGACTATCCACCCCACTGCTTAAAGGGGATTTTAAAGAAAAAAAAATTAGACAGCCAGCGATTACCAAAGTGTAAATTGATTTTTTTCTTCATTAAATGAATGGCTTTCTGACCCATCAGATTATCTTTCAGCTATACTTTCTACGATTCTGTTAACATATTTTGTACTTTCATTAATCACAATTCCACACAGTAACTGTAGTGTTTATAGTCTACAGTCTGTAATTATTAAGTGTATTAAGAAATTATTTTTCATCTAATAATTTCTGTAGGAAGATTAAATAAATGATCAATGAAGCAAAAATAAGTGAAGAATTTTCTACCTTGATGTATTATGCTCTTTTCCTTCTCTGAGAACTGTGTTACAAAGGAGAATTAAGTGGTAGCTATGAGTACTTTCCATATTTCCATAACCTTCCACATAACCAAGCACCAGACCTGCATTTCCATTCTTGTCCTGGCATCAGAGGTTTCTTGTGAAGAAAAAGTCATCTGTGGCAACTGGAATCATTTCAATATCAAGAACTCTTTCTGATGTTAGCCTACTTCAATGCTCGAAATCAAATACCAACATAAATGTCAGTGATCTGCCTCATGGAATGACTTCTGACAAGAAAGAAAAGATATTTAACAGGGAAATAAGTCCACTGTACCATCAGTCTGACTTCACTGTGTTTTACGCAGGTATAAAATGCTTCTGTCACTCTAAGCCCACCTAATCCTATCCACCTCCATCTTTAACAGGGCCCATTTTTCATGCCATATATTTATCCATGATCCCTGCTGAAACTGGGGAATAGAGGGTGTTGAGTGAGGAAATAAATTTCAGTTAAGAAAAAAACCAAACCCAACCAAATATTTGTTCCTTTGCATTGCGAAGCCAGGTAGAATTGATTTGAAGTCACAGTTACACAAACCTCTAAAACTGACATGAAGAGCAAGTAATTCATAAATGTTGTGAGTGCATCCCATATCAGTGAACTGTATCATAAATTTCTCTTTGTATTAAGCTTTTCCACTTGTTTTATTATGTCTCCTGTAGAGCAGTTTTGCTTCTGAGTGTACTAAATGACAAAGAAAGGGATGCATGCAGGGATAACTTACACTGGCAATCTTTGAAGAATGAATGACTGTACTTTTTTAACAATCATAAATAATTCTCTTATATGCCTATATTTAGCTTTTTCTCTTCTGTCTAGGGAAGGATTTCTGGTAAGAAAACCCTAGCATTGTCTTTCCAAATATTTATTTTTTTCATTCACAGATCTTATATAAAGAATTATAAACAAAGCTGAACTTAGTAGAAAAACCAGCATTTTAATTATATTTTTAACTTGCATAAATTTAGTGTGAGTGGAAAAGAATATCAACAAGTGTCTTCCTTGCTAGAAGCCATTGAGCTTCAGATTTTAAAAGGCTTATCTAGACTTTATTGAAAACATTACACTTACTATGTTTTATTTTTAGCTTCCACTATGCACATCCACCTGAAACATCTTTCATAGATCAAAACTGTTCATGTAGTTAAATACAAAATTCATCCTTAATTAAGATTGTGAAGGACATTATTTGATGAGGTTTCTCTAATTTATTAGAATATGTGTTATTTCTAGATTGCACCCATTTCTCTCTGGGGAATGTCCTTTTGATATTCAGCCCACTGCTGAACAGCAGAATAGTTAATATCAGTACAGTATCCATACAGACAATCTGAATGAGGTATCACTTTTGTAACAGTTCTAAGAAACAGTTCATGGCAAGGAAACAGTACACAGTTCATCACTGATTACAAGACAAGGACACAATTCAGTTAAAGCGAACCTTGAAGTCAAGGGCTTTGAGTGAGTGTAGATTTTCCTTACAAATTAAAAAGCTTGAAGAGAGATTTCTCTGGAACATTACTCTTTTTAGCTTTTTAAGCTCTCTAGTGCCTTTTTAGTCTTAACCTATCTATGATATATTTCCTTTCTGAAGTTGACTTGAATTTGAAAGCCCTGAATGATAATATTTTTTTCTTTCTCACACAACTTTGGTATTTTGATGGAGAGCAAAATGTTCTAGTTTTGTACTTAAGGTTGATTTTATGAGACCATGACTTACAGGAACCCTAAGGTACGTTTTAAAATTAATCTTACTCATTTCTGTACAATTACAGCAGTAAAATGTTGATTCTTTCAGCTATATATTCATTTGTATCCCTCTTCAGTAGGGTGAGGACTATGTAACCATGGCAATTTAGTCACATTATAGTTTTAATTCTTTGTCTTTAGGAAAAAAAACAAATTATCTAACAAGTATTAGACTTTTTTCTCTGTACACCTATTTGTTCAAAGTCAGAGGCTTTAGTGTTTTCTTAGATTTGTCATTCTTCTAATTAGCGAGAAACTTTCAAATTCTGGTAGAATGTGTTCTTAGTATAGAATCACTAATTTATGGCACTAAAGGGCTGCAATGTAGACAATATTTATAGATAACGTAGAAAAAACATGTAAACTGTATGTATGCTCTTTATTGGTCTTGGCAGAGGTGTCCTTTGGAGCGTCAACAAAATAAATGAGTTACTGTTTGCCTTCTTGAAGACAGGAAGCTGAAACATAAGAAAATGTACATATTGCCCTAAGCTAAACATATGGAACCAAGGAATATTACAGAAAGTGATATACCTTAAAATATGCTATTTGGTAGGTGCTCATTTTAAAAGATTGTATATTTAGTTATGATAGTACAACATTTTGTACTGACCTTCACAGCCAGTTAAGAACAATTAAAGCCCCACAGCAGAGATTTGAATGAAAATGAGCCCTGCATCTAGCTCGAAGGACAGAACTGCAGCTCTCTGTAATTGTTTTACAGCAGAGCAGGTGGATCTGATCTGGCTCTTGCTTTGCTCAGGTTATTACAATACAGAGGATTTGCACAAAACCAACGTAATTTTTTTCCACTTAAAGGGATGCTTCCCAATTCCTAGGTCTAAAAGGGAAGGTTGACTGAGCTGTGACTGGGTGCTGGGCTGTCCTGCAGTCTGGATCCCATCCCAGGTGCGAGGGAGGCTGGGCACGGGCACGGGCACGGGCACGGGCACGGGCACGGGCACCGGCACCGGCACCGGCAGTGCAGGCACAGAGGGTCAGGCTTGTCTGTTGCAAAGGCTGAGGCAGCTACAAACAGCAAGAGCAACTCTTGATCTCCAGTGTTAGGCTACTAAATGTCTCTCAAAATACACATGCTTATCATGCTTACAGCAATAAAAGACATAAAGGCTGACAAATGAAGTGGGTTAGTTGCAATCTGAGTTTTAGAAGAATTTGAATATTCATTAAAATACCTGCAATTGCCCCTATGACGGTAGGTGGCACTGTCAGTCCAACTCTTAAAGAGCATCTGTTCCTACCTAGAAAACTTGTCATCTTCAGCACAGAAGCCAAGAAGTGGCTGGAAATGGAAGCTAAGCACTTTACATTTGCTCTGTGTACACCACTGGCTGTGGAAGTCGTTCAGCTTTTCTCTGTCCTGTGAAACAGACTCTGTTTCTGAGGTAATAATTTTAGTATTTCTCATTGATCATGTGTGTTCCAAGTGTTCATTGTTGCACCTCCCATGCTCAGGGAAACTACTAAAGTTATTTCTTGAAAAATTAAAAAAAAATGAGATAAAAATGCTGGAAATATACGGTCAAATCAAAATAAGAGATATTCACACTAATTGTGTAAAAGCAGGCCTGTTTATACATGGATGGAGCATGAGGTTTTCTATTGCTTTCAAATCATGTGGAGTGCTGGAGAACATTGTCAAAGTGATTATCTATGTTTTAATACAATTTTATTTTTTAAGCAGGATTTTGGGAACCTGACATACTGCAGAAGTCAATGGGTTTTAAAATACAGCTTCTTCAGTTTACAAGTGTTTGCAGCAAAATGAGTGCTGAGATAGTAAAGAACGGGACTAAATGTGTTACAAGTGCCGAATTGCTACACAATCAGATAAAAAGGGTTAAAACAAATGCTCTTAGGGAAGAGTTTCTCATTGTTTATGCCTTTTAAACTTGAAGACTTGGCAAACCTGCTGTGTAACTATGCCTGCTGCCTGGAAAATAGCTTTTTCTTTTTTATTAGTCTAACTCAGGCTCTGATTTATTGAGCCAGAGAAGGATAAGGCAGCTTTAGCTCTTCCATTAACACCAGCTGGGTCCTACATCACATAATACTGTGTGAATGCACAGCTTCATCCTGTCACATCTGAGCTGCAACAGCCCACAATCTTTGCTAGTAGTACCACAACTTTCTAGAAGTTATTTATGCCAGATGTTTCATTAATTCTTTGGGTTTCTGTTTGTTTCTTTTCTCTGTGATGTTTTTGCTTTAATGTTGCACAATCAAAAAGTCTAAAAGAGAGGAAGGAAACGGGTATATGTAATAGTAGCAAGAAACAATACAAATAACCTTATTATCTGTGATATGCTAAAGAATCTCAGAGACTAGATAAGGGAAATATGCTTTACTTGCTTCACTGAATCTTAAAAAGCCCACTATGAAAACATCATAAATAAATAAGTAGTCAGTTCAATGGCAAATTTTTGTCAACATCTCTGTGTATCAGAAATAAATGCATGTAATTCAGGACCTCTGTAGGTACTAACTCTAATATAATCCATCTCTACATGGCTTTTACACTAATACATTTTGATAGCTTCTCAGGGTATTATCATACAGCTGTTACAAAATATTCTAGTTAACTTCAGCTTCTGAGCACTGGATCCAGTACTGCTTTTGTGGTGAGACTCAGCCAACCTCCGGACAACTTTTAGCATACCAAGGTAAACCACTGACTACCACGTACTCACCAACAGCTCCTAAATTTCTCAGTCAGCTTTTTGTTTCTTGAGCTTTTTCTGTCAAAAGGAAAACAGTTTTCTGTCCCCTTGTAGAAGCAGATACTCACTTTTCTCCCCCTCAGTTTTCAGGGCTTCTCTGGTCGTTTGTGTATCAACAGCAGAATGAAGAACTGCTGTTATAGGCCACTGTCAAAGAGGTTTTTTTCATTACTGGAAGGTATAATGTGTAATTTCTTTTCTTGGCTTAATATAATGCAGTGGGAATAAAAGCTACACATCGAAATGGTTTTTCTTAGCTTCAAAGTTAGAAGTCCATATTTATTAGGATATTAAGCAAAGAACCCATCTGGTTTGTCTTCAGAGATGAACTAGAGAAAAGCTCCCCCTTTCAGCTCAGTGTTTTCCCTCGTTGTCTGGGGTTGAGCTGGCAAAATGCCAGCTGCCCAAGAACAAAGAAAAAGTGTTCCTCTCCCTCCCCCCCCAACCAGCCAAGAGAAAAGGAAGGAGAGAGAGGGGAAAAAAACCCTTCCAAACCAGGTTTATGCTGAAACTAACT
>JAOXXN010000471.1:55149482-55159874 GCA_026770055.1 Myrmophylax atrothorax
ACCTCCCACTGCTGCACACATACTTTAGGTTTACGTCATCTGGTATGAAATATTTCCTTGGTTACCCAGTCAGGTGAGAGCTGTCTCCCAATCCACATAGATTCTTTGAGCCTGCTAATTTGAGGCCTAACTGAAACCACTACACTCGTTAAGATTTTTGAAAGTGAAATTCAACTAGTGTTGAAAGATGGAAGATGTCAGAGAAAATGTCTGCATTGTAGCGAGGGCAGACGTGCAGAGCAAATCTGCAGCGTGTTATTTCTTCACTTTTGCTAACACATGTTAAAGAAAATGTGCTGTAGAGTTATAGAGTATTAGACCACTTCCAGGCTTTTCAGCCCAGACCTGTGGTAGTTCCACAGTTCTGTTTGTTGTCTTGCAGATAGGAAGGCAGAAACAAATGCAGATGTGAATAAAATAGCATGTAATGTTTGTGGGTTTTTTTATCTTGCAGTGCCAGCACATAAGATAAAGTGAGCTTTACCCTGTGGGAACTTATCTTGAGTGACACAATGCTTTTCATCTGCCATACTACTATAAGTCTCACATTATGTATTACCAGCTTTTCTACTTTCTCCTTGTTGGTTTCCTTAAGCGCTACACTTGATATTTAACTTACTACATTGTTAGGCTGTGAAGTCAGCCAGCGTAGCGCGTCTTGACAATAATGGTGTTACACAACAAAACTGTTCAGAAGTGTCAGGCTCTGTCTAGACCATCTTTGTTGCTCTGGTGAGATCAGTGCAGTTGGGAGCCCTTGACACTTAGATTTCTGCTTGGTCATGAAGCAGCCTACACAGATCCCTTGGCTGCTGGCAGTGCATTCATCCATGGCCAATTCTGAGTGCACATTTGATAAGTTGACCAAAAGTTCACAGTCTCTCCCCGTGGTCTGCTAAGCCCTTCAAAACTTGTTGAAAACCTCAAATGAGTCTCCCATCACTAGTAGGTGCTGGGGGATAGCAAGTGCCAGAGGGCCCCTTTACGCAGCATTACAGTGAGTGTGTTTCCTGGGCAAGTGCTTGGCTTCTAGAAATGCATGAGGAAAGCCCACCCTTAGGCCCTGTCACTTGGCTGTCACCTTGAGCAAGGTCCTAAGCATGAAGAAGCAGCAGACAGGATCTTAAAGGTATTTAGGATCCCTGCTGAAGCCTCAGCTCCTCACTGTTTTCCCCACAGTCCCCCTGGACGTTCTAAGCCTTTGCTTTTAATGTTTGTAAGAACTGAATTTTCACTGAGAAGTTTGTGCTTTTATCCCAAAGACACCCTGAGAACATATAATGAATAACACTTAACAACAGCATGACAGCAAGCTTTCCCTCTTCTTTTTTCAATTTTCTTCAGTTACATTTTTCTCATTTCAACATACTTTCATTCTCTCCACACAGAGATTTGAAATGGTTGCCATATCTCTTAATAAGATGGAGCAAATCAGTCACAACAAGAATCATTACCAAAAAAATGATAATGGCAAAAGCAGTTGAGTTCTTTCATAATGTTTCATTTAAAACCACTGAGTCTAACTCAGAGCATAGTACAATTCATACTTCCTAACCTCTTCATGCTGAGCTCAGACTTCATGAACTTCAAGGGTTTATCAGCTTGAGGTGAAAGGTAGAATGATAAATGTCAGAAGGAGTAAAGATTTGTAAGAAAATATTATCACCGTTTATTACTTAGATATTAAGGTAACTTTATGCATGGCTAGATGTAGCTGAATTAACCTGTCTCTGGTTGTTTCAGCTGTGTGGCTGTAAAGAGGGGTGCTATTTCATCATTAGTTGTGATTTCTTTGCTATCAGCTGGTGAACATGGAACTTTTATTGTAAGATATGAACTATACTTTTTAGCCTACATAGTCTGCCACTTGTGTTACATCCAAATGCTTGCCCTTGTGCTGTTGCTCTGAATCAGCACATAGTGATAAAAAAAAACAAGTAAAAAAAAGCTGTGGAGAGGAGATGCAATCTCTTTGACCATGATAATGCAGAAATGGTGAGGTAAAGTTGAGGCAGGCTTGCCTCTGCTGTGTTTAGGAATCTGGTAAAGAGATATATTCAGAAAGAACTCAATAGAAAAGAAAAACAATCTGTGAATTTTGGATAGCAGCCTATATTAGTTGTTCAGCACTTCTCCTAGGCTGAACCCGAGTTCTCTATCTAAACCCATACGTTTTTCAAGACAGTGGGAGAGAGGTGAAGCAGTTATTGTGAACCTAGTCACAAACCCCCCCCACAATCACCCACCACAAAAGCACCAAAAGAAGTGGGGTTTTAAGAAGCTCAGAGAAGAAGGTAAAGGGCTTGAATAAAAAGATTTACATGTTGACTTGGTTTAGAATTATCTTCTTTTTTTCTCAAATAATGTGAGAAGCATTTTGGCTACATTACATGGACCAAAAGAAAATTATCTTGAATTTTTGGGAACCAGTTGGAGAAGCATTCTTGCTTAATAGATGTGGATAGGACAAAGCTTTGTGGTTTTAATAACGGAATGATCATTTAGATTTGAAGTCCTAGTTCCTTGCACTAAGAAATGAAAATGGCCACAAAGTTTGAAGGCTTAGACTTTGAAATCTCTGTCATTGCAGAATGCCAGCATATGAATGTTTTATTAAGTTTTAATATTAACAAATGAAAAATAAAAATTTTGAAGTCAGTGTCTTGGTAACTTGCAGTGACAACATAAAAGTGAAAAGGAGAAGAAGATGGAAAATGTAATTCTGGGTTTGTTCTAACCATGTACTTTTTTTAGCCATTAGTGATATTTTGGAATAAATAAGTTTTTATATTATGCACATACATTTCTACTAAAAAGTCCAGAGATTTCTTTCTGCAGCAATATATTGGACAGTTGCTTCATTGTGTTTTATAAGCTACTTAATCCAAAGTAGTTTTAGAAAATTACAAAATTTTTTTCTGTATCTTACTTTTGTTGTCATAAAATGAAGTGCATTGACCTCAAGTAAAGCTCTCTAAGCTGTTTGGAAATATATTCTTTAGCTAGCAATTTCTTTTAATGTTCTGTGCTCAAAGCCAATTCAATTTCTGTAATCCCAGACTATGGTTAAATATCTCCTTGTACAACTGCTGAGATACTTCATTGAGAAAAACATGAAGTTTTCATGGTTTTTTTTTTCATGTTTGCAATCAGAACAAATAAATTATTCATATTTCTATTCTTGGCTAAATAAATCGTTTGATAAACTGAACAAACTGAGTTGTGTTTCTTGCTAGGTACAGAGATATCAATTTATATGATTTGGGGAAAGAGTCTTTTTATATACTGATTTGATATAATTTTCATCTTATAGTTGAACAAATTTTAAAATTAGCTTAGTCTACCATATAATACTTCTTTATGGAAAGAAAAAATATTTTTCACACTATGGTAAATTGATGTTGTTTATTTTAGAGCTGTTTTTGAAACCTCGATTCATACTGAGCAACAGTAATCCTGTGGGACCACTTAATTAAGGACTACCTGGCTCAGAGCTTGAGACATATCATTATTCAAATAGAAATTAAGCAGTCCAGTAAGGTCTTAAAGATACTAGAAATGGTAGGAAACTTAGATTTGTTTGGTTTTTTATTGACAAAATTCTTTGCCACTTTAGCTGAGGTAAAGAATCAAGGTGGGTTTTGCCAAGATAATGCTGATCAGACAGTTGCTCATGTCTTACATAACATGCTGGGTAACATATTTTGTTAAATGGGCATGAACTTCCAATGTTCCTCTTTACTGTCTTCACACTGGAATCCTGCACCATGAACCCTCTATGCTGTTGCATTCATCATCCTTCATGCTTTGTCTTCCATTAAGTGCAGATTTGTTTCTCAGTCAGACTTCTGTACAACTCTGCACTTCACTTTTCTTCCCTCATTCTATCTTTACTCTTTCTGTGCCCTGCTGTTAATCTGCTAAGAATAAATCTCACAGTTTTCCTCTGTTTCTTTGCATTCCTGCAGAACTATGACTTAAAATTTTAAATTCTATATTTCTGGACAATTACAGTTCTGAGTTTAACACTAGGCCATGTTACATTACAGAATGGAAAGGAAATTTTACAGTGCTATTTGGTGAACTGGGAAAAAAAGCAACACTGAAATACAAGTCAAGTATGCCATAAATTTTGATAGCAAAAATAGGATTCAAAAATAAAATTTGTAACTTTTTTTTAATAATGTAAAAATGAAATAAAACCTTTTTGATGGCAGTGTAGTTTCAGACAGCAGCCTTTGCAAACAGATTGTGGCTTAAAAAATAGGATCTACATTATTTTGATACACTTGAATCTTGTCACGCTGTTCACTGTGATGAATATTGTGAACTAGCATGGAAATTATTGTGTTTGATCTGTGAAGTGGTCTTCTGGTCTGACTGTTCCATTTTGTTTGGTGAACCTCAGAATGCTACATTTGCCTCATGATTTTGTGAGGAATTTAGGCTCTGCTTTGTGCATTATTTCAACATTTCAGTATTACAAGCAAAAGTCCCTTGAGATGTGTACATCTATGAATTGAAGTGCCATGGCCTTTGAAGGTAGAGTTTCATTTGAGTAATTCCAGTATTTATTAATATTTTTGATGGCATCAAATACAGATATACCAATGAAAAAAATCATTGTGATGACTGAGATGGTTATTTAAATGCCATGAAAGATCTTCCTGTTCATGTGATATTTACTGTGCTTCCTACAAAATTTTCTGAATTTCCTCTACGTGGCTTTAAATAAAGGAATAATTCCTTTGACCAGCAGAGAGCAGCAATGATATACTTTATAAGGACTTGAGTCAGCCCTTGCAAAGTCCTATTACTGGCATGAGGGAAAGATAATATTGTGTATGACTATCATTATCAAGTATTTATTGGAAAAAAATATGTTGAAATGAAAGCAACAATGGGGAAAATGTGCCCTCTTTTAATTGAGTTCTTTTGTAGAGCCTTTTAATTTCAAATACTTTCTGTTTAATTTCTTGTTTGTCTATATGAAAGTTACAAAGATTTATTACTTACCCTGAACTGTTCTTAAGTCACCCTAAATCTTACTAGATGATATTTTTCACATTGATCTGAAAATTTTTTCTGAAGTTTCACTGCTTGTCTTGGGCATGTGTCTATATTTTAAACTTACAGTGAAAATTTTGCCTTGTAAATGTCAATAGGAGGTTTTTTTCCCACTGACTTATATGAAGTCAGAATTTCTCCATTCTTGTAACATATATATTATCGATTCATTATAAATACATCAATCACATGGGGTGAAAAATAAATCTAATAGTGCGTATTTTGGGGTTTTTTACTGTCTGGTCACAAAGTTACTTGTGCAATTTTACAGGCACTGCATAGGAAGGATGAGAACCTCAATTTTTCCCGTACCAGAGTATTCTAACAGTGCTGTTAGACATGTATATTCCCTGATCTAGCTCTATGGCTCTTGCATGCTTGATTGTGTAGCAGTAATTTACAATAGATGACAATGATTCTTTGTCCTCAAGCTTTTAGGATGAGCCTGAAAATTTAAAAAAAAAAAAAAAGAAAGAAAGAAAGAAAAACTTCAATTTTACCTCTCATGTCCTAGTGGGACTACTGTGCAAAGTAGGAAAGAACATTAATAATGCCACTTTCCCGTCAATTCTGGAAAGAAAATGGGATTTCTGTTGGTGATTGGCCCAGTGTTGTCTGTATATTGTGTGTATATTAGCATTTTAGTTCAGATCAGGACAGTGGTTCAGGAGTGAATCTTCTGTGCATGCTACCACATGGAGCAGTCTTACTTTCACAGCAGGGTTGCTTTCAGAGGATGTCTAACTAGAATATGTGTTCCTGATACTAATGAATATTCACTTTTGGGACATACTACTTGCAGTTTGGAGTGAAAATGCTGTCAAACATACAAATGAATTTATACCTAAGTACAACATCCCCTTGGCACCAAGTATTCTGCCATTCAGATCCACCCATGCTGCACCAAATTGAGGCTGCTCGGGATAAAGGAATCCAGGCTGATTCGTGATTACAAGTTCCAAAGGAGCTGTCGTGGCAACAGCACTTACTTGCTTACACTGAATCACCTCTGTTACTGCCTGAATACTGGTGTGCAGGAAACTCTGGGGTCTAGACTAGAAATAGTGCTTGAATTTAGGTTACACTAGGCTTGGGCAGTGTTGGAGAGAAAACATTACTAATTTCTCATATTCTTCATACAATGTGAATTGCACTAGCTCTCCCCTTTTTTGAGTGTTGGCTTGTTTCAAGTTCTCTTTTCTTCAGTGTTTCTATTGCAAAGTACGGGCAATGGTGTCACAGAGATTTTATAAAAGTTTGTTCATGTTTATGAAGCACTGAGGTTCTATTATGATGAACTTCACACAAGCTAATGAGAAAAACATTACTCTCTCCTTTCAGAACAGGTCTTGAATAGCGTGCAACAAATTAGTTGGGAGACCACAGACCTGATAAATAGGGGGAAAGAAAATATTACATAGCTCTTCATTTAATGAGTACCATCCTTTCTGTAAATGTAATGAAAAAAGGTCTTGAAGAAAAATAAAGGAATCTTGTAATTAAAGATTGTATCAGCACTCCATGCCCAAAGCACCTAGCTTAGGGTTCTGTGGGAGATTTCATTCTGACATTTCATTACACAAATGCATGATAGTGCAACCTAAGTGTTATTCTTTTACCATATTGTTTTGCTGCAATTCATTTAAATTATGATTGGAAGTTTTCATTTTGATTAAATTATAATTCTTGCCATTTATTTATTTCTATTCAATTATTTTGAGCATTATTTTAAAAATTACAATAACCATTTCATGAATCAGCTGTGCATTAATATTATCTTAACATTTTATTAAATATAAAGGTATTTCTAACTGTCATTTTCATGGCAGTATTTGTATTGAGCCAATAATAGATTTCTACTTTACTAGGCACAATGTAATGATAGAATGAGATATAGTCCCAGATGGGGTGAGATTACTGCCTTTACAAGTAGCAAGGGCAAACCATACAAAAGAAGATATTTAAAATGGAGGTTAATCCAAAAAAATGAGATGTGTGCAAATGTCGTGTTGATTCTAACAGTGGATTTCCTTTCATTTAATTAATTGTATTTTTACGTGTAATTTTGTGCAGAAAGACTTAGCTCTGTAGAATTTAATGAGGAAAATACAATAAACAAGGATGTTAAATATTGGATAAGGGTCGAGAAGAATATGGTGGACCACCAAGCAGAGAATGAATGACGGAATGGGAGCAGATAGTCTTAAGCACAAAGGGAGTTAACAAGGAGTTATTCTTCAGCATTGTTTTTAAGCTTTCTATATGGTTCTGAAATCACTTTCTTGATCCTTCAAGCTTTAGTTAATATTTTATTTCAAATTCATTAATACAGTGTAAAAATAAAATTCACTTAAGAGGGAAGATTAAATTAAAATTTTGACTTTTTCTGCAGTTTGTCACTAGGGCGAAATTCTGTATGCCAATATTTTTATGCACGCATCCAGAGTGATATAAATAACAATTCAGATGAGGGGACAATTACACATGAAACTGCATATTTTTATTTTATTTCTCAATTTTCTTCTTTCTCAGGCATTTTTTTAAACAAATAGAGCTGTTGCCAGTTTCATTTTGGTTTCTGCCTTGCCAGGATGTCTGAGCACTAGAGCTCCTACCTCTGCCTTGGACAGGTTCTGTGTGCAGATCTTGCTATACTGATCATCCCCACCTGATTACTGTCCCGTGGAGCCCTCACTAGTCACTGCTCTATGATGCTTTGAATATCTTCACTACCATTTAGGGGGAGCAATTTTGTTAATTATTTTTGTTGAATATTATTTTGACCAAATGAGCCTGTTGAGGAGGTGATAGGCAGAAAGTCAATGGCTGTAAACAGAGATTGCCTCAACACTTTATATGGGTTTCTCAGTGTGGATGAGATAATAAATTGTATAGGACCTAAAATGAACTTCTCCACACCCAGTGTCAAGGCCTTGTCCTGCACACCCCTGTCTTTTATTTGTTTCTTTGCTTTTTCACCTGGCTGGACACTTCTGAGGTTTCCCCTGAAATGGAAATGTCAGCCTGCAGGAAGGTGGTGTGTGCCTACTCTCTGCTTGCAGATACTCTTCAGTGATTGAAACATCTCACAGAGTTCTCTGATAGGATTTTCATACCTTTTTTTCCCATGACCTGAGAGGTCCTTTTGGTCTGAATACACATTTCAGCTTGATCAAAAAAAACCAAAACAACATTCTCATAAATGAAGTCTGTGAAAACTGCCCCAAAAGTCAGAAATTCTGTTATTTTGATTAAAAGCTCAACATGTCATTTTGTAGTTGGATATTTTTGAAAGAGTTAGTAATTTGTTTGTATCTGTTTTAATCAAAGTGACGTAACACCAGTATCTCCATGCAAGGACAGTGTTCTACAGGGTTTTTCTAATATTAGTTAAAGTTTTTTAAAATGTAATAATAGAAAGAGAACTGTGAGAATAACTCTAATAATATTATGCATCTCCTTGTTGAAACATGTTACTTACTATAGTTTGTATCTATATTACTTTTTGTTGTATGTAATTATGCTAGCTATAATTAGTGGTAGATTGTATGTTTCTTACGAGTTGTGTATTGTTCATAAATATAGCTATGATATTGTAAGTAGACTGCTTGGGACTTCTCTACTCTCCATGAGGCTGCCCACAAACACTGTTTGAGATTACATTTCAAATAAAGCTGATGAGAAATATATAAAAGAATACTATAAATATTTTCCTTTTGAGTAGCTTAACTTACTCTTTCTAATGCTCATACTTAACCTGCCTTCCCAAACTAACTGTCATTTGTTTTTATTTCACGTTTTAGTTCCTCCTTGCAGCTATTCTTAATGCAAAAGAATGAGCAAACCACTGTGATTTACTTTAATCTTTAGCCTATTAAATCTTGCACTTGAAGGTCAGATTTAAGAAGAGGCAAATCTATGTTTCTTTAATAAACTTTAATTCTACAAAGAAAATGTGATTGAAACTAAATTGTAGTAGGATTTCATTTTGTAATTTCTCTCTTCTTCATCTGGTAAATATTGGCTGAAGGGAGGATAATGAGAATTTGAAGTTACTTGTTCCCTAGAGTACAGGCATAGTTTTCATATGGCTTTGTTAGAATGTTACAAGAAGATACCTGGTGGAAATAGGAAAACTATGTGCTTATAGTGGGAAAATAAAAAGTCAGTGAAGGGTAATAGAAATTACCAGCAATATGGAGGAGTTTTCAGTGTGAAGCAATATGAGAAGAAACCCATTGTTTATTGTAATTAAATTTCAATAAGGGAAACATTCCCAGATTTAAATTTTTAAATCAAGAACTTCTTTTTTTTCTAGAGAAACTGAATAGGAAATTTAAGTTTAATAAAAAAAGGATTGATAGAGTGTATTGTGTTAAACAAACCACAGAATTATAAGTGATAGTTCTGATTAGAAAAATAGATAACAAAAAAAAGAAAAAATAATGCTTTTTGAAGCAATCTGTATTACAGGTAGAATGGGAGAAGAAAGAATACAGAGAAGTTTAGAGAAGGCTTTGAAAAACTTTTGAACATTTCTAGTATAAACATCTAGAAATATTCTTGGGCCAACTATTTATTTCTTGAAGTCATAGACATCAGTGGGAATCCATTAGACCAGTACTGAATTGGAATGAAAGTGCCGAAAACAGTTTGAAAGACATTTAATAATCACAATGTTTCCAGAACCTTCCATGCAATGAAAAAAAGGAAAGACTTTTCCTCTCTATTACTCTTACAATCTAATGACTCTTATTTTATGAGTGATCGTTAAGAAATAAAAATGCAAGTGTTGCTCTAAAATCTTTTCATTTGTGCTGTCTGAAACAGACAGCCCTGAGAACCAACAGGTGTATCAGGCGACAGATCAGGGGCACCTGTTTCCCAATTCATTATAATTTTTGCTGGTTTGCACCTGGACTCTGGGTTGTAGCTCACAGGCTTTGGTCTGATGTCTTCAGTGGCCCTGGAATTTTCTGCAGAGGAGAGGCTGGTTTCAGTCAGGCACAGTGCTGCACATAAGCAGAACACTTGTTCAAGCAGGGAAGTGTCCTTCAGTGTCAGAGGTGAGTGAAATTGGTGGATTTGCCACTCTTGGCTGGTGTGTGGCTGGACCAGAGGTTTGCTGAGTGGCACAGAAGTTGTCTTTTTTCTAGAAAATGGGGGAAATAGGATTGAATTTTTGCTGCAGACAGAAAGATGAAACTACATCTCTCAAATCTTATCATCATGGCTAGGCTTTGCGAATGAAGATATTTTGGCAAGGGCTTTTCCCATGTGGGTGAAACCTTCAAGCTTGCACAGTGGGTTTTTTAGGTGGGGCAC
>JAOXXN010000471.1:55168229-55182988 GCA_026770055.1 Myrmophylax atrothorax
TCGAAATGTGGTCCCCCCCTCCCCCCCCCCATAGTCCCTGTGAACCTTTGAGTTACCTACAACTGCCAGTGCCATTTATGAGAACAAGGAAGCCTTACTGCAAAAGCTGAGACTATGAAACAGGGGAAATAGAATCCTAAAACACAGTCTGCTTACTGAAATACTGCTTTTACCAGCAATGAAGAACCAGTGAAAATTGGATCTTTACCCAAAACAATGCATTTCATGTTGTAACACACTTAAATGTAGATGATGTCCTGTGTCTATTTCCATAGATTATTTTTTTAATTTAAATTCTTTGCAAAACCAAGGCACTCCATACATACATACTCCATACAATAGCCACTCCATACATTTATCAGAACATTCAGGAAACTACTGAGAAGAAATAAATAGTGATGCTACCTGGTTAACCCTTGAGATTACTTTAAACTCCTGTAATTTGTGTGTCAGGACAGGTGTCCATCAAGAATATCACCTGATTTGTTTAGGTTTGTTGTTTTGTGGGGTTTTTATTAAGATAGTGTCTTTGATGTTACAACCACCTATGGAAATATATGTACAAAAATTATGCCACACTTTGAATATCTCTCAGAAATCTCACAACTGACACTTGAAAATCCTTTATCATCATTAAAGTTAAAGAAGGGTTACTGGAATCTGACATATTGTGCTGCAGGAGCAGTTTATTTGTACCCCAGATGAGGCCCTTGTACAGGATTAGTGTTGCAGTGTACAAAGGGGAGCAAGAAGAGAATACTCCCTCTTGAGCAGAAATGTGAGGAGAAAGAAGTGTGAGCTAGAATAGCTATTTTGGGTTCTTTAAGACCAGCTACATTGATTGCACTGCTTGCTCTGGGAAACCTCAGTTGAGCAAAAGAATTAGAAAAATAACGTGTGTCCTTTAGGTCAGGATTACTGTTCAGGCTAGAATACTGTCTGGGATTTTAGATTAAAGGAAAACATTTTTTTTATGCTGAATTAACATTATGTAATTCATTCTTCTGTTGACCCTGAGATTGATTTATAATGTGATGTCTTAATTTGGGATGTAAAATAATAATTTGTTAATACATTGATTTATGAAGTAATTCTTCTCTTGTGACCTTAATTACTCAGTTATGATTAGTTAATAAAGATTTTATAGTAGCTTTTTAAATGTTGATTTTTGATCACTCATTAATTTGCAGAAAATCCTTGAAGACAAAACTGGTAATTGCAAAATAAGTCAGTAAGTTCAAATATTTAGAACAATAAATTCAATAAAATTCCAGTTGACCATCAAAGTTTCATGCCTTTAATTTCATTAAATATTTTAACAAGGGGGAAAAAACAAAAAAACCCCCCAAACACAAAAAACACCAAAAACCCCCCAACAAACCTCACTTTAGCCTCTGTCTACTTCTAAATAGGACATTTTAACTTAACCAATGCTGAAGATATAGTAACATCAGATATAGTACCAATCATGCGTTCTGCAGTGTTATATGTAAAAATCTTGAAACTGATAACTAATTCTTCTTAATTATTAAAATATTTGGTACTCATCTGATTAATCTGAAATATTAAAAACTCCCTAAGGCTGGAGGTTTATTTTGGTTGGCTCTTTTTGTCCCCATACCACTGTTTTATTTTGAAGTATTCAGGAGATTAACAGGGCATAATTTTTTATGTCGCAGAAATATCCTGGTCTGACCTTATTCAGAGATTATTATGACTTCCTACTACACAGCTCAGCCCATAGAATTCCCCTTGCAACTTTTGCATGCTTTATCTTCAGACTTACTGACTCTACTACAGTAAGAACTCCTCAAGGTAAAAGATTTCTCCTTTTTTTAATTTTTTTTTTTTAGCATAAGATTATCTTTTTTTTTTTAGGTGAAAACCTAATCTTTCTAAAAAGGTTTGATTATGCAATCATAACACCTTCTACTCTTCCACAACTTTCCCTTACTATATTTTCTATAAAATCCTAATATTTTCTCCCTGGTGATAAGCTCAATTAACTAATGAAGACATAGGTAAGAACATCATATTAGCTACTGTCAAGCTCCTGGAAAATTGATAGTTTTGTAAGCTTTTTGGAATGATGCAACCAGAAGTATCACTTAGAAATATTTTATTTTAAAAATATTTATTCAAAGCCTGTCATCATCGTGGTTTTACTAATACTGACAGAATGAAATAACCAACTTGTTTATCCCAATCCCTTGTTCCTACTGTTGCAGTTACAGATTGATGTGCTCACTTTTTGGAAGTTGCTCCTAAGTGGAGAACATCATCCTTTAATGTGTTTGACTTTCTTTTTTGTCATCCATTCTGTGTCATTCATTCTCATGTAGTTTGCTGGAATGAGCATCTGTACCATGGGATGCTGTAGACTGTGTGCGCAGGGATGGTGACAGAACTTGTGCAGCCTGGCAATTCAGTGCCTCCCAACACATTTTAATATGGAAGCTGAAAAATGCAGTGAAAAAGAGGACAGAGGAAATGTGACAATAGACTTCAACTTTAAATAATGATTTTTTTTTTTTCTGATTTTTCCTTTCTCCATATGAAGTCATAGTGTCTGTTCAAAATAGATCTGATTCTAGCAGCTCATGCTTCCCAGTCTTGACAAACCATATGAAAACCTGTGAGGAAAAGGCACTTTTTTCTTTTTCTTGTTCCAGCATATTAGAAGTATTTAGCCACATCAGATTTTGTTCATGCTTTTGTTTGATTATAAAGCAAGGGGGAAGAGAAGGAATAAAAAGGGATGTGTATAAAAAAAACCCAAACAAACAACTGGATATGACTAGCCAGATAGGTAAAAATACAAACATAAAATCAGGGTTTGAAAGCAAATTTAGAATTCTATTTTTTTTTGTCTTTTCTTATATGCTATCTTGCTGGTTTAATCTTCTTGGTATGTTTATTCTGCTCTTGTTTCTATGTTATCCTTTTAATGCTACCCCTACAATTCCCGGTTTTAGTTTCCATTTTCTTAATATAATTCTTCCCGTTTCTGAATGCTTAATTTGCTAATTAAAATTGTACTTCTCTAGGATCATCCATCAAATGTTTGCTTTCCTCAGTCTTCCTTTAAGGTTCCCAGTGGCCATTTCCTTAGTCTGCTCTTTAAGTGATCTGACTGAAGTGCATTTACTACAGGACTGTTTTCCTTCTCAGGGGTAAAGTTTCAGCTTGTGCCTTCTGTTTTCCAACTGAAAAATGTAACTAGTTGCTTTGCCACCAGTCTGAAGAGTGACTTAGAGCACCCAAATCAGTTGGAGGAGCGGTAGATATTGCAGTGATGTTTGTCTGTTAATTACTTTTAAAATCATTTTTATATCACTGTCTTTGAAACTTTATCTCTTATCATATGAAGAATGAAAAAAAATAAAATTGTTGGCTTTATCTCCCAGCATTTGCTTGCAGCATAATCCAGTGTGTGCCACTCCAATCTACTGGTCAATTTGTTATAGATACTACAGTAGATATGGGCCTTGAGAATGGGCTGTATCAAAAGACAGGCTGATGAACTTTTTCAAATATGGAATGTACAGAAAGTACAGCAGGGAGCAAATTACCAAAGAAGTATAGTGTTGGTCAAGATGGGCTTCAAAACTGAGTGAAGATAGTAGCTGAAATGAGAGCCTGGTAGGTATAGGTTTAACTATGCAGCAGACAGCACTACTTAGCCAAGTGCAGCTTTCTTGGATGATGAGTCAACAATAGAAGGGAAGTGGTAAGTTTTAGGAGGATCCTAAAGTGTATACAAATAAGGTGATATTTAAGGATTTTTCATGTAGCTCTAAATAGAAGTTCAAATCTCTGTTCTAAGTTCTTGCATACAACTGCTCTTCAACCATGAACTGAAGTACAGTGGTTGGTTGGTACAAAGGAGAGGAGGCAAAGCCACTCTGGTGGAATATTTTATCCCGGGCTTGATGGATACAGACAAACAAATACGACCTTCCATATGATTACATGTAAAGGAAGATACTTTTCTTTCTTTTGAAGAGAGACCAGTGGTTTTTTGATTGCTAATTTTTCTTCTCTACTTTTTTCCCACATGAGCATATCAGTACTTTTCCCTTGGGTTGTCTTCACACTTTGGAAGAATGCCCATAAATACCTACAATGTTACTGCTGTCTTTCTGGTTTACCATTTCTTTATTCTGAACTTTCTCTGCAGCTGCTCCCCTGTTTCATATTGCCACAGCAGGGTGCTGTGGCATTTTCTACCATTCCTGCCACCACTGTTCTGCAGCTCATGTGCGTATTTGTCTGCAACTCCAACTTAGCTGAGTACCCCGGAGACCTCCCCTTCTCTGAGTGTTGTACAGAGGACTAACCTGGTCTGTTGTTTCTCTGTACCTGGGAAGCAGAGATAACTCTCCAAAGTGTGCTTGCATTGTTGCTTCACACCCTTGTCCATTTGAATACCAAGAGTGAGCATGATGCAACTTACCTGCTCTTGTGTCGCCTTGTGGCCTCCTTCAGCCACACCTGTCCCCCCCTCAGAGGGGCAGCAGGACAATGAAAATAGCAGGACAGTGGTCTCAGCCCCTTCCTGTGGTGTCATGTGCTTACCGTGCCAATGGGAAATAGCTGGTCCTTGAAGCTGGAGAACAGGAGTGCTCAAACTCAGTTTTCTGAAGTGGGAGCTCTCTAAGGAAAGAAGCTTTTGAGAGTACATAAAGAAAAGTGATGCCCAGGATATGCATGATGAACTCAGACTGAAGGAAATATTTTTACAATTGCTACCATTGAATGTGGATATTGGTATCTGTAGCTGTAGAATCTATGTTGGCATCAGCCCAAGAGAAGGGACCTTATAGAGGAAAGTGAGAACTTTGTACTGAAGCCTTCCTGACATTTTCCAAAACTTAGCAGATCTTGAAGATGTTTGGTTATAGAACAAACTTTACTCATACCTGAGCACCTCAGAACCTGGAGGAAAAAATGCCTGTGAACTTGATCAGGTTGTTGTATATTTTAATGACTAAGAAAAAAAGATAGCAATCAATATAGTGGGGGAAAGCCATTAATAATTCTAACAAGGCACCTAAATGTTGCCTTACAGAAATATGTAAAATCAGAAGAAATATGAGATTAAGATCTGTACAGACAGTTACTGATTAATAGCACAACAAAAATCAGGTTTTCTCCTTCTTAAAATGCTACCTTTCTCATTTTTAAAATATGTCCTAATTATTGAAAGTTGACTTGGGACTTTTTTCTTTCCCTTTAACATAAGAAAATAAATATTCATTTTGCCTCTCTGTTTATTATTCTATTTTTGGAACTTTCATATCTTACTCCAGTGCTAGTTCTCAAATGAGTGCTGTTTAGTAATTTGAAAAAAGTTTCCATTTGCCCTTCACAACTCAGTGAGCTGTAAACACTGAAGTAATTGAGCCACCCACATCCTGGTCTGCAGGTGATATGAGTGATGTATTTTATTAGCATTTAATTAAATTGCAAATGTTATGCTAAACTGTGAAATTGCTGGCAAAAGTTGAATAGCTGGATTAAATTACACCCTTGTTTAAAACCAAGAAATAAAAAGATTGTTGAGTAATCTGAACAAAATAAATTCTTCAACTCTCTTGAAGCAATTAACCTATGCTCTGTTGCTTTAAAAAATATGCCTCAGCAAACATACTCAAATTTGATGCTGTTGCAACATTAATTTCACACCTTCCTTGTTTAGGTTAGTGGTTTCTGATTATAACAATGAAGATTAAATGGATCTCATTCAATCTATAGCAATAAAAAGATAATATACACTTGAAACAATTGCAAATTATTAAAATTAAATTTTCTATTATTGCATTAATTTTTGGGAAAGGGTTTAATAACTTCAGTTTATGAACCCTTGATTCTCTTTCAGTTTGGGGAATATTGCATGATTTGATTTATTCCCATTTGCTTATTTGGATTTGTGCCTTACAAATTCTAATTATGCAAAAGCCATTTGATATGATTTTGTTTAGAACTATCTATTTCCAGTTAGAATTTATAGCTGTCAGTAGAATATGCTGGCTATTGCAGCAAATGCTGCAGCCAGCTGGAAAGGTATTTTGATGGGAAATGTGAGGCAAGAGGGCTCCAACATCACATTTTTCATTTGAGGGATGAGACAAAAAAATGTGGAAAAATACAAATTTTCCGGTTGCAAAATCAGGAGTTAAAGACTGGGAGGGGAACTGGGTTACCATCCAGAATTACTTTTATTTTCTATCATTACAAACATGTCCCTTTCTAAGTGGAGTAGGGAGGGATCAAAGAGTACTGCAACTGCGTTCAGTCAATTCTTCTATGCTGAAAGCCGGCACTCAGGCAGTGTCAATAGGTAGTGTTTCCAAATTATTAAGTTAAATATTTGAGGATTGTTTCTTTTAAATCAGGCTGATGCCCCATGAATATAATTTTAAAGGAAAATAATTTCCTTGGGGTTTTTATCTTTTTTGCTAAAGTACCATTTTAAGTTAAAAAACCCCTATCAATTCCATGTTTATTGCACAAAGCCAATGTTCTATTTCTAAGTGGCATTGAAAGTGAGGAAATTGCAATATTATTTTTGTCTATTTTAAGTTGTTTTAAGAAGTTATAAAGTCATACTTCCCTCTCTGGGTACCTGGAATGAGTTTGTTGTTTACATGCTGAGTATATGTGGGCTCACATGGCTTATAATTAATATTAATGAAGAATACTAGATGTTCTGCACATATGCAAATGAACACCTAGGAACAACAACAACAAAAAAAGAGCTTTGTCTTTTAGCGCTCCTGTAAACCAACTCCCTAATGCTGTCTATATCTGAAGAATCGAAAATTTTTGGAACTCTGAATATATTTTAGAAATGAAGTTTCAAATTACAGTAGTATGCAAATCTGTACTATGTGGTAGAATTTCAATGAGATGAGAAGTCTCTCTTTTTCTAAGTGAAATTACTGTAATTACTATATACTTTCTCATGCTAACCATGAGATCTCTGAATATTCTTAAGAATAACTCTAAAAAATACTGGATTGCACTATTGATATACCTGAGTCACAGTTTTTTTCATAAGTACTAACATTTTTCATAAATACTAACATTTTTCATAAATACTAACAATAGAAGTTGGAAAATACAAGGCTAATTTCTTATTGAGGCTTAGTCACTCAAAGTGTGAAATATTTCATCTTTGTTTTTCATTTCCTACTCTCTTACAAAAGATTTCAATGAGCTTGCTAATGATAATTAAATTGTGAAATTACAGTTATTTAATGTGGTATTTAGACAGTTATCTAAGTTAACTGACACTGCAGGAGGAAAAAAAGTTCAGTGATAACTAATTCTTCAAGAGACCTGGGCATGTCCAGGTTAGTCTGTGCAAAACTCAGCTTTTAAACCTTATTTGTGAACTCCACATTCCACCTTAGACAAGGAGAGCAGATGTACATGGATAAGGAAACACAGAGACACACATTTTTTATTTTTTAACTTCATGCAGAATGTTTATGAACCTTATTTTTAGATCTGTAATGCTATTTATTAGATAGTGCTATCTATTAGAGTGTCATTTTAAAGATGAGAAACAGTTCAAATTAAGATCTGGCATTTTGTCTATTTCAGGCTATAGATACATCCATAAAAACAATATACTGCCCATTTGTACTGTGTATGCTGTGGAGTCTCCTGCATCCCACAGGTGTTGACAGCTCTGCAATCGTATCCCTTATTTGAGAGAATTAAAAATTCTATGATTAGCTCAGAGGAAATTTTAAACTTGAGGGCTTCCAGTAAAGTGGTAGGGTAGTGCAGCCCAAATTGCCAGACTTGCTAGACCAGAAAAAGAAACATAAAAAATGGTGTGGTGCTGATCTAGTGAACATGCCACTAAAAAGGAAGTCTTGGATGTTTAAATACTCCAGATAACCTGTTTCTAAGGAATCCTTATTAGTAAGATTGAACTGACACCTGTTTATTATCTAAAAAGGGAAAGAGCGGAAGAAAACAGCATAGACTTCTTTCCTCAGACATTGCTAGAGCAGGCCAGAGCAGAGATAGATATTCTGACTCCAGATATGTTGAGGACAATGAGGAGATACTTGTCAGTTTAATAGATCCTGGACTAGATTTGAAATGAAGTGGCAAGTAAGTCTCCAAACTCATTAATTCTGATTGGATTATTGACTTTTTTTCTTGTTAATGAGTAATTAGATTTAGATCAGGTAGCTTCACCAAGATTGTTGAAAAGCCTTTGAAGAGTAATAATTGTCAAGCTATGATGTCTTACAACAGTGAAGGCAGTGGCAAACCAAAATACATTTCCTGTTTTCTGAATAAATTTCTGTAAGATTTTATTTGTTATGCTTCTGTGAGCAGTTATTACAGCAACTATTGTTAGCTGTAGCTATTAGTTTCTACTTAAATCAGTTCACTACACTGAAAATCGCTGTAAAATTCCTGCAGGTATTGTTCACTTTAAGTGCCATGTTCTTAACTTACATTTTAATGGCTACTGTGTAGTGAAAGAGCTCAATTCAGAGTACAGGAAGAATCTTTCTAGAAATTGTCATCATTCTGGAAACCACATGTTCAGCTGATTTGGTGGTTGTGTTTGTTCCCATCCTCAAAGCTGAATCAAGCCAGAACATAACATGAAGCAACCAGCAAGCATTTTGAAATTAAATTTGCATCTAAACTTCAGAGCCTAATATTTTCTTAGCTAACATCTTTTTCTGTAAGCTTGTTCCCATTTTAGAAGCTCCTTCAAGACTAAAAGGAAAATTCCGATACTACTCAAGCATTTCAAGGAATTATATTTATTTATGAGTTAATAAAAATTATGTAGCATAACTCAAGGCTAGTAATAAAAAGGTTTTTGTGCATTCAAACAGACTGGAAACTCTGAAAATTACAAAATCCATTTTAACTATTGTGTGATAAAATGGGAAATAGTAACTGGGTTACAACCAACAATTCCTATACTTTTAACAGTTTCTTGTTATTAAACTCACTTAATATTACTAAATCAGTTTTCTCAAAACCCAGTAAGAGCAAAATGAGCAAAAGAGGAGTGAAGGAAGACTTGGGAAGTGCATTGGATGAAGATTCTTGTGCAGGTATGATTGCCTGTGAACAAAAGGAGAGGTTTTCTTGAAAGGGGATACAACACTATGGGTAGCAAATCCTGCTCAACTTTAAAGAAAGGATTGTAAGTCATTTCGGACAGATTAATTTAGTGACACATTTTAAGTTTTAGATCTTTCAGCTCCAGAGTAGGAATAAAGTAAAGGACTGGGGGAAACCTTGGGAAATAGCTAACTTTCTGTGAGTATGTGCCTCTTCAATGCTTTCAGTAAAAAGAGGTGAGCAGCTGTTTCAGTCACTTTGGCTTTGGACTTTTAAAACTTTCAGCCCTAAGGAATCATCTTGGTCTATACTGCTCTTGGTAAAACACCTAATCGTGAGCTCCTAATTGTAGAATCTTTAAATACATACTCTATTATTTAAAGAAAAGGTTTCTTCTTTATGTTTCTCTATCTAGCAGTAGCTACTTTGAAGGTTCTACTTCTTAGCTTTTACTTTGGTAAGGACCTTGATCCTTCAGGAAGCTGTTTTCCATAGGCAAGTCACATCTGCTTTTAATTTGCTGCAACAGGAGCAGTTACAGAACAATAGCCAGAAATTACAACTCTTCTTCCGATTATGCTTTTTAGATTATGGGCTGTTTATCCTATATAGGTTCACAAAATAGAAAACTCAAAGCAGGGTTTATTTAAATATTGCAGCTATGATAAGTGCTTACCTTCAGACTTGTGACTCTATAGGAAAGTGATATCGTAGATATCTTTAAAGGTTATCATAAATGCTATGTTGAAATTTTAGTGACTGTAATCTATAAATTTCTCCCTGTGGAAGCATATTCCTCTCCCAACACAGTCATCATTCTTCACATGCCTTTTATTGACTGTAACAAGGCTCTTAGGAACATGTAATCAGACACAGCCAATAAACTCTGCTTGAAGGTTTGCTATTATGCATTGGCTGAATGCTAATTTATTTAGCTGGGCTCTATGTCTAAATGCCACACAGAGACTGTGTATTTCTCTTACTTGGACAATGTAGAACTTGCATTGGACCAGATGGTGAATTGGCAACCTGATGCACCCATACAGAGCACTAGAGGACAGAAGTCGTTTCTCCTTCACAAAGCTCATTAATTTGCTCTTTTATGCAGGAGATGAAACTGGTGTGATATGTGGAAAAAAAAAAAAAGAATGGAGACAGAAGAGTTCAGAGGGACTGGATTGCATTTCATTCCCTGAACTCCTGAACTGCTCTAGGGATAACTGTGTGTTGTAACTTACATCTAAGCTGCTCGAAAAAAATTATTTGCTGATGTCATTAATAAGTGACAGAAAGTGAAGTGCATAAATCTACAAATACCAAGCAAAGAAGATTATCCTCTGCTTTGGTTAACTGTTACTTTTTTGAAAATATTAATATGCTCTGAATGTGCTTAGTTGCCTGCCCTGCTGTTTTACAGCTGTAACATAAACCATCCAAGAAACAAAACCTCCAACTCAAATGTGAAAAAAAAAAAAAGAGAGAAAACAATAAGAAAAAACCTAGTAGGATAAATAACTACAGAAAAATAAGAAGGTCTTTTAACACAGTCCTCTTTTGTGGCTTGGCCTTTTGTTTTTGTCAGTAACTGAGGGTTTTTTCCATCAATGAAATACTGTGTGTTCCAGTTTTGATGTTTTTCCAAAACATAGATCAATAAGATCTGCTGTGGATTACTGAGGCTCCATCTGTTCTCACCTTGAATAGGAAATACTACAAATGATAGTGAGCAGATGTATCCCACCTATTACAGTGGTGCTCAAAACCACTGTAATATTGAACAGGTAAAAAAATTTTAGTTCTATACAACTTTATTCTCTTTGTTAGACTCTATGTATGTGTCTGTCAGTCAGGAATCTTAAATCATTTTACCTTTCTTTAAGAATCTTCAAAATGTGTTGGAGATTTTTTTCCCCACTTTTTTTTGAAACTATGAACTTTTTTTTAACTATGAACTAATGCTCTCACCTTTCTTTTCTTTTTTTCTTTTTTTTTTTCTTTTATTTTTTGTGACTTAATATATTTTGAGGGGCATTTAGTACCTTGGATTTCAATTTTTTTTTAAGTGCAGAAAGGAAGACAAACACCAACTAAGCATGCTAGAAATTGGTATCTCAGTGTGGTGGATGCCCCGAAAGTGATCCTTGCTTTGCCTTCAGTACAGGGCGTATTTGAAAGCAGGTCTCTTCCCCTGAGGTGACTGTCCTAAGATGCAGCAATAAAGACAGAAGACAGATAGGGTCCACCCTGGTTTCAAAAATGTAGTACCACAATCTCTGTGAGAATGGGTTATTTTGCAAAAGTTGAAAAGCACCATTAGACACTTTATTTACATGACTTGGATTTATTAGTTTAGTTTGGCTTTGCATTTGATACTAAAACTGAGGTGAATTTAACTGAAGTGCATGGTAGCAAAACCAAGTGTAGCTACTTTACAGAGTGGCTGAGGTGAAGGATGGTGAAATCTTAGAAGGATTGGTGTTCCTGCTGAATCCGTAAGACTGATGGACATAACTCTTGCCCCATTATATCTGGTGCTGTGACTGTTGGGTAACTGGCCTGTTTCATACAGGGATCAGAGTCTGTGACAGCTCATTTTGATTTATGACACTCCGCTAATTTAGAGGTTGAGAGGTAAATTCAGAGTGGCAGAAGTATAAAAGTATAACGAATATACTCAGACAGCCAGGGAGATAGAGAACCTCTCTTGTGAGAGGAAGCTCCACAGCAAAGCAGAAAGCTGCACTGAGGTATGATCAAGAGACAAAAAAGTATTGTATCTAAGGTAAATGATTAAGTTGGCACAGGTAATAGGTTAAACTCTCTGTGAGCCAGCTTGTCCTGGAAAGTGATGAAGTTCCAAGACAGTTTTCCAATACGAGCAAGAAAAAAAATCCTGAAGTTTTAAGGAGGAGCTTCTTTCATTCATTAAAAGGATTATTGAATGTGTGGTGACAATGAACAATGCTTACTTTTAGTGTTGTATTTCTGTGAAAGTTAAAGTCAATAATTCTGTAACTAGCTTTGAATCTTCAGCTCCTGGGGGATTTAACAGTATAAAGGCTGTGTTTAGCTCCATGGGCAATCCTCCCTGATGGACAGTCCTACTCCGATGACCTCTTCACTTTGTTTTGATCACTTCTCTTAGAAGAAGTGCTTTGCCAAATATTGGGGAAATTTTCCATTTAATTTTGTAGCTCATCTGCATTAGATATGTCCTTCTGTTTTCTCTGCTTTTCTAAAGCGAAGAGAATATACAGTAATAAGAAATGATTTTATTTTAGATAAAGTTATCTTTAGTGGTTGTGTTCCAGTGTGCAAATGTGATAATATAATGAAATTAAAAAAAAAAAAAGAGGCTGGCAGCCATCATTCTAATGGTGCCACATGCTACTTCCTTGAGGTGATGGGAAGGAGTTTAAATAGTTTGATGGTCTTTGCAGTTTGAAAATCTCTAGCTTGATCATACTCAATACCTTCACTGATGCTCCAGTGGCCTACATGTGGTAGTATGAGACCACCTAGGCTGCAAATATGGCTCTAAACTCATTTTATCTGAACACTGATACAATAAAGCAATGGTGCTTGAAGAGTGGGATCCCATCAAATTTTTAATGTTAATAACCTTCACACTAAGCATGATTATTTAATTAATTTTGTGCATTAAAAAAAAATCCAAACTTTAGGACATATTAGTTAGCAAAAAAATTTACTGCTCTGATAGTTTGCAAGCCTTAAGTTCAAATTTATATAAAACTAGCTAGTAACAGATTTCAGTCTGTATTATGTCTCTTCCTGATCCAACAAAACACTTAAGTGGAACCTTAGCTTAAGCTAAAACAAATTGATAAAGAAATTAGAGACTTTTTGTATGCTGAAAAGCTAAGATTGTACTTTACTTCATTTTTCAGTGTATTGTGGAGTTTGAGTCACTTGGGACCAACTTTTCCTGAATGATAAGTTTCTTACTGTTTAGTAACTGTACAGTTAATTCAGCCCTTGAGATAAATGATAAAGCTGTGCTCTTTTTCCAGGAGCTTGTAAATGGCAGATATTTCCTGCTATTATGGGGAAGCTCACTTTTTTTTTTTTTTCTTTCTGTAATCGAGCTAGGAACAGGATTTTACAAACAATAAACAGATGGCATAGCTGTGAATCTGAATGAATGCATACTGGAGTACATTCTGAAACAATGATTACAAAATATTACTATTTTTATGTCCTTTCAATGATCTGGAGTAAGAAAATGTCTATTTTTAATAGCAATATAAGAAGACAAGTGGGGAATGCAGTTATTTGATATGGATATTTAAAACCCCTTCAGTCATTGCAAGATGTTATGAATTTTCACATAACTCTATTCATCTTATAACTTTTGCAATTTTATTCTTAGCTCAAAATTTGGATCAATTGCATCAAGATTTTGTAATGTTTCAATGTAAAATGGTTTTCAGTTTTCTTCCTTTTTAATTCTAATTGCATTATTGCATCTTGTATCTTGCAGTCTTAAGGGCAAAAAGCGACTTACATTCTATTTAAAGTGTCCCATTATGCAGTAATGCTCACATGCAAATGGCCTTTTGGAATCCATAGGTTTGATTTTTTTATGGTGTTATTTATAGCTTCTAAAACTATGACCAGCTGAACCACTTAGAAAAGCAAATAATAGTTTTGAACTGGAGACTGTACTCAGTGTTTGTCTCTGTTTTGTTCTGTATTCACCAGAAAAGACAAAAATAAGGAAAAGACTCAGCCACAATCTTCTTTTAGATAACACAGTGAAAATCAATGAATCTACATATATCAATAAAGAAGTTGATTTTATTTATTCAGTTTATAATTTTTCTAACTCATGTGACATTAGCAATGGACTAAGAATTAAGAAAGCAGAACAACACAACTAAAATGTTTGGAGTACTTCCCCCCCCCCCCATCCCCAGTGGACAAGCTTGTCAGAAACCCTTGTGCGTTCTAAAAGACAACCTGGTTATTTCTCTGATGACATTTTGGGAGGAACATAATTGAGTGAGTTATTGTGCACTGTACCCTTTTTGCTTAGCAATAGCAAACCCAAATGCTTCTGCATCACTGCTAAGAAATCTGCATGTACACTCACACATCCTGCAATTAATAGATAAGCAATGTAGCATTAAGCAGGCTTTATGGAAATAATGTGAAAAGTTGTAGGTAAAAAGAAAATGGAACAAGGAGCTATTGGTCCATGACCATAGGTCTTCAACATATTGTTCTTGAGATTCTGGAGACAGTCAATAAACTAAAAGCATAAGCAGACAGAAAAACGTGTTATTGAAGAAAAGTGGATTGTTCTGTTAAGAGTTAGTAAGCATAAACTCCTTTAGGATTTCTGAGGGCAGTAAAAGGCCTAAGATTGGGAAAATAATTGTGGAAGAAATACTTATTTTTGCATTTTATATTTCATAAACCAGAGCAATGAGAAGCAACGGTCTATGAGGTACCAACAGAACCTCTGAAGTTAGTGAATAGGAGAGCTATTTTCCCCATTGGATGACAAGTGCTGTCCAAATCAAGTTAGAACAACAAAATTACCTTAGGTAGTGTGCCTTCAATGAGTGAAAAATATATGCTTTGCCGTACCTCTAATTTTCTAACACTGATTTAATTGCTTT
>JAOXXN010000471.1:55183088-55193844 GCA_026770055.1 Myrmophylax atrothorax
CTGATTTAATTGCTTTTTATCAACTACTGTTGTTTGGGGGAGTGGCAATTAGTGCCACCTTTACATGAATTGATAAGAACTTCCTGTGTAATTCACTTTAAGACTCTTGTAATAAACATAATTAGCTATCATCCTTTATAGCATTTCCAAATCTATAAATGTCTCATTAATATGACCTTTTGATTTTGGTCTGTTTTGATCAGGACTCTTTTTAATATTTGGGGGTTTCACTCACAATCTGAATTGATTCAGCAGCAAATTGCTTCTCTTGCTACTTTCTGGAAGGAAAATTATTCTTCCTAACCATCTTGAACCTCTACAAGTACTTTAAATATAACAAAACCTTTGGTCCTGCCACTCTGTTACGCTCCTGTAATCTAGACAGTCTCTAAAGATTATTGTAAAATGTGTCAATAAGACAGCTGTAATTAAAAAAAAAAAAAAAAAAGTGAAAAAACCTGATTGTGAATTTCTTTGAAAATTAGAAGTTCTTCCTAACAAATAGCATCTTGGACTATGACCTATTCTCTTATGTAGACTGCAAAAACGCAGATTAGGAATGGGTCCTGGAAACTTTAGGAGGCCGTGCTTTGTACTAAATTTTGTCAAATTATTTGGACAAACTCTTGATCCTTCAGCTCTTCAGGAAGTAATACATCTCTGTTGTACTCTCCAAGCTGCACTTAAAGATCTAGCAATGCAGCCAGGCATAGAATTCAGCCTGGAGCTCTGTATTTGTGCTCTTTTTTTGTCTGTAACTAACTGTATCTGAAAATGTGCTTGCACTTGAAGGATTGTATCAGGGAAAGTCTCTATTTGGATGACTAGGCTTGGTGGATAGTGAGTCATGTTCTACCTGGAGGCTGATGACAAGGGGAGTATCCCAAAAATCTATCCTGAAACCTGTCCAGTTTTACAGCTTTATCAATAACCCACAAAGAAATGTGCTCTCAAGTTTGCAGGTGATCCCAAAACTGGATGAGCCACTCTGAAGAGAGACCTAGACAGATTGGAGGAATGGGCCAGCAGTTATCTCATGAAATGCAGTAAGGACAAATGCCAAATCCTGCACATGAGAAGGAACACATTCTGGGGAGCAGCTCTGCAGTAGTGCATCTGGGGTTCCTGGGAGACAGCAAGCTGAGTGTGCTGCCTGGCACACTGCTGTCTTGAGTAAGGCTGGGCCAGGAGCATTAACAGGAAGGGTCACCGCCAGTTGAGTGAGGAATATGACTATTACCCTCATTACACTGTATCTTGAGTGCTGCCTCCAGATTTGAGTCCTCTAATACAAGGTACTGATAAACAGGTTAGCTCAGTGAAGACCCTTAAGCTGGTGTGGGGCTGGAGCATTTGCTTCTTAGTATTTTCATAACCAAACATGCAAACTTCTGATAAAATCTAGACTCATTTTGCTAGTACAAAGCAGAAATGCATATATCTCCATTCTTCACTACAGCCAACATCATTCCTAGTGTCTTATTTCACAAGAATTAGTTTAGAAAGTTCTGTTTAAATCTAATTATGTTTATACTGTAAATGTGTGAGAAGATTCTGCTTTTCACTGGGTAAAATGAATTCTATGATTAATTAATTATCTTCTATTAGTTTAAAAGAGGATTTTATCTGTGGCTGTAAGAAAGTAACAATACATACTTGCTCTTGTGAAGTTTCATCTGATGCTTGCACCAGTGTCACAGTTAATTTACCAACAACTGCTTTTTGAGATCAATAGCACTGGAAGCTGACATTGATTCTGTAGTAAAGTCTGACCTCCAACCATCACCGTCACCCCTTGTTGCTGCCTAAGCTCTCAATGCAGGGTGAAAGCAGGTGTTTCTTCTGCTGGATCACAGCTGTTTGCAACAGCCCCACTGCCTTCATACCACCTGTAGCATTAGGAGATCTTTCATAGCCTAAAGGCTAGAATGGAGAGACTCTGCAGAAACCAAAGTTAATAATCCTCCCTTCTCTTAGGCAATGTAGGACATATTTTGAAGTATGTCAGCGTGCATTGTTGCAAGCTGAGTGCATGGAGCTGTTAGTGTGCTTTGGTCTGACTGAGTGCAAGTTGAAGGGCTGTGTTTGACAGCAGCAATAGGCAGAAGCAGCTTTGCCTGTTCAGGAGAGCAGAAAGAGTGGCCTGTGGGTGGTAGAGAATACCAGTGAACTGAAGAGAGGAAAGAATGGTGTTATCTGGGAGATATCTATTCATAAGGAGGTGGATTTGACATGAAGTGATTTGGGTTTTACTTAGGAGATTTATTTCATTCAAAGTGTGCTAGCATCTCCTGATGGTATTAATGACTGTGCAAGTGTAAATTTTTTTATGGTCTAAAATCACAGTGTAAAGAGATTTGATGTAGGATTAATGCTTTGATATCTCACCTCTGTGTAGTAACAGCAAGAAACTGTACGTGTGCTTTTAGGCCTCTGTTTTTCCTTCATATTTTCAGGGCATGTATCCCCCGGAATCTCATATTTCTTACAGAAAGATAAATTTCACTTAACTGGTGTGTGTGCGAAAGTTGGAAATGTTGCCTCTGCATTACTTTCCATTAATGGACTTTTCTTGGGTCTTTCAGTCTTCACCGTTCTCTGGTTTTGCAGACATGCGCTGATGGGCTTGCCAGAAAGTGGTCTCTTTTTTCTTTTCTTTTTCCTAAAAAGAAGTGTGGATGACGGGATGTGGTTACGGCAGTATAAAGAGGAAAAGGAAGTTCTAAAAAGCATGAGGGATAAAATGGGAAGAGCTGCTTCCATAAAAAAGGTAAGCGAGGAGCTGATGCTGTTCGCAGCACAGGCAGTGCCCTCACGGACTGGGTTGTGGTCCCAAAAAGCCTGAGCAGGACAGGTGTGCAGATGGAAAGAGTCACTCGCAACCATCCAGATGTCACCAAAGAAGGTAATGTAATGAGTCAGGTTTAGGAGGTCAATCTAGAAAGTCCAGTCAGGAACAAAGGAGAGAGAGAGAGACATGAATACTTCTAACACAGGTTCAAAGGATATGGGGGTGGAAATGGGTACAACTACAATGCAGCTCAAGCAATGTACCCAAACGTGAGCTGAACTGGGGCTCCTGGACCATGGAATTGGGTAGGAGATCCCAGGTGAGCCTATCCAAGGCCATCAAAGCCTTGAAAGTGCATTTGGGACCCTGACTATGTGCTGTTAATTTATCACCCTAATTAGTTTATGTGCTTGGACTATTAAATTTTGTAAAACTGAGAATCCTTAGGTGTTCTGTAGTCTACATGGCAGAGCTCTGCAGGATGCTGGTTTCACACCTATACCTTTTGTGGTTGGCAGGAGTGGCCTCAGGTGGTGATGCTCCTTGTCCTGCTGTGACTCCTGCAGTGGCACCTTCTAAGGGAACTGATGAGTTTCAACAAGGAAAGCAGGTTAACAGGGAGAACTTTATAAGATGAATGCACAGACTGCAGGTTTAAAAATTTTGTGAACTCTAATCATAATTCTTTGTGATAGGAAAAAAAAGATTTTTAATATAAATATATAATTTGTGTCCACTTTGTTTTTATTTTTAATTTATTTGGCATGCTTAGATGCAGAAAACTGACCATCTTACAGATGGAGTGGCCACAAATGCACCTGCAGTGCTTTTTTTTTGTTGAAATCATTTCAGATAACCACCTTGAACTTTCAAGAAAAAAAAATCTAATAACCCTCGCTGTTATTATGATGTTTACTTTTTTTTTTGTTTTGGAAGACTTCTTTTAGTTCATAATCCAGTAGAAGGGTTGAATGTAGCAAATACAGCCCTTGCCTTGAAAAAAATTAAGGCAAGATGCACTCCATTAAAGTAACTCAAACTAAAGCTATTTTACTTAGGAATGAGTATTTAACACAGAGGAGTATAATGTACTTTCACTAAATGAATTTTACATTTTGATCATTAGACAATTTGGTTTGGATTTTGAGCAGAACTTCCCCTGACTTTATATCACGGTGAAAGAAAAAAAAATGTAGTAACCAATGCTACTAATGTGAAAAACTTGTTTTAGAAGTATAGGTATAATAGAGGCTCTTGACAGACATTTATGTGTTGAGTCACCAGTTAGATCTGCTTCCTGGCAAATGTAATAGTTACGAACTAGAGCAGAAAATTGTCAATTAGCCTCATTGACAAGCAAATCACAAAAATAAGAGTTTGCATGTCCATGCAAAAAGCAATCTCTTGTTGACTGTTCAAGGTACACAATGATTAAGAATTTGGGTATCTAAAAGTTGGTGTTACTTAGACAACATAGAGCTTGGAAGTGGAAACTTACTCTCAGGTGATACCAAATTATTTATCAACTGAACTATTGGAGAAATAATTTGCAATTGTGGTTATCATCATCTTCATGGTGTTACGTTAATGTTGTTATCATTACATCTTCATAAAAGATGTAATGTCTCAACTCTACCCTAAGATACAATTACTTATCCTGTAAAGTAACAAAAAATTTGAGCATGTACGAATTGATTGGTTTTAGACTAAAATTGACTACTTCTATAGGTAAATCAGAGATTAAATTATTATCTGGAGATAGATATTGTAGTAAGTTTCAGTTCTAATAAGAAATAACAAAACTTCATGAGATATTACATTTGTAGATAACTTTCAAATACAAATATTAATAACTATCCACTAATCATCAGATACATATATAAAAGTATGTAGTATTTTTAACCTGTAGTAGTTATCATCTTATTTTGGCTATGACAGCTTCTCTTGGATGACAGATTTGGGTTAGTTTGTGGGGTTTTTTCCTCCTGCCTCCCGCCATAGTTCATCCTGGTTCATCCATCCTGGTTTGCATGAAGTATATTGCTACAGATTGTGCTAGGTTGGAAAAGGCAGCAGAGATGAGGAACTGGCATTTTCTGCTGTCTGTGACTTGTTACAATGTCTCTGGTGAGTCATTTGTAATGCCTTATCTGGCCCTTTGTGATCAGCATATACTGCTTATGCTGCGCTTGTACAGGAACACAGAGAAACCAGGGAGAAGGTTCATGACCCTTTAAATACACTGCACTGAATGGTGGCATGTAGGTACATAATCCATAATAAATATAAAGTGGCTGATTTCAAAGTGGTTTATGTTACATCTCTGCATACCAGATTGCTTGCTCACTTCAGTCATTGTCCTCTTAGCTTGATGTACGTAGGGTTAAAAAGTCTTTAAATGTATGAAATTATACAGTGCTGTACTAGTGCATTTATTAATCTAATAAATAAATTAAATTTGGGGCAATTTTGGTTCAGTTTTGCTTTTCAGGCTCTGATAGCTGGTTTAGACTATGTCTTAGAGTCTTGAACAAGATAAGAAATGAAAAAACAGGTATGGATTGATTCTCAGGTTATTTTCCTTCCTGGGTAATCTGTGTTTTCAAATAAGCATTGTAACCTAGGCCTTGCCCACATTTAGTTGAACAAAATCCTTTCTAGAAAGGTATATCCTTTTCGATCAGTTCTTTTGTGCTGATGTTGGAAAATGTAGGTAGAGAAATACCTGCTTCTCTCTCCTTTGAAAGCTTGATTTCCTTTTTTTTTTTTTTTTAGTTTAATTTTTTAATCTCCTGGTACATTGTGATGTATGAATACTTATGAAGAAAAAAGTATATTAATCATTCAAATGGTTCTCATTTTGAAAGCAACTCCAGCTGAGAGATTACTCTGCAAACCAAAAGAGTAATATGAGTATTTTTTTCCTTATTTACTCAAAGGAGGAAATCTTGATTAGTCAGTTAAACACTGCTTGCTTTCATCTCCTTAACGGGGTCGTGTAAATCCTTCATTACTTTGGAAATCCAGTAAGTTACTAAGAATGGGAAAAAAAAGTAGTAATCAAAGCCCAAGAATGGGAAGCAAATCTGGCCTCTACTTAGGGTTTTTCTGTTTCATTTTTATGATCTAAATGTTTCTGAGCCTGTGATTAGACCTTTGGCCTCTGTCTCACAATGGCTCTAAGACTTCAGGGTAACTTTTCTTGTTTCTACTGTGCTTCAGAGATCTCACAGTTATTGTGTGCATGGTCAGATCTCATATTTTATGTCTATATGTGAAGGTATGCCAGTATAAGCACATTGTGTTTCCCTTTCTCAAGGGAAATGTGAGAAAGCCAAAAAATTTACCTGATCTTTGAGATTAGGACAAAATAAGTGTAAAACTACACCAGTAAGGTTTTGGTTTGTTGTGGGGGTTTTTTTGGTTCGTTGGTTGGTTTTTTGTTAATCAATTAGTTAATAATGCTTTTTAACAACTCTAAGCAACATGTATAGTGTTTGATCATGATTTTCAGCTAGACTCTTCGACTACTGGGATACCTAGCAAAAGGAAATTCTGATGATATATTTTTTCCAAAGATTTGTATCTGCAGAATAGGGTATTGCTATGACCTCTGCATCTTTACTGTTCAAGTGATTTATTAAAAAAGCTGGCATGAAACAGTTCAGGTAGAAGATTTTCAATATGAGTTTTACTCATGGCTGTTGTAGCTATAAATGATTGTGTTTGAAAAAATGTGTACAAACTTGTCAGGACAAAACCTGCAGTAATTTACCAGAACTAGATATTTAGTCCTAAGGATATAATTGTTGCATAATTACCACTAATTTCACTGTAATGTTTTTGATGTATACATTTGAGCGTGGGAAAACAAGGTACACACTTTTTTTTTTCCTGACACCTCAGTACAAATTAGTTTTCTTTTCCTTGTTAATACACAAGGGTAGTAGTAGGAAAGCTGTAGGCTGTGTAAACATTTCTAAAAGTACTTCTGAGATCTGATCAAAATCCACCTTTTTCCTTTTGTTTTTTGTTACTTTGTCTTCCTGAGGCCCTACAATGATAAATGAGTAAGACCAAAGATGATAAGGTGGCTTTGCTGAGTTAGATTCAAAGTTCTTTCATATTGTAATCAAACTAGATCTCAGAAAGTTGTGTTTTTCTATAAAGCAACATAGCTTCAATACAGAGATCAGCAAACTAAGGCCAAAAGTGAAATACCTCACTCAGAAATAGGCAGAAGTCCTGGAGATAAAACATAGAAAAGAACCCAAGTCTCTGAGCACAGTTTAAGTATTCTTCTCATTAAGCAACCAAACCCTGCCTTTTATTCCATATTCTTCTTTCTGTATTTCTGTCCGTAATGCATTTTGTAACACTTAAAAATTAAGTAGTCAACTGTAGTGAGTGTAGTGTGGTGATTGGACACTGTTGATATGACTTAGGGCTCAATGTGTGCAGTTCTGGGCCCCACAATTTAAGGTGGATTTTTAGGTACTGGGATGTGTCCAGAGAAGGGCACCAAAGCTGGCACGAAGGGCTGGAAGGCATGGCCTGTGAGTTGCAACTGAGGAATTTGGGCATGTCTAGTATGCAGAAAAGGAGGCTGAGAATCGATGTTAGGTTAACATAAGAAAAGCAACGCTAATGAATAACACCCATTATGCCAGCTGGTCTAGTGGAAGGTTTCCCTTCTTATGGCAGGGGATTAGATGATCTTTAAGGTCCCTTCCAAGCCAAACCATTCTTTGGTTCTAAGACATCATTGTTTTCTCTAATTCTTGAGGAAGAGACATGGAGAGAGAGATGAGAGGGGCTGATCTCTTGTCCCTGGTATCCAGGGATAGGATATATATGAATAGTTAAAAACTGCATGAGGGAAGTTCAGACTGGACTTTAGGAAGCATTTCTCTGTTGCAAGTGTGATCAACACTGGGCCAGACTTCCCAGAGAGGTGGTTGATGGCCCGCCCTCTCAGTGTTTAACAGGCATTTGGGCAATGCCCTTAATTAATATGCTTTAATTTGTTAAGCCCTGAATTGGTCAGGCAGTTGGACTAGATGATGGTTTTAGATCACTTGCAACTGAAGTATTCTATATTCTAATCTATTTCTATTCTATGTATTCTTCAGAAAGGAAAAACTGCAAGAAAATTATCAAATTCTCTACTGTATTTTGTAATCTGTAATGTTACTATAAAGTTTGAATAAGTCCACATTGCTAAAATGCTTTTGTAATCAGCCTCCCTTGTCACTGGATATATTTTAGTAATTATTTATTTCCGTGTTTTTCTGAAATGGTTATTGAAAAGAAAAGTGGGTCTGGTATAGCTAAGCATTGTTTCTTTGTCTGAAGTTTTATAGCAATATATTTATTAAAGCCATCCTCTAGGAAGGCAAAGATACTCCTGGGACCTTAAGGATTATTGGAGTGGCTCAATGCAGCTGCTCACATTTGAAGTCATGGAAGCAATCCTTTAACTTTTGCTTGTATCTGTATAGCTCTTGCACAGTGCATGGCTTCCTACTCTTAGAAAGTTCTCAGAATTTGCTCTTTATAATTATTTTGCTCATATATTTGAGTTAATTGGATCCTTACTGCCTTTTTTATAACAGTAAATATCAGAAGGAGAGTTACGATGTTTACTTACTTTTTTAGTACTTAGCTTGTCATTGAGGTTCACTGATGAGACAGTCTAGGGTTTTGACATGGATTTGTGAGTCTCCTGGTAAGTCATAAAGATCAAGAGAGATTTGTTGTCATCATTAACACCTTATCATGCTAAAGGTTAGATGTTTCCTTCACATCAGTTATAGGACCCTATTGCCAGGAAGCAACTACTAGAGCTGTCTCTTTTCTCACATAATCAAGCCAATTGTGATAAAAATTAGCACATCATTTGCAATTTCTTAAAATCGTTTCTACTCTTGTTCCAGGTTGATTTTGCTATGCTCTTCCTTTGAGTCAAGTTAGTTTATACAGCTAATAAAATTCAAAAAAGTAATACATTCAGATTTATCTGCAACCTTTTGTATCATTGATCATGGGGGTTTTTTTACACGAATTTTATTTTTACTTGTTAATGTAATCTTTTTGTCTTCAATGGAATTTTGGACAGTTCCCACCACACTAACCTGTGCAGCAAATCACTGTTTGCAAGCTGTGGCACTCTGCCTGCAGCCCTTTTCAACAGCAAGTTTTCAACCACTCATCACCAAATTACTGACATGAAACTAAATGCATTTCCTCTCAGACAACATGGAGATAGTGCTTCTGGATCACAAGAAAATCTTGAGAGCATTTCAGAACATTTTCTTTGAAAATAGTTAATCTTTTTACTTAAATAAGAATTATGTTTTCAAATGACCACACACTGTAACTCCTGTGTAATATTAACCAAAGATGCACCATCAGAAAACGTTGAGTACTGAAGTAAATCATAACTCAGAACAGAGATACCTGCATGTGTTTTTTTTCTTGTTCCAGTGGGTCCATGTCTTTACAAAACTGACAGGCCTCTCTACCAGTTTTGTCTCTGTTTTGTAAATCTTCTATTTCTTGCTACTGAGATACCACCACAGCTGTTAGAGGTGTTCTCTGGTCAGTCAGACAATTTCTATTTATAACTGTTTTTACAAAGAATGTCAATTATGCGATACACCAGGAGGAAAGTGTTTTTATCTCACATAAGAATCTGAATTTAAAATGCATACCATAGCATGCACAGCAGAACTGTGGGGTGAAAATAAAGTTTCCTTAGGAAATAGAACTCATAAATAATGTAGTTGATTAATAATAATGCTATTTATATTTTTCAAAAAAGAATATTAATAGGTGAAAAAGCAGCCAAAAGATCATTCAAGAGACAGCTGATGCATTTCTGCACTGTTACCATGCTGAAAGGTATTAATTTCTGCACTGTTACCATGCTGAAAGGTATTAATTTAGGTGGCATTATGGTTATCACTTATTTCAGGTTTGTTTATATCTAGACGTGTAAATTAGATTACAAATTCATAGTATTTAAATGAATTAGACACACAGCTTGCATTGATTGTCAAAATCTAATTCATGCAGCCCATATAAGCATGGATTTTGTTGGCTTTGTGTTGATGGCACAATGCAGCAGGTGAAAATATGAATTTAATTTAAACAATGGAAAAGTTGTCACTGATGTCTCTGTGTCCAGGAATTTATACACTTTGAAGATTTTCTTTGAGATATTTAGAAAAATGAAATAAGGAAACAAATTATCTCAGAATTGATTGCTCACATTTTTTACACTTTAAGTAAAAATAGCTCTTTGGTCTTTTCTTTGAGGTCTCATTTATCATCCTAAACGTTTCTTAGAGCTCTTTCCAATTTTGAGGCAATTGAACAGAGAAGTCATGAGACTCTAAATGAGGTGTTCATGATGAGAACACTGGAACCGCCTTTGAACAAAAAGCAGTGTTTGAAAGCTTTGATTGGCACCATACCTACTTTTAAAACTGCTCTGCTAACAGTGATGCTGCTTCTCTGCCTCTGTTACCCATTGTGAAACAGCACAACAAGGATGATCCACACAGGCAAGATGTGTCTGAGATGGGAGAGAAAAGATTTGAGAATGTATCATGTCAGCTTACAGTGAAATGCCAATCGACTCTTGTAACAAAAGAATTTAATTATTAAGTGCAGCTAAACAGCTGCAAAAACCTTTCAAACATGAATTATTAATAGCTGTGGGTTTTTTTCTTAATAAAATATATTGCCTATTCTCAGGGATATTTCATTCACTGGTAATTGTTTTTGATGTAGAAGGTGCAGTGGGAAAGTACAGAACTAATACATTATTAAAAATATATTTGTTTTTCTTAAGCTGCTTTTTTTCCTACTGCATGACAGTGAAGTAAATGTATTTAAGAGTATATGATTATTTAGGAAAATCATCAGTACAATGCAGCAGCAGGAAAGCCTACATTTGTT
>JAOXXN010000471.1:55193863-55218647 GCA_026770055.1 Myrmophylax atrothorax
TTGATAAAACAGCTGTACTTTCTGTGAATTTATTAATAAAGTTTGCATGCCCATTGTAATTATGTGATTAATAAGGATATAGACAAACAGAAAAGAATATTTGAAACTGCACGCTTCCAGGTCAGTTCAGTATTTACACAGTGGGTGGTCAGGGCAGGATTTTTCTCTGCAACACTGTGATCAAGTTTCTGTTCTGCATTTGTTTAGTTAAATGCCTCATGAAATTTAAGGCAGTTTGGCAATTGGTACTTGCTGGAATGCTTGAAAGGGTGTGAAAAAAGCCTCAAAAGCCATTATAGCAAGTAATCCTTCCTACTATATTGATCATGCCGGATTCTGTGCTTAAATAACTGTACTAGAAAAAGAAATAATAGCCTAATAAAACATGCCAGGATGCACACTCAATGTGCTAAGAGATTGGATATTAATGGCTAAAAATTCTGGCTGATTAGACAATTGTCTCTTGAATGTGCTTTTGTATATATCAGCAGCTGTGCCCAGACCTCTGCAAGACTGTTGTTGGTTGGAAGTTGGAGGCATTACATTAATAGAAAGTTGAATCAAACTCTACTTAATCAGAGTAAAAAACAGAGGCTATATCAATATTAACAAGTAATGATACCAGAAATAGCCTGGTAAATTTAAGCTTTTTTTGTTGTTGTTGTTTCTCCAAGGGCCAGTAAGAAATCAGTGACCTACCAAAAAGGCACCTAGGGGAAGGTGAAAGTGCCCCAAACCAGATCCCCCTCATTTTCCACTGCTTCTCCTGAGGGAGAAAAGCCATTCCCATTCACAGTGGAATAGTGAATGGCCTGGGGAAAGTGAAAACTCTCAAGAAGGAAGAGAGCTTATTTTTTTTCTTTTTTTCTTTTTTATTTGCATCTTCTAGCTGCCTTCCATCAGCTGTTACTGACTGCCTGGTTCCCTCTGCCCATGTAGTAGCACTACAATTGCTAACCTGAAGCTAGTATTTCCTGATTTTTATTTCATTTTTGAAACACCATAACCTCAAAGGATCTGTTAGTTTTAACTTCATTGTGATATTCTGTATGCAAAAATAAGAGAAAAAAAATAGCTATTCTTTTTTCATATCAATTATCTTAGTGATCATTAGTGAAAATACCATTCCTAGAACTGGTATTCAGCACAACAGCTTGCTACGTCCAAAAGTAGCTTTCCTTATTAGCAGGTGGTAGTACCATTCAAAACTCATTTGCAGTTGCAGTTCTTACCTAGCAGAATATATGAAAAGAAAATGGCATAATGCTGTGACACAAGTCCACTGCAGCTATCTTTGAAGAGATTAAAATGCACAGAGTAACATCTAAACCCCCCCCCTTAGTTTTGCTTGCTTTGCTTCAGTAACTTGGAGTAAACTAGACTATAATAAAGCTGCTTAGAATTTTGTTAACTTCATCAGAGACATTTCAGTTTTCAAGCAAGGAAAAAATCTTACTCTCTTCTATTTCATATGGGAATGTTTCCATTTGTAGTAAGATTTTTAGGCTCTGTGCTGCTGCCTCCACTGTACAGAGCTATGGACACAAACCAAAGCAGTGACAGGTAAGATATGGCTGAGAAACCAACAGGATTTTTTCTGTCTTTTCAGCTGGACTGATTCTTCTTTGTTGCAAACACACCTTAAGAATAAACAAACAATGTTATGGAGGGTCAATACTTGTCCACACCAATAAATAGTGCATTCAGGAGTCAGAGTTTATTAAGAAAAATAATAACACATTACTGGGAGAGGATGTGAGGTATTTAGATAAGTTTCCGTACAAAGGTGGATCCTGAATTTCACCAAGGGCTTCTTTGCCCTCATATCTGCAGTGCTAATAAACTTTGTTGATTTGTTGGCTGTATATATGGTCTAATATACACACATGGATTTTAACTAGACTAAGTATTATATTTCAAGGCTTTCTAAGCTAGTTGTCTGGAGACAAAACTTAGTAACTCTAGTAATTTAAAAACAAGGACTTTCAATTTTAATTCCAGGTTTTTTCCTTTAAGAGTTTCATCAACTGTCCATCACTGCAGCTACTGACAAATGAGAAAGTGACTATTGAAAAGGGAGGAGCACTTAGCAATTCCAGAGGGTGAGCACTACCAACATTTTGTTAAAATAAAAGTTAGGATCATCAAATATTAGAAAGTTGCATGGTCTTGCTTGGTTTAAGCTAATCCTTCAGAGGTTTTAACAGCTAAACTACTTGAAGCTGCTTTTATACCTCACTTCTGGTTTACTTTCCTTCAGTGCAATTTTTTAGTTTTATTTTGTTAAGCAGAAGAAATGAAGCAAAGAATTAAAAAAGCACAAGCAGAACTGTTGATGTGTCAGCAGTGATGTCTGATGCATCCAAAAATGCATGGAATTGAAAACACCAAATTGTTTTTATGTTAGCATAAAAAGACTTTAATTGAGGGGATTGTGATCTGCAAACAGAGAAAAATACAGTGGTGGTAGAAGTAAGAAGTAGCTGATCATCTAACACAATGAAGATATCTTTGCCATTAAATTCAGAATCAGATTAGTGTTTTCTATTCATTATAAATTGGTTTGCAACTTGGGGGAAAAAATATAGCGATTTAACAGATGTAGATAGACACTGATACGGTCCTGGAGACACAGCTAGAATGATTGCAGCTGTATGGGAAAGGCTGCTCTTAGTTCTCAAGGAAAAGAAAACTACAGATAAAAGATGGCAGACTGATGAAAGTGGTGTAATATTTTATGGACCTAAGTTCCCAAGATATTTCAGTGCAATAACAATATAAATCATTGTGGATATTTATTCTGCAGTTGACTAGGATTCCAAAGATGAAAAATGTATCATCTTCTCTCTGTTACAGTGTCTACAAACAGAATGCTAGCAATGCACAAGTGTTCTGTGTATAAGCATAGTTGTTGATTAATAGGGCTTAGATCTCCCTTCTCAAACACTCATGACATATTTGCTTTTGTATCAAAGGTTATTGTGAATGAGAAGTTATTTTCTGCGACTCTCCTATTTATCAGTAGTATATCTGCAGTCTTTGCTGTAGAAGGTGTTTTTTTTTTTTTTTTTTTACTTATGGGTATGACTCCAGTGTAGCCTCGAATGGGAGCAGGAGCAACAGTCTCTGTGTAAATGCAACTCCTGAGAGAAAAAATGTGATTCCTTCCAGCTCTTTTTTAAACATGTTCATGGCTAGTCACAGTTCCTCAAACAGCTTTTGCTCCCCAGTGAGCTGGCTTTGAGCATAGGCAACTGATTCCTGGGCTGGGGGACACACTCCACATGTGCATCCTTGAATCAGAAGTACCACATTAAGGACCTGATGCTTTATTTCAAAATTTTTTAAGTGTCCACCTTGAGACATGTTGTTTTCTACTTTTCCTGGGTTTTCTTCTGTTTGTTTGTTTGCTATGATACTGTGATCCAATTGGTTTATTTTACAAGTTTAAAAGAAGTATGCTAGCATAGCTGGATGCATTTTTATTTTTACATATGCTCCTCCTGAGTCTCTAGGCTTTAGATGTCAGATATATATTTACCAACTATTAGTCTATATCTTTAATATATGTTTCCACCTATTGCTTCCAAATATTTCTTATAAATACCCCTAGAGGGTTTTGGTTGAAGTACAGTAGTACAATAAGAAATAGGGTCTGCGCAGGTTATGTAGTTCATCCCTGTCTAAAGTGAGTGCATATTTATGATCCATTATTAGTTTGGGGTTTTTTTTCTGTTTTGAGTCTGACTCAGCGTGTTAACATTTTCTTTGTTGTGTTGCTTAAGCAAACCCAAAATCTCAACCTTTCCCTAGTTCATCATCCTAAAGATGATGTTTTTAAACTTCAAGCTTTGACATTCTAATACAAGATTACTGTGTCATGAATAAAGGATACAAGTAATTTTGCCCAAGGGCAAAAGACTGCTTTTAACAAACTAAGTCTTAAAAACACAAAAATCCTGTATCTTGTAGGAGAAATCACCAATTTTATGAGTGAACTGTATGGCATAGGGATTGTCATATGTTGGTATATGCAGTATTCTAGTTTTCTGAAATAATTTCATGCTGTATTTACATATCAGAACAGTTTCTGTTTAGCAAATATTGATTTTTCTGTGTGTTAAAATTCAGACACCTGCACAGAAATGTTATTTAAATTGTACAGAATAAGAACAGGATAAACAGCAAAATGCCTTCAAATTTGAACCAAGAAATTCTTCAGACAGAACCTCCTTTAAAAAAAAGCACACAAACTTGAAAAGCTTTTCTTGGTGTTAGTTTTTCACTGACTGCTGTTTTTTTGTTATTTTATACATCAGGTGATTATTCTGGCTGAAAAATTATATTCAGCGTTTATTTTACTGCTGAGCAGTTGATAGATTAGGGCACAAAATGAAAATAATGAGATGAAAGCTAAACTCTCACTCAAAGTGTGAGTCACTTTTGAACTAAAAGGAGTATATTGTATCAAATCCCTAGGGTCACTGCCTACAAGTGCTTCAGAGGGCAATGGGCAGCTATGCCTGGGACTGTGTGTCTCCTTTAAATCTCTATTCTTTGCAAAACAGCTCTTGATGTTTTTCAGAATGCTGCAGATACCCCTAAAGCATTAGACATTTATCCCCTATGGTGTGTGGTGGTACCTGCTTTTTCTCCTTTTGCTTCAGGAAAGTTGTATTGCAGAGATCATTGAATGAACCATTCAGACCGTGACTAGGGATGCAGCTGGGATCTGGGATCTGGATCTGGTACTCAGGGTGTCCGTGATGCTTTTCCTCTTCCCACAAGTGGGATAAAATTCCCCTTCCTGTCAAATATGGTCTGAGAACTTCTCCTCACCCTTACTACTTGTCAGCACAAGGCATAGTCTGAAATATACTGATTTAAGCACTAGAAAATTTGGAAATGCAAAAGTGAGCTAAACACCGCTCCTCTGTATACAGCATATTAATTTTGTTTTCACTTGAGATTGGCAGTTGCAGAGAGGCTGAGATTGTTGAGACTGTTCCTTTACTTTCATGTCTTGCTTTTTTTCAACTTGCCTTTTGTTGCTGTGTTCCTGGACAGTATAAAACCACTTTATTTTTTTGCCAACCCATCCCTTTATTCTTAACCTCCTTCAGAGAGAGCCAGTTTTAAGTAGTACCTTGAACAAAGAAACAATGTTTTGAATCATTTTTTTCTAAGAAACTAAATTTTTAAGAAAAAATTGTGATAAATATGGCTTTTTAAACTTAATTATCCATAGAGAATGTCTTTCCAAACAATCTAGTGTGTAGTGGGGTTTGGAATGGGAGAAATTACTGTATTTTTTCAAATGGTTTAACTATTTTAACATTTCTTCTCCACCTAAAGTAAAAAGTTTTAGAGTTCTTAACTTATTAATACCACTGAGAAACTTCTTTGGGGACCAGTAATTCCCTCACTCTGCTAAAAGAGAAACTCAATTCAACAAATAAGGCAGCAAGTATTGCTTAACCTTTACTGCAGTTGCATTCCCTTTCCCCCCAAACAATTAAAAGTGAAAGAAAACAATCTTCTGGCAGTGAAGGAGCAAAACAGCCACTGCATTCCATCAGTTTGTGACTCAGAGCATATACCTTATGTATCTCTTTTGTTAGACAGTGTAATTCACTAAGAAAAAAATGTACTAGACTTGAATTCAGCAAGAGAATTTACTGGCTGGCTGAATGCCATATGATACAAACTTATTCCTTCATCCAGGATCCAAATCAGAAAATCTAAGGAATACCTTTCGGAGTCACTAGTTCTATTGGCACGTCCTGCATACTTATGTTAAGAAATCTAAATCAGGATTAGTCATAAAACATGTTGAATCTACAAAGTTGGACTGAACTCGTTTTTTGCTACTGTGTGTGAGTGTAGGGTCTGATTCTCCTTGATCCTTGGTCAGGAATGCTGTTGCTGCCTGGCTGCTGCTTCTCTTTGCATACATCTGGTATGATAGCAAGTTTGGACTACTTCTTGCAATATCTTTATGCTGGTTATGTCAGTTAAAACCTGCCCAGAATTTATTTCTTTGCTTGCCTGGTCTTTTACCGTTAGTCTGGGTTTTGTCCTCCTGAGCCTGCCCAGCACTGCTAGTATTGGACTACAACCATGAGATCAGTACTCAAAAGTGAAAAGAGCACTGGTTGCAAAGCATCTCAAGGACAAAGGCTCCATTTTTCCTTGTTGTTTTTTTTTTTTTTATCAAATTGTATTTTATCTGATTTAACATTATGTGTGAAAGCTCACACACTATCAGATAAGCCCAAAGCAAGTGCAGAAGGAACAACATGCTAGGCACAGGGCAACAAAATTTCAGACCTGCTCAAGCAGCCTTGGAACAGCCTAATTATTCCCAATGTGCTTCAAGGAAAGACAGCAGGTATTGTTGTCCCTATTAGGAAAGAATAATCTCTAAGAATAAGTTTTCAAATTCACATTACCCAAAACAAGCATCAGTTGCAATGGGGGAACGGGCTGAGGTCTGGGCACACTCTTGGGGTACCTCAACTGAAATACAAACTTCTGAAAGGGAAGGGATGCTGAAGTTTGTTTGCTTTTGAGAAATAAAAAAGGCAAAATGTTATGAAGTATTTCATATTATTTTTATGAGAGGAGGTTTTTAATGCTAAGGCTACAGTTGACTTGTCATTATACAGTCTTGCCCATCTCTAATTGAACTCTACCTAAAAACTAGTTACTAATTTTTTTTTCCATATAAGTGTTTTGCCGAATTAGAATGAGTTCAGAAAAGAGCAGCATGATTGGAAAGCTAGAGAAATTGCTTCTGAGGAGATTAAAGAAATTAAAATTCATAGCCTGGTGCACAGATGATTATTGGGGGGAAATGATTCTTGAAATATTAATGACAGTAAAAATATTCTTCTTCTTAAAAATGGCTGAAAATTGCATGAAAATGGCTTAAAAATTCAGCCAATTCCAAGTCAGGTTGGCTTATCAGGAGGAAGACATGCAGGCATCTCACTATGGAATTTGGGTATGGCCATATGCATATCAGGAACCATGTGAAAATTAATTTCTCATGACCCACAAACCTGCTATGCTTAATGGAATATCTGCTTATATAAGCTGTAAGCATCAATTGTATAGAGAGTGTGCAAAGCTACTAAAGAAGAAAATAGAAGAAGAAAATATTTGATCCCTGCAGCAGCATAACACAGTCTGAAGTGGTGTCTAAAGTTTTGTTAAAGGTTCAAGACAATGTGCTTCTGTATTTTGTTGCTCATTTCAGCATCTGCAAGAGGCAGTGCTTAGTTGAATGCTACAATGATTCTTCAGGGAAAAACTGTAACCTTCCCTTTACTTAAGTGATAAGACATTGTAAGTTCATTGCTTCTTTCAGGGTTTGGTTTTATCCTGATGCTGCTTTCCAGATTGCCAGGGCAGCAAAATTGCTGTAGCAGAAAATTTTTCATTCCATCACATGGATCCTCAAATATCACTGTAGGTTCTTACGCTGGATTAGGGCTTTATGACAAGAGAAAATTGTATTAGGAGCTGAGAAACATCAAGTTATGCCATTTTTCAACCCCTTTCTGATAAGTTTTTCCCTCTCTCTCTCTCTTTTGTGGAAAAAAAATGGGAGTTCAGTTCACAAAAGCTTTAAATTTCCTGAACTATTAGTACTCTACCTACATTTGATGGTGGAATTATGAGGCTTTAGAAGCCTCTGAGATTCCCAGAGTGAAAGCTCTGAATGAAAAAAGAGAATGAAAAAAGAAAAAAAAGGAAATAAAAGCTCCTTTCCCTTTCAGTGTCAGGATTATATGTATTTATATACCTGTATCCTTGTTCATTTTCCTTTGTTGCTACTCCTATCATTTATCAGGAGTAAGCCTATTCAGGCCCTATACTGAAGAAAATTCTTCAGTGTCCAGAAGCATGGAGAGATTTGGCCCTAAAAGGTTTCTTTGATTTAACCTTAAAATTATTGTCCATAAAAAGTAGTCAAATTGTATAATAGGAAACACTAGATCAGCTGAAAATGGTTCTGATAAGGAAATGAAATTCTAAAATGTCATTTAAAGGAAAGTAAATCACAGAATCACAAAATGGCTGAGGTGGGAGGGATATCTAAAGGTTGTGGTCCTACACCCCTGCTCAAGCAGGGCCACCTAGAGCCTGTTTCCAGCACTGCGTCCAGATGGTTTTTTAATATCTCCAGGGATATCTTTGTTCCTGTCACTGGGCACCACTGAAAAGACCCTGGCTCCATTGTTTTTGCAACTCCCTTCAGGTGTTGATCTACATTGATGAGATCACCCCTGAGCTTTCTTTTCTCCAAGCTGTTCACTTCCAGCTCTTTTCAGCCTTTCCTCACAGGAGAGGTGCTTGGCTCTCTTAGGTATTTTTAGGGCCCTTTACTGGCTCTGTCCTGTATGTCCATGTCTCCCTTGTACTAGAAACTGGGCACAGTTATCCAGGTGTGACATCATCTGGTAAGTCCCTTTTTTTCAGTGATCAATAAAACAATAAACAATGACATGCTAGAGAAGCTGTTAATAAATGAGACCATAATATATAAGCAGATGTCATAAACTAATTTTGAATGGTAACCACATGTTGCATGAGTAGTCAAATCTGTGCATATTTTATGTTATAGTATAGGTCTTATATAAATCTAAGAGACAAAACCAGGATTACAGCGGGCTTTTTAATGTTTCTTGAATGTGCTGCAGCCATCTAATATGGATTCATTTATTGTAGCTCATCTTTATAGGGCAGATACACTCATCTTTTAACAAGTATATCAAATGTAGAAATATGTCAGCCTCTTCAGGCTTCATTTATAATACTTTCCTGTTGCTATGGTAAAATACAGTACTTCACCTTTTGAAAAGCCAGGGAGAGAAATAGAAAATTTTTTGTACATGATTTTTTTTATATCAGAGAAAGACAGGTGCATCTCAAGAAAAGAGCTGCACAGTAGTGATGTTCTTATGATTTTTGTTAATATTTTTTTTCTGGTTTTGTTGCTAACCATTCATTGAACCACAAGGAGCCAGAAACACCAGTTTTGAAATAGAGGTGTTGCACAGGATAGGTTGAGGATTTTAAATTGAAAGATGGTTTGTTTTGGAGGCTTGTATCATGAATATTCCTGTTGGTTACTAGAACATTAGCTTTTATTATAGCATACACAGTTCATTTGTTTTCTCATTCATCACCACAGAAAACATCTTTCCCTTTCTTTAGGAGCTCATCTCAAGTCATCTAACTGCACAGTCCCTATAAACATGGCTTCCGAGATGTATGGGCAAGCATAAGTGGATATACTCATAATTTGGCTAACAGAAAATGACTGAATATGGAGCTGTGAATGCTGCTTCTCTGTTCAGTCGTTTCTCCCAGCTTGAACTGTAGGCCTCCCTGTAGTTCCTTGTTTGTATAAATAAAGTGGTTGATAGTGCCATACTCTTGCTTCAATCTATAATTATAAAAATAGTAGTAAAAGAAGGAAATCAGCCGGTCAGACATTGCTATTACCACGTGCATTCCAAAAGACTGAAGAAGGTGAGGGTTGTATAGGCTAAAAACCGGGGTTTGTTACAAGTAGGAAAAGCATGTCTTGGTGTACTATGAGCCAGAGCAAGGTGGGTCGTTAGCTAATGAAGTAGTTGGGTGTGAGGGGCCCCATGTAGCTCCATTATGCTTCACTGCTCCTGTGCAGGTCTACATTTATGCTTACAGATGTGGTAGTGGCAATTCCTGCTGCAGCAACTATGATTTAATATAAAACGAAAAACAGGTTTCTAGACTGAAGACACAGTCACATAATTTAGAGATAATTTCGTTTGTCCAACAAGCCAGTGGGCTTTGCAGTGAAACAAACCAGAATTTGATTACTGACTATTACTAAATGTAATTTAACCTTGGTTAGGAAACATATAGCTGCTCCGTAATGCTTTGCTAAAGCTTACTAAATTAAAATGCTACTGTTGCTCCCATGGATGTGCCATTTAATTTACAAACCACTTGCACAATAGCTATTCTAAGCATATTTAAACTTGCTATATCAATTAGTTTCTTAGGCAAATGGAAGCACCTGTAGCTGTTATGTTGTGAGGGAAGTTGGTAATGGCTTTCTCGTGGGATTCTTTTCAACTCTTGTTTTCAGATCAGTAGTGGCATCACTCCTTTGATTTAGATCAAAGCAAGAACAAAAGCTTCTTAGGAGCAAGTGAGAGTCAGAAGGTGAAAATGAAGAGAGGAAAAAAAGTAATGAAATCCCACACCATAGCCGAAACCAGACTACTAAAATGCGTAAATCAACTTTATACAGCTATAGCCACGATATTATTTTATGTAATTTACTTATGAGTCCAAACCTTCAGAAGCTTGGATAGCATATTTTCTGCCTTGATTACAAACCAGTGAAACTTATCTTGCCTGTACAGGTGTTGAATTTTTTCTTTCTCAGCCTATATTCACTTACAGTCATTAACAATCTAGGGCACTTAGAGTAAATATTAAGGATGATATATGAAGCCTGACAAATTTAATCTTGGGTAATTATACTTTACCTTGCTCTTCTAGCTAGCAAAAGTTTCCCTGGAATTTTGATTGGATAAGTAATCTGCTAGTGCAATATTCAGCTCTTGAGTAGCTGCAGTGCTGACAAGATGAACACTGTGATTCCATACATTAGCCTCATTTTTCTAAATATTTTATGAAAGTTACACCATGTTCTATGATTAGCTGTAGCCTACACAAGAGGTGTTACATTAAAAAATATGGTATCTTTTACCCTGACAATAATTCTTGAAAGGCTATGTGTGAATTAATTGCTTCTCCTTGAAATGATTTCTTGTGTTTCTCTCACAGTTTTCTTCTGCAGATCCAAGACAGAAAATTTTCTGTGTAGAAAACTGTATATTATTGCCTGATTATTGCCAGATTTCTTACTGGCTAACTAAAAGGAATATTAAATTCATTATATACTAGATAACTTTCCTAATAAGCTCAGATCTGACACAAACAAGAAGCTGAAGATTTGCAGTTCATCTGACCTGTACGTAGGTGCCCTTTCTGCGTTTAGTTGACAATTTCATTCTTTTCTGGCTGACTGATGTCCCTCTGGAAGCAGAGAGTACAGAAAGAAGGGCAGCTAATTAATACTTCCAAATTTTGTTTCTATTTCTAACTCATCTTCAGTTTCCCTTTTCAGATACATTTGGGGAAAATATCAAATAGAATCTAATGAACTATTACTGCTCGCCAATTAAGACACACATACACACACATACACGCACACACACAAATGCATAAATTAGTTACAACGCTCTGCAGCTTTCATCACCTAGGAAAGCAGCAAAATTCAAGTTACTTAAAGATAATGCATCCTTGCCTTGAAAACTGTTCTGTTTTTATCAGCCCCGTTGCACATTAGACAACAGCAAATCCAGAATGTCTGCACGGAAATAAAAATCATTATAAAGAGAAAAACTAGAGAAGACTATTTAGAAGCAGATGTTAAAACCAAATTGTAGTGGAAAGACAAAAAATACTTCACTGCATTTGGGATCAGGCAGGCTCTCTATAAGAGTCAGAAAAAATTGAAAAGATGAAGAGTTCATGAATTACAATAAAACCTTCTTGTAAGCACTAAAATAAAAGTAAATAAAAATTATTTATGAGAACTAAGGCCGTGAAAAGAAAATACACATCATTTTACTGTGCTAATTACAATGACAAGTTATAGTCAAAACCTAAGAGTTGACAGGGATTAAACTAGTTTACCAATGTGTATAAAAGAAGTACGATAATACCAGATGATTTTGAAGGAACTGGGTAATTGTATAAAATTATAGGGAAATTTTATACTCTAATACACTAATCACTCAATAATTATTTAGGTATTTTTAGGATTTCAGAATGTTTTATTCCTTAATTGTTCAATTCTTAGCATCCTACGTGTTATTCTCAAGCATTCACTACTTCTTTTGATGTGTTATGGGGAATATAGTTTGTTTTTTAAGTGGTAGATCTCTGCCCTTATTCAACTTTACAATTTTTAAAATTTTTATTTCCCATATCTAAGCCTTGTAAATAATATTTCTGAATCTTTTTTCTTCTTCCAAAGAGTGAGGGAAAATTGACAATATTCTACAAGCATGCAATAATCTGTTCCAAAATTGCTTACTGCCTCATACACCGTCATATTTAAGCTGTCGTTTTTATCTTATTTGCACTTCACACATAAATTATTCTATTTACAATGGTCAGAACAGCCAGTAATTGCTTACCATTGTTTGTGGAAAAACAGTACAACTCTGGAATGGGACTGTTCTTGTAGACACCACTAATTTAGGCATATCTACTCCATCCAGTTCAGAACTCAGGACCTGTACTTTCAGGTAGGATCTATCTCCTTTAGCACAGGTTCCTCTTGTCTATTTACTTCGGAGAGAAAAATTTGTACTTGTTTTTACGTAGAGTTCCTGAGTTCCAGCCAAAGCTCTCTGCCCAGCCAGGCTGATGTTCTTCCTCATCAACTCATCTTTCGGCACATGGGGAACAGCCTGCTGCTGTAATTAAGATTGCCTCCTTAGTGCACATCCAACTTTCCTGGACTCCTTTGCTCTTCAGGACTGTCTCTCTCAACCTGTCTCCTAAACAGGCCATTGTCTGACCTCCAGGAGTCCAAGTTGGCCATTCTGCTGCTCCTCCTCCTAAACTCTCTGAGAACTGAAAACTGATTTTGTGATCTCTGTGCCCAAGACAGGCTGCAAGCATCACATTACCCACCAGTTCACACAGAGAAGGTCCAGTGGGGCATCTGCCGTCATTGGCTCCCTCACCAGCTGTGTCAGGAAGTTATCATCAGTGGGGCATCTGCCGTCATTGGCTCCCTCACCAGCTGTGTCAGGAAGTTATCATCCACACACCAGGAACCTGCTAGACTGTCGTCTCTCTGCTGTGTTCTATTTTGGAAGATATTTGGTTAAGTTAAAGTCCCCCATGAGAACAAGGACTAGCAATCATGAGTCTTCTCTTAGCTGCCTATAGAATATTTTGTCTACCTCTGAATCCCCGTTGGGTGGTTTGTAACAGATTCCCTTCTTGGCCTTGCCACTGATTTTTACCCATAAACATTCAACCCTATCACCATCATTAAGCTCTAAACAATCAAACCAGTCCCTAACATACAGGGCTACCCCCGCTGCCTCTCCTTCCTTGTCACTTCAAGTCTTTGTGGAGAGGAATTTAAGGAATTTTATGTTTAGATGGCATAGCTTCCTAACAATTTCTAGTACTTCTTTTTGCCCTCATGAAACCTAGTGAAGAATCACAAGGAAGTTTGTGTAAACTTAAATATATTGCTCAATCACCACCACAGTGCACTTCAAAGTCAAAAATGAAAGTTGGAATTAAGGATCAATGCTTGAATATTACAGGCTATCAAAGGTTTCAATGCTTTACGTAAAAGGTGATGTTTCCTTTTGTATCCTGGGGGCATACATTGAAGAAAAATTCCTTTTCTTTTAACAGCTTTTAAAATTTGTTCATAGTGTCAGTACAGGCACCCTATAAGGATGTATCACATAAATATTTATGTTGAAATAATTGAACAAATACAAATGTAAGAGAAAAATTACAACTAACTATGAATTTAGGAAGGGATCAGAATAGAAAGGGGTGCCATATATATAACAGATTTTTATGCCCTTGTTCAAGATTGATTTGATAGTTAAATATTTTGAGACAGAATTTTTTTAATTGAACCACTTCCAGAAAAATTCATGTCTGTAGGTAACATTGTTGTTTCAATCTCTTGCATGGTGTATTGCAGGAAAGATTTCACATCTCTCTTCCTTTTCCTTTTCACATAGTTTCTTACCCTTATTTCTTTACTTTCTAGAACTAAAGCTTGGAGATTCACAAAGTCTATGTGTAGTTCCTCTGACTTAGAGAACGATCATGAGAAATAGCAGAAAAAGTCTATTTCTTTTTTTTTTTTAAAGGACATAATCTTTGACATCAGTAATAAGTTACAGTAATTCAAACAGAGTTTTGTTTCCTTTTATTTTTTTCTTTAAAAAATTCTTCTAAAACTCCTTTGCTGTCCAGGTAGAATTGAGCTTTAAAACTCATCAAGTTCATAATCTTTGTGCTTTTTACATTTTTTAAGAGATCCAGGTTTTATTTCTTGTGTGAAAGCAGAAAACAAAACCCTGGCTGTGGCTGGGACCACTTCTTGCTGGGTAGCTCTCTGTGACTGGGTTGGCACATTCAGGAGTGGAGTAGAAGGGCCTCTGCAGACAAAAGGTAGCCTGCACATGCTGCTTGAAAGGAGAATGTAGACAGATTTCTCTATTTTAGTAGTTTCCCTGATACCATTTATTAACAATAAGGCCTCTTTCACCTTTATAGTATGATTTTTTGCATTATATTGGGATTATTGTTTCCATAATGCCTGATAAATGGTATGGGTCAAAGGTCCCATCCATGCCTGGAAGTACTGTAATCATTTGCCCGTGCTTCATCATTTCAGAAAAAGAACACAAAGTTTAGAAAAAGAAAAAACTTAATAGGAATAACTTCAAGGGTAAAAATAGAAGTCAGAGATGAGAATGAGTTAAGATGAGAACGTCAGAGCCTTAAAAAGAGAAGATGATATGGAATAGCTAGAAACTGGAAAGAGGAAACCAAATGTTACTTTTAAAAGGAATAGAACTTAACAGGAAAATGTTTATGTAGAATATGAGGCAAAGGTAATGACATATTTGGAAGGTGCAAATGTGGGATAGTGTATTTGGTCTGATTTGTACTGTGCTTTCCTCTTAGACATTGTTTGAGCTTTACAGGTTAATAGGAAAGGAACTGATATTCAGATTGAGACCTATGTAAATAATACAGAACTCATGACTTTCTAATACTAAATACCCCAAAGAGTAAAATCAAAGAATATTCTCGCTTATTTATTGACTAGATATAACCTAAGAATAACTGAAGTACACACGTGTTTTTTTGAATGAATAAAAATAGGTAGATTCTAGAGTCCTACCTATATGGGAAAATCTGTGAGTCCAGTTATTTATTGTAATTCAGTGCAAACTTCCTTCAAAGAAAAACAAAAGAATCTGACAGTAAATTGTAAATTACATTTTCCTTTCTCTACTTGGTAGCCCATAAACAACAGATTGTTAATGTTACAATTTGTTTTATGCTAATTTAAAAACATAATGACTATCTGAACAAAAAAGTATCTCAGCTTCTCTATAGTTAGTGACTTTTTCAATACAAAGAGTTTAGCAACCTAAGATGAATGGTTGATACTGGGCAACACTTACGAGATTCTTTTTAGTGTTAGAACATATGTGTTTAGTAATAAGTGTTCCTAAAATGATTTCTTTTTTGAGACTTCCCCTTACTTTGTCTATTGCCTTGCATACCAGTGGACAGAATTTATTTAAATTATTAGAATGGGCATAAGAGCGAGAATTTAGGTATAACCTTATATTATTTACACATGTGCTGCAAAAATATTCTTCAGAATCTATTCTTAACACTGGGTATCCTCTTGGTAATCACAGTAATAAACAGGGGACAATTAGTTTTATACAGACTGTCCAATCAATCAGCTGGGATTCTTTTTCCCCTGATGCTTAGCCTAAGCAAGATCTTCCCAGGAGCTGTGGAAAATGCCTAATGCCCATTCATGTATATCAGAGTTTGGGGTTCAGCACTTCTATGTCCATATGCTAAGGCAAAAAAGCACTTTTGTTTCTCAATCAATAAAGAATACATCGTTCCTGGCTACAGATCAGGGGGTTGAGCAGTGCATGTCTCCTTGACAGCACTCTATTTTGCTAGCTGGAGGCACTGATAGTGCTGATGTGTGTTTCTTTAATTTCTACTCTCAGTGAAGACTCTAATTAGATTCTGGTGATGCTTACAAAGAGCAAGGGACAGTGCTTCTCTGAACATTATTCTGTCTAGTGTAGAGAGGAGTAGTTTTCTGATATGCAGTTTTTAGTGCACGTAAAAACAGATGTCTGTCTTTAGCAAGCTGTCATTTCTCAAACTTAACAAAAACTGTGCCAAGAGAAGCTGGGGAGAATCGGAAAGCCTGGGTCTGGAAGCACTGGAGTGCAGAGTGCAGATCGCAGTGTGCTCCCTAGTGCAAGTTTGCAGAGAGCATTTCTTCTTGGCACTGACACAGCCAAGTCTCCTGCTCCGGCACAGATGTTCCTCCAGCAGCTCTAAGTAACGCTGCTTGACGGATACAATGTCACACCCAGGGCTTCACGGTCCTCCTCAGCCTTCTAAGAGGACTCGCTACTGATGAAATCAAAAGCCTAGAGAAGCATGAGATGCAGGGCTTTATCTAATATTTTGTCTCAGCTAGAGTGGCTGGTGAATCACCACGGCTCAGTGTAGTGCTGCTTTACACACTGCAACTTTCTTCAAAGCAAACTCTTGGTAAAATCTCATTTCCCTCTGATTGCAAACTGGTGTGAAGACTGGAATGATTTGCCTGGTGGAAGAATGTTGACTCTTGAGTGGGAGTCGGAGGGACTGCAAACAGTGGGTATTGTTGTGATTATATTTGCATCTCTGAAGCTGCTTCATTTGCTGGGACTGATTGATTTTTCAGAAGGTAAAGTGGTCACTCATAGTTTGTGCTGTTTATAGGTGTATCTGACATGCTAAAATAGACTTACAGCATCAGCTGTAAAAGCTGTGAAATGAAAAAGTGAAAATAAGAGACTAAAAATCCTGGTTTGTTTCTGCTGGTTTTACTTGTCATTGACAACAGAAGTAGATGCTAGCATGAGATTTGTATTCTACAATGAATTTACAGTTGTCTGTGAGTGGATGTTTATTAGAAAAACTGAAAATAGTGAACATAACACCTGTCAGTTGCCTTTGAGAGCTGCTCAGTGCTACTGAACTTGATAGTTCAGTTCATGTTTGCAGGATGCTTTGCTCTTCTGATCTGTGATGCAATTATAGTTTTGTTCTCTATCAGTATCTGTGTTTTAAAAATCCACTTCAGACATAAATGCAATTACTACATAAATCCTATTACTACAGGATGAGCTTTAGGATCAAGCCTGCTCTACACCTTTCAAAAAAGGCATAGATGCTAACATTAAATGTGAGTATTTAAAATGTATATCATGAATATATGTTTTAAAATTCCTGTTTGCTTGGTCAGAATTGTCTGCTCTCTCCTATATGGGTCATATAATTACGACTTGCAAAGAAGGCTTCACATGAATTAGTTAGAACTTTATTTTCTATAAAAAGTGAGAGGTTTTTCACATTTTATAGAAATAAGCTATTTCTTTCAGTTATTTCTGGGATTTTTTTGCATAAACTTTTCAAGTTTTTCACAAAATGTCTAGTGTGGACTGCTATAGTAAACAAAAACTATTCAGTCACTGAAGCCCATGCTCAAAAAATACTTGCTTTTGTCAGTATGTTTTCTCATGTGAATACAAACCAATCCTTTTTGCTGTGTAACTGCTCTCAGTCAGAATCACACAGCCGGAGAGAGCACTCCGGGTTTCTGAAACATTAACTTTTCGTCATGCAGTAGGATCTTTGATGGATGTAGATTCACATCATCACCTCATAAAATTGTTCAGAAGGCTGATAAAATTTGAAACCTGTAAGACAGCACTTACATAGTTACTGAACTATTGAAATATATCATCCTTCAAACTGTATGTGGTGAGAATGTATATTTTCTTTGTTACCATATAGTGTATTGCTTACAGATTTACTTTCTCAATTCTAAACAATGAGTAATTTACTCCTCATAGCAGTGCTTACTTTTGGGGGGTTTAATGCTCTGGATGTGTAGTGTTAATGACATCTAAAAAAACTGTCGTAGTTATAGATTCACTTCAACTTTACTACATATTGTAACAGATAGGAAAAAGGTTAAAATGCAGTATCGGTTCTTTAGCATGGGTAGAGTTAGATCCCTTTCTTGATTTTTTTTTTTTTTTTTTAGAGGATAGTATTGTCATTAAGTTTGTGGGGAAAGGTTTCATGTCATCTCAACTATATTAAATCACCTTCTCAAAAAAATCCCCCTGGTACAAATTATTCTCATTTTAATATGAATAGTAAGTTCAAGATGATATATCAATTGAAGTATAACTTTTTGTTTTAATGCACCCATTAGTGTCATGGCATTTCCTCACATGATAATATAATAATTTGACTCAAAAGTACCGAGAAACTTGAACCAACCTCTAAATATAAAAAGATTAAACATTATCAAGTACTGTTGATATATTTATAACTGCAGAGTGAATAACTCCAGTGACTCAGGGGATTTCCAGTTCCCCTGAGGCTGATCTGTGCTCTTCAAGTCTTCCATGTTTGGGTACTGCCATTACCATTAAAGAAGAATTTTGTATTCAGAACTAATGTTTTGTTGTTTACTTACTGAATGCAAGGAAAGTTTTTCTGTTTGCATCCAAGGAGGACCACATTTGAACTGTCCATGTTTTTCCAGAAACCAAAAGGAGAAATGAGTCTTCCCCATTACTCCACTGATTTTCATGAGGTTGTGATGATGCATTACTGCGGTATGATGGACAACCACCTGCCTTTACATTACATAGCAAAGAAGTTGTGATGAGGAAGAGTTTGACTCACCCTCATGTTGCCATGAGAAAGCAGGAGAATTCAGTCAATCTCCTTAGTTTTATTAGTGTTCAACAATTGCCAGGACAAAAAGGAACCTAATTTTATCCTGTGTCCCAAAGTAGGGACTGTGTTATTCTGCTTCATCCATTCTCCACTTTCCAATAAACAGGAGAGACCAGAATGAAGAGAAAGCTGGTTTCACCGGAGCCAGCAAGCTGTTTCAGTTATAAAGACAGGATTGAATCAATACAACTTTTAGTAGAAGAGAATGAAACTCTCCTTTCTCTCTCCTTCCATTACTTTGAAAGTGGTTTGACACTGATCAATATCTTCCCTCCAACTTCCTTGCCTGAAAGTTTTGCCACTGGGCAGCTTTGCTCCAAAGCTTTTGCTTTATTCCTTAGGTGGAAGGGGAGGAGAGAAGGGAGATCTAACTGAAGCAATGAATCAGAGCAGTAAAGCAACAGCACCAGTCTTAGAGGAAATTCATCCACCAGAATCTTGGAGGGGTAGGATGGCAAAATGAGGGATTCACTTTACATTGGTGTGTCCAGACTAGCTGTCAAGAGGCAGCTATGCAGAGACGCTATATAAACATGTGTGTGCAACTTTGTAAACATAAGGGAACTGCATAAATCAGTGTCTTTGAAAGGACAAACTTTATGGCTCTTCCTGCTTCTGCATTGATTATGTTTTGAAGTGTAACACCTCATACAGAAATGTTTTTCTTTTGCTTGTTGATAGAATGCAGGCAATGTTGCAGTCTATTTTAGATCCTCTTATTTCTCCCCTTTTCCTCAGACTAATATCTAACAGTTTCCAGATCTTGTAGTTATCTTTCAAATGCTTGTTCAGATAAAAACATCTTCTCTGGCATATGAATGTACCATGAACTCTCCATGGCTTTTGGCTGGTAGGACCCTCTGGTTTCTATATGTCTTTCAGCTCAAGAGGTTATCAAGGCTAGGTAGGAATATTTGATCCTTATTTTCTTTTACTATGGTGCAAACAAAAAACTAGTTTACTTGCAGTTATCAATAAACATATTTGGCTGCAAAGTCAGTTTTGTAAATAAATAGAGTATTTTTTTGCTCTAGCTATAAATTGGAAAAGGGTTTAAATAGAGGTAGTTTTAGATAGAGGTATTTTTCTGTCTTACAATATGTCTTCTCTATACAGGTTCAGAAAGATCCTTTTTTATTTTTCTTTCTAATCTAATCTGGATGGACAGGAGTCACTTCCAGTCCTGTCACACTAACCGCTAAAATGTAGCCTCTTTCGTAGTTCAGATACTTAAAAGCTCAGAGCACATGTTAGGTCTGTCTGCAACTATCTGTGTTAACATGTTGTTAGTTACCATTATGGCTTAGCAAAACCAGTAAGGTTTAAAACATTTGTCTTGAGTGCAGTATGACTGTCACCCTTAGAAAAGTGAATGATATGGGGAAAGAAATAACGCTGAAAAAGTCTCCATTGCATCATATTTCCTAAGAAAAAGAACACCAAAAGGCATGGGAGTTTTGTCTTTGTCTACATGTGGCTGATAAGAGTGATCCTAATTTGGATGTCCTGCCTGCGTACTGGAAGCTGAGCTACACGTTCAGCTTCCAAGAGACTCACCTATGCTGCTCCCTCTCCTGTATGATTTCTCAGCCAAATGGAATGCAGTGTAGCATAACTCCACAATAAAGAGAAAAGTAAAGAATATGCCACACAGCAATTCCTGTCCTCTTGCCTTTTCTCAGCAGCTGCTTATGAAACCTGATCTCAGTGAGCTGTTCAGTTTTCACATGGTGAAATGTCCATTTCCTACTTGTCTTTTTTTAATTCTCCAGACACTTGTAGAATTGAGGGAACTACTTTATTCAGAGTAAGTATCCATCACTTGCATCAAAAAATTCTCTTCATGGATGCTGATATCCCAGTGCCAATTCATGACATCAAGGTATTATTAGTTTTCCTGTGATCATCAGTGAATCTTTCACACCAGAAATGAGAACTAATAACTTCTTTAGCATCAAATATATTAGCACCTGCTCACGTAGACTGTTTGTTGGCTGCATATGGCTAGATGAGAGGTGTTAAGGGTCTTTCCAGAAGCGTAATTCTTCCCCTCAGAGACAAACAAACTGGACTACCTTTTTCCCTTTGGTTTGTTTTGCCAACCCTCTTTGTAAATCTTGTCAGAGATTCTGGGTTCAAGGTCTCTAAAGGACAGTCAGTCCATAGAAGCGTCTCTATACTGCACAGCAGAGAATAGTTACTTCAGTCCGAATGCAAAACTGCATGAAATTGCTGCTTCAAATTCAGCCTTGATCCAAACTGATGTAAAAATGGAGGTGTGAATTTCAGTATGCTCATTTATAAGTTCGTGTGTTCTTGTATGTATATATATTTCTATGCTTCTATTGGATGCAAGACAGGATGAAAATTAGTGAAAATTGTAACTATCTCAACTGCCCAGCTCAGGGTTGTTGATGATGTTCTCTTTACTCTCCACCTACCCTCCAAAAATAAGCTCTTCTGGGCTTGGGAGGATGATTATGTTTGGGAAGCACTGTCTTGACTAACCTTAACGTAATTATATGGAAACTATTTTGTTTTGTTTTCCTTTCCTTTTATTTTAGTAGTTTTTCTACCTGGAGCTAATGATGCCATGCACAAATGGCATACAAGTGCAAAGTAATGTGCTTGGTAAAGAAAAGCAAAAGTCATTCTTTCATGTCAAAATCAGGGAAATGATGCTTTTACCAAAATAGGAATAAAATGGGATAGTTTACTAAAGCATTTTGAGGAAGGGCTTATTGGTTTATGAAGATATTTTTGTCAAGTGCTTTCCATGAATTTCTTCAGGGCATTTTTATCATCCAGACAACAGCAACACAGAGGAATAGGTCATTTTAGATCCATACCAATCTGAATTCATAATTTAAGTACTCGCTGTGTAAAAAATGGTGAGGAATATTTAAGAGTTGTTACAAACATTACCAGAAAGACTTCTGTAAGGATAACTTATGTGCTGTCTCTTCGCATGGGAATTCATAGAGGATAAGGCATTATGAATTTTCTGGTCTGCTTAGATAAAAACATTTGTTTTTCATATGAAGTTGCCCACTGTACTAGAATTTCCTTTCCAGCACGTGATTCTACACTATATTTACACTCTGACTTGGGGAGGGCTATTCATTTTCGGCCAAACTGTTCTACAAGAACCCTTCCCTGCAGTCATGGGATTCTCCACTTCATAGTCTTAATTTTTTTTCAAGAAAACATTCTTCCTGATAGTTGCTTCAGTCTCAGACTATTGGCAAGCAGGTAGGGAAGTTTCTCCTTGTATTCATCTTTATAAGGATAGTTGCTTTTGAGCATCATTTGAAGTTTCTTTAAGAGATGCTGAGTATTCATCTCAAGCAAATCATTCATGCAGAGATGTCTTGGCCATTGCTGGCCAAAATTATATGTGTTTTGAAAAGAAAAGAGGTATTTTCTTCCAGAATATAGATACAAACACCCAAAATAAAGGTAGGTAACAGGTTTGATACCTGCAGAAAAGTCTGCATCTAACCAGCTTGCATCCCAGACTGTGGATACCAGGAGCTTCCTACAGAATGCCCTGCTTAAGCATTTTGTCAATGCATTCTGCCAATGCTTCATGCTTAGGCTGCTTTTAAAATATAACTCTGGATAAAATAATTCATTTTAAGATGACAGAAATTTGGTATGACAAAATATGCTTTTGAAAAATGACTGCACTTGGTCAGCTGGGTATAGGTGAGAAAAGCATTGCCTAATCAGTAATGTACTTCAGGGCTGAGAATCCAGAAGCCTTTACTTTTGCAATAGGAAATTTGCAAAGACACAAATAATCATTGCCTAAAATGACATCATAGGACAAGATTAAATATACACAATGCTGGAAGGACTGAATGGAAATGAAATCCATATTCGTGTACTGATGCAGAAATCAGGCAGTCACCTTTGGTCTCTTGAATTTCAAATTATTTGTTCCATGTTTGGCATACTTTTTGACCACAGTTCTTTGGCCTTTGGTATTAATGAGATATGGGAGATAGTGAATTTTTTGCGCGTTTATGTATCTGATTACATGCAGACCTATTTGAAACATCAAGCTTTACAAAACAGTTGAACCCATTCCATGTAATGCAAAAATAATAACAATTTGGAGAGGTTATGCTATAATTTCACTGTCTAGTATGCACTTTAGGTCATAATAAAAATTCTTATGGAATTAGAGTGGGGAAGAATTGCAAAAGCAGCCATAAAACTTGTTTTTCAGTCTCATCTGGAGGCTTAATGCTGTTTAACTGCTTCAGGTTACTATAAGAAGCAAAGATGAGCAGTATTCCATTTATAGAAATGTAATATTACCTTCCAAATTCTGTAGTCTCTGAACTTTTAGAAATAGTAGATTGAGTGAATATGTGTACATTTGGTGAAGGAGGAGGATTCATTAAAAAGAAGACTTTGTGTACCAAGTAACTTTCAATGGTTATGGTATCCCACAAAGACAACTGTATAATGGTAGGCCTGACATAGGTTTGAGTAGGTCACTTTTGATGTTAAAAAAATTAAAAAGTCATTACTGATCAATTTATTATTTGTCTGTAAATTATCTTACTGCTGAATAGTCTATATTTTCATGTTGAAATGGTAAGATATTGTGCAAATTCAGTATTTTATATTTGCCTGTAAGTAGATAGATGGATTCCATACATGCATTTGACTGTTTGTTAGACATATATATGGAAGATCAAACCTTTAGTATTTCTGATAGACATCTACCCTTATTTTGGGTACGTTTTTAGCTTTCCACTAATCACTGAAGAAAAAACGAGTTATATTCACTGAGGAAAGATTGAGTTATGTCATATGAAAAAAATCCTTGTTAGACAAAACAGCTTTTGAATGTAAAAAGGGGGATATTGATCGACGTTCACTGAAAAGTCAAACCAAAATGAGGTGCAACAGTTTAGTGACTGCTTCACGATACTTCCAAAGGAGACTTGTTTCTTGCAGACCAAACTGCTGGGTTTGGTGTAGAAGAGTGAAATTAAAGAAATTAGAGACGAGATTGTTGAGAAGAAAGGGGGTAAAAAGTCTAGTTTGCTTAGTGATAAATCACCGAATAAATAAGTAGCAAGGTAAGGAGGGCCTCAAATTTTATCTGTTTTTTTTTAATAAAATATAAAAATTGGAAAAGTAAATAGGTTCCTGAGTTTCACAGAATCAGATTTTTATGTGACATGCATACAAGTTTTATATTTCCCCATGGTCTGATGGCAACTCCTTGCTAAGTTGTGAGTCGCCAGGTAGCCACAGTGGCAGGACTGGTTTCACCCTAGATATATCTGAAAATGCAGCCATATACTGGCATTTCACCTGTATCTTTCTTATATTGTAAATACTTTAGATTTCTTTGTTTCTCAATAAAAGATTGTGTTATAGATTTTACACGTAGTGATGAAATTTGAGCTAAGGCAAACTAGGTAGGTTAACATTTGTCTTGCAAAGTTGTATTTATGAAGCAATAATCTGAATTCCTCCCCCTGAAATGGCAACAGAAGAATATATTCCACTTGATGTGAAATATCACTCCTGGTGAAAGACATCAATTTCCACAGGTGGTGGTAGAGCAGTGGTATTGCTTACATTGACATGGAGCTGTTTTTTCAAGAATATGTGTCACTATTATCCTCAGACTATTCGCTAATCTACATTCAACATCTTTCTATACTTCTCTAGTCTGACCTGTTTAAAAGTTGCTTAATTATTTCCCTGTCAGATGGGTACCAACTGTCAGCAACTTCAATTACATAATTAAAAGAATCACAATTAAATAGACAGCTGGGGTAGCATTCAGGAACTATCATTGTGTTTCCTTTCCTTTGAGACCTTAGGAAATCTCAAAAATTGTGAAAATTACACTGGTTCTCATAGGCTGTTGAGAGAGTAAATAGGTTAAAAGTGGCATCAGATGCTAAAGGGGCGAGGGCATACAATGAGTTTTGAGACACACATCAACAGATCAGTTTTAATCTCACTGTCAAAACTAGGAACCCAAGTTTGAAACTTGAATGTGGTGAGTGATAGGGTTATAAGTAGCTTCAACCTGTTGAGATTT
>JAOXXN010000471.1:55218747-55230024 GCA_026770055.1 Myrmophylax atrothorax
TTTTTTAAACAAAAAAATAACTCTGAATCCAGCCAGTAAGGTGCTGGCATCAGTCAATACCCAAGAGTACAGGTTTTACTACGAGCAGTATACACTTTTGTCTTGAGAAGGCAGATTATCTCACCTCAAATTCCAATGAAAAGCTCTTTTAAAATAAATTACAGTAAAATTTTCACTGTAGCATAGTCAGTATCTTGTGTTTTACTCCTATATACTTTCTACAGTTACAAATGCTTCATATTACATATTCTTTTTAAGAAAACCTTTGCTGTTTCTTCTTTGTTTACTATGAATGTTATAATTTATTTGAACTCATATGCACATATATAGAGAGGAATACACTCCTTTATGAGATATATAGCACAGAGAATACATTATACAGATATGCAATGAAATATATATGGAATTTTTTTAATTTCAATTTATGGTGTACTAATTGCAGGTAGATGGATTTGCTGTATTTAAAAAAAAAAACAACTGACTTTTTCCTTTGAAATATTTCAAAATACAGGCTCTATTTCTTGTGTTTTACTCATGTGAATAGTTTTTTAATACAATTGTAATATGAATACATTTTTAATTTCAGTATGAGGTGCTATATTTTATTGAAGTGTAGAGTTTTTCTATGTGATTGTTTTCCCAGTCCTAAGAAATATAATTAATTTTCATTTTAAATTCTAAAATAAATTAAAATAATGTGAAGGAACTTGGTTTTTAGTTTAACATTGCATATAGACTCTTTCAAATAGATTTTTGTTATTTTCAAATATAAAGAATATGACTTACATTGCTGGGGAAAAAAAAATGTTTCCAGTTCTTTCTTCCTGTGGGCAATTTATCATTCTCATTACTGAAGTCACAAAATCAGTTAACTCACAATAATGGTTTGGGAGTTGGATTTAGCCCCTGATCCTCAGGTGGATGAAAAAACTAACTTTTCTACTGGCTTTTCTTAGATGAAGAAGTCGAATGCATTGTGGTAAACACAGAGCTTATACTGTATAGCAGAGGTTATATATGCCTCTCAGCAGAATATTGTGGACAAAACAGAGCATTCAAAATATAGCAATTAACACAAAAGTGTAGGCTGTTTTTACAGAAGTAGATAACCTCAGTGTAATACCAGTAAATGGATGTTTCACAGTGTACCCATATATTACTGTGAATTTGTGCTTCTAGGTTTTTTTCCAAATAGAGATGAAATTGCTGAAAATAATGTTATTAAAAGCTTTCTTTCAGATCTCTTTTATCCATGCCAGGTTAAACTTGTATCTCATGGATGAATGCTTGAATAGAAGCATCAGAAGCATTATAATTCAGTTAAATACTTACTAACAATTGCTTGCTCTTAAGAATTTTAATAAATTGTGCAATATTGTATTATGTGTATAACCAGAGGCTGGAGTTGCAACCATCCTATTGGTTGTTATATAAAAAAATTAGATTTTTCTGCCTAAAGGCTGTGTAATTTAAGAGCTGTTTCTATTTGTACTGCTTCAGAAACAGCCAGAGAGAAGGCTGGCGTCACAGGGAGCAGCAATCTCAGTTCTAGTTGTGTGCTGCTGAGCAGGAACAAGAAGGAGCAGGTCAATATCTATGGCAGCTCCCCTTTTCTTCACTCTGCATGGCATCCTAATCTGATGGGAGGGAGAGGATATTGGGTGGAATAGAAAGCAGAAGAGAGTGGGTCATTAACTCTGCTCCAATGCTGAGGAGGTGGCAAATGACGTAACATTTGCCAGCAACAACGTGGCAAGGCAAGAGAGCCTGTGTGTGCTGCATAGATAGGTCAGCCATGCCCAGAAGCGTTGCTCCTCCTTTTTTAAGGAGGGCTTAGGGCTGTAATAGGTTAGTGCATTAGGAGAGTTAAACATCGAAAGAACTGCGAGGAAGGAATCGCAGCAGGGTTTGTTAAGGACCCGATGATGTAGCAGCCTTTCAATAGTAGATAAAGACCAGAAGAAACTCAGGAATGGGGGAGGGCAGATGTAACACCAAAAAAATGTTTAGGATTTTCTGTTGTTGCCATTTCCCCGGAGTTGTATAGTTATCCTTACGTACTGTTTTTGGATGATAAGTGAACATTGGAAACCCAACTGCTTCCAAAGGAGCCCGGCAAGGCAGGAATGCAAATAAAGATGCTCTGGTTTTTAGGAGGCTTGAGCTATGAGTGTTGCATCAGATCTCAAAAGAAACTTTTCAGCAAATTAGGCCACCTCAATTCAAATTCCTAGATATTGATCTTTGTGACCCAGTTTGATAACTACATTTGAAAATGCAGTTTAAGCACTAGTGGTTCTTCACATGTTATTTATCCTCAAAAAAATCTTTTTCATGCTTTTTTAGGATTTTTAAGTTGTATGATCAATCTCTTCACTGAGATGAATCCAGACAAATCTAAAACATGCCCTGGTACTTAATTTATCCAGGTTTTGATGTTTTGGTGCCGAGTGTAGCAGACTCGGATGGCCAGGAAACTGCCTGGAAACTACATTAAACTACTTCACAATGAGAAAGCAATTTTTACAGTCTTGTTTTTTTGAATAATCTTCTTCATGCTTATTTCCATAAAGACTAGTCTTACCCTGCAGGATGTAAGAAGCATTATTTAACACCAAATGATTCACAGTGTGTTACTACTGTACTACACAGCTGCACGTTTTAGAGGAAAAATTAACTTAATAATAGTTTTATTACTTTAATCCTATGGTAATTGAATTCATAAATTACAGCATTGTTCCTGCTTTGGAATGTATTTGAGAATGGTTAAGAGAGTCTAATTCTAAAAGTGAATGGAAAAAACCCTCTTGTTATCTCTATTCAAATATTTAGCAGAAGAAGTGAAATAATTCGTTTTTTCTGTTGCTTTCTTTGCACTTGTGGTCTTTTTGTAAAACATTTACCTGAAACTTAAGTTCTTGAAAAATGATACAGAGGATTTTTGCTATGTCTTTTTGCCTTATTATGCAAAGGAGAAGGGAAGATAAAATTAATAAGTTAGAATTGAGGTTTATTTTTCTTTAGGAGTTATGCAGAGAAACTGAAAATGCAAACTATTAAGAGGAAAAAAACCCCAGGAATTAATGATGTTCATAGGAATGTCAACAGACAGAATATGGTAAAGTTTCACCAGATTTAATTTTTTCTGAGCATCTTTTTTAATGCCTGTTCTAACATTTGATTAATATTTTACATTTTGAGATGTTGTCCATTCCCAAAGATTGCAAGAATAGCAGAAAAAAAAGGAGTACATGAAAGGAATTAATTTCAAATGTCTAGATTCCTACTCTAAATATATTCCTTTACCATAAATTTATCCTCTAGTCATCCTAAGTAGTTTGCACTTTTCAAGATGAGTTTGTGCAAGGTTTAGAAACAGACAGAAGTATCAGACTCTCTTTAATCAGAGATCCAGAAAAACAGAATAGTGGGCACTTTCTAACAGAGAACATTCCTGTGAAAACTTATCTCTTGTGATATTTTCAGCCGTCTCTCTGCCTAAAAATATTAGTTGGGCGGAAAGCTCTTTAAAAAAGAATTAAACTGAACTAGCACATAAATTAAGCCACCAGGACGTATTAAAGGCCTCAAAGTAATAAGTTGGATATTTGAACGTTCCGTTCTTCTGTAAAGACCTGAATTGCACTTTGATTTTTTTGTACTGAGAGGCATGTGTACGACTCTTCTGACATATCCCTTTTTCCAATTAAAAAAACTTCCCATTTCCAAAACATTGCTTTACAATGACAACAGAGAGCAATGTGAGTAATTTGTATATATGGTAGTTTCATGATAATTAAAATGAACTCCTGACTAGTATGCTTTGGGGAGATCATCAATCTTCCTTGAATTTTATAGTATCTTTAAATGTGCAAATGTCTATCAGGTACATGAAATTAACCATATAACATGATATTTTTAACAAATTAAGGTGGTCATATTCTGTGAATAGGGAAGAATGCAACTACACTGAATATTTGCTTTCTATGTTACTGCGATTATGTTCTTGCAGTACATGTTGGGATTCGCTAAAAAAACCGTCTATGTCTGCAGATAATTTTTTATTTTAATTGCAAGTTTTCTTACACATGCCCCCCTCCCCGCACACACACCTGCTCCCCACCCCTAAAGAGGCTGGGATGTGATTGTAGTTTCAGCTGCTTCACCTGGCTTTGTGGAAGATCAACTGGCATGAAATGCTCCATGACTGTATTCCATTTAATGTCTGTCAGTTCATATGTTTGACATCAATCAGGTATTTGTCATTCAACAGCAGGATAGAAAATATCTCTGAAAGTGCTACTTTAAATTAGAATTGAAAGCTTAGGTTTTTTGCATCAGTCACTACAGCTGTGGTCCTGCAGTTCTCAGAAATGCCATGTTTGTCAATTAGAAGTGGGAAAAGGATGGAAGCAACCTCTGAGTAGCTCAGTGCTACTTTAATTCTTGTCCTGTAGGTAAAGCAACACATTAAAGGCCAAGTTGTTATACTGAGAGTTAAAATTAATTTTAAAAATTGCTTTTCTTGATGGTATGGTAGCATATAGTGTTTTATTTTATTCAATAAATACAATACCATTTTTTTTTTGATGCTACATGTTTTAAATTTTTTCCTTACCCTCCTAAAAGTAGTAGGCTATTAGAAAGTAAATAGCAAAAAAATGAATTCAAAGGTTTGTGATTTACAAGTTCCTGGAAGGAACAGATTCATGAGGAAGGCTGGTCTGGGATTTACTAATGTGATTCTCATTCAAAATTGTTATGTATATATGATTAAAGTCTGGATTATGAAGGTGTGAAGGTATGGTATGCTGTGGAAGTAATAGGCTGGAAGGAGGAAAGCAGGACTGTATGTCAATTTTATGTCAGACATCACATGGCAGTCCCATAGTTTATGACCATACTTCAATAATCTTTAAAATTAAGAAGTTGAGACAAAATTATCTGAACTATACCAAACTCTCTCATGGTAATTTATTTTGTTGTTATACATTGTAATAAAGAATGGCAACAACTTCCTGGAGCAAAAATGGTCTAAGTATTGTAAATTTTAGCCGCCAAGACATTTGTCCACAAATTCCTTAAACACCATGTGGACTCTAATTAAAAAAAGGTGAAAAGAAACTATGGCTAATTATCAATACCCAGAACTAAATTGATTTAATTAATTGAAAAATAAAAGTCATTGTCAAAGCTAACAAAAAATGTACTTTTTCTGTCAATATTTATTGGATAAGACCTTTCTGTTTTCTCTCAGTGTTGGGTACTGGAAAGTGATGCTGCCTTGTCTTCTGGTAGCTGTGCTCACAGGCTGGATCTACAGGGCATCTTTGTACTCATTTAAAGCTCTGTCTTACCTCACTTTAACCTTTAGTCTAATAGTGGCTCCATATGACAAATAGCCAGCCAGACCACTGGGCTGTGGCTGGGGCTGTGACAGTGTCTGTGATGTGAGCAGGGTGTGTTGCTGTGGAGACAGACAACCTCTTTGCTCTCCTTTGCCTATGTGTATTTAAAATATGTTCAGTGCCATGTACACATCATCAGCAAAGCAAATTTCAGACAGCAGAGACTGTTAGGAATAATATTTTCAGTGTAATTGAAATTAACCTTAGGTTAAAAAGCCTCTCTCTTATTATTCCTTCTGCAACAATATTTTAAATTAGGTTAACACAGTCTGAGGCATTTTACCTGTCATGTTACAATGAAAAGCAGTGAACCACATGCTGGTTATTTTTCTGAATAGCTATCTCATGTGAAAGCTATTTTTAATAAGAACACACAGATGTGATAGTTCACAGTATATATTCATAATGTATAGCTATTTGGGGCCTGTCCTTCATTTTCTGGCAATTCCCATTTCCCTGTGAAGAACCCTTGATTATAATCTTCATTGTTAAAGTCACCAGGAGTTTAGAATACATAAGAAATGTAGAATGAGTCCTCCTTGTTTTTATAAGCAAAACAATGATCCTCAGAAAATACGAATAAATTACTGGTTTTCAAAGAGTAAAAGGTCAGCTTCTACCTGTCTGTTCTTTACAGAGTGAAATTGTCTACTTAATACTGTTAGTTTAATAATTCTTAATAAAGAATGGGGGTTTTTTCAGGAGAAAAAAATTAAATGTCAAAGGATTTTTCACTCCCCTTTTCAGATGATCCACAAATTTATCCATTCACAAAATTGCATTATGAAAATGAGACATTTTTTGCCATAAGACATTAATTGCTTTTCTGTTTTGATTATGTTTTTCATTTTGGTTTTGTTTTGTTTGTTTGCTTGCTTTCACTGGTGCATGTAGAATAGTTGAAAGACATCTCTGGTTTAAGCAAATCCCCAGAGGCGTGTTGGATAGCGTCCTGACCCTAAACTACAATGGTGAAAGTTTGCAGAGAGCAAAGTGAGAGGTCTCCAGCCCCTTCCCATGAGCCAGGCTGTCAGGGCTGGGTCACCTGAAGACAATGTGGCTTCACCTAACCTTCCATGGGACTCTCTCTTCTGTAGTAAAGAAGAGGTGTCTCCCATTCAATGATCTGGAGAGCCTTTATGGTATGTGTCCTGCAAGATGATAGCCTGTCTGGCAAAAAATTGAATTTTACTCCCTGTTGCTCTATGGAAGATGCTACTCATTTTTCTATCAGACTGTTAAAAATTTAAATTCTTTCGACTGGCTTGACTTCCACTATCTAGTAAGCTCTCAATTATTTTCCATTCCTGTCAGTTGTCTCCAGTGAAACAAACAGAATTTGTACTTATACTATTCCTTCTCCAGTATCCTCCTAAAGTGCTGCTTAATCAACATTAATATTTTCACACTTGCCTTAATAATGTTAAAAATCAGATCTAAAGGTTGGAAGTGAGTGTCAAGTGCCACTGAATGCACCATTGCAAGATGGTATAAAACAGTTCTCATTTCAGGTTACTGGAGAGCTACACCTTAATATAGTCTGAAATGTGTAGAGGCAAAGAGATTCCCAGGAACATCCAGTAACAACTTTTGAGAATCAGGGGGTTTTGTCTCTTATGCTTTTACAGATTTCAAGAGTTAAGTCTTCATGTTCTGATTTCTCAACAGATGGATATTTATCATACTTGACTGATGTTCTGTATGAATTGATTGGTTACTGCATGTAGCAAAAAAATACCTTCCTATGGTAGAGACCTCATGTAGTATTTGGACTGTTATCTACTGTTAGTCAAAGCATCATTTCCAAACCTCTCAATGTACTACAGCCCAAAGAAAATTAATATCTCAAAATGGCAATTAAGTCTGTTCTATTTAAAGCACATATAAATGCATTTTTCAAGGTTGTCTATGTTTTTATTCATTCAATACTTTTTTTTTTATTAGGAAACTGCACAATCTTCTCTTGTACAGTCATGTTGGACTTTTTGTTCATTTGAAAAATGAATAATTAAAGTTGCTGGCCAAAGCACAGATGTTCATCTTCATTTAAATGCTGATGGAGTTACTGGTAACTGAACAGGTGTAGCTACATTTTCTATTTTTGTATAGGTGTTGTTTATTGAACAAATTAGTCCAGAAAACTAAAAATATTCTGGTGATTGTGTGTGGTCATCTCCATAAATAACTGAGATAACTGAATATATTATAAAAACTATTGTATACAAACACTTGTAACACAGCAACAAATTGGAATGTAGTATATTTTACAAGTTCCTCCTTGAGAAAGGCCAGACAAAATGGATTGATTTAGCAACAAGCAAACTTTTACCTTGGAATAAATTCTTATTTTTTTAAGATTGATGGTGAAAAGGCTGTGTAAAGTCCTCAGAGGAAAAGGGATATAAACTATTTTCCTGAAGCAGTCTGCAACTACATTTTTCAAGCTTGGAGGCTACTCTAGATACAGCTGCCAAGGTATGAGTTCTCTTGACTTTCAGGCTTTCAGTTCTTTTCCAAAAAGAAGATTTTATCAGTAATATTTGTCAGTGAGCCAGAAAAAGCTCATCTGTTTGAGAGAGAACTCAGTCACCCTCACTCAGGGTCAACTACACTTTGGAACTTGCCTGCAGAAAAAGGTTCCAACCCAATTTACTGACAGGGTTTTTTATGAATCTTTAGAGTGTAAAGCCATAATAACTGCTTGCATTTAGATCCCTAATGGTAAACAAGTAGATATTCACCACTGTACAGCTTTTCCAAGACAGTAAATTCTGGCTTTTCAGCTCATGAGGTTCCTGCTTGCAGTTAAGAATTGGTAACTGATTTATTTCTAAATATATTTCTACACAGTACAGGAATCAGTCTAAATAAGAGTTACCACCATGACTAGGGTTTATGTCCACCTCTCAGCTTTGTGAATTTTGTGTGATGTGCACATTTCTGTAATGGTTGCAATGATTGGTGTTAAAGATTGAAAAATTGTTACAGGCTGATGTAGAGAGATATGTTGTATAATTTTTCATTTTCATTCTTCATTTATACTTAAAAACCTCATGTACAAGGAGAAAGGCTGGATGTCAAACCAACAATTTCAGTTGACACCAGAGTAAACCAAACAAAAATTACATGTGTTTCTGTAAAAGTGTTGTGCTTGAACTTTTGCTGCCAAATAAGACTGCAACATTGTCTGTGCTCCTAACTGATAATGTAGGCTTTCCCATGGCAAAAGTGTTGGTAATAACATTCCTCAGCTATGACTTAAACCCTTAGTAGGGGCTTAAAACTTCCATACTTGGAACTTCCTGACCCTTACCTTTCTAAAGAGATTACTTAGAACGAATTTGGTGCTGCAGGGTGCTAACCACATTCCTTCTCTCCAGGAAAACAATTACAGAAATGTGTAAATTGAGGCAATTATTCCCACTCAAGTCTCTGCACTGAAAAAATCAGTTAAATGAACTTTGTTTAAACTTAGACAAAACTGAAAGCTAGAATAGCATCATAGCAATTATTACTTGGTAGGGTCAAATACATAGTTAGCCATTAGACCTAATTTGTGGTGTTGTCTTAGGTTTATGTTGAAAATTATAAGTGATAAAGATCACAAGTACAAATGAACAGGAGTGAAAATCAACAATTCAGAAACTTCTCATCATTAGCATGTGATGTCACTGTAATAGGGCAGAAAAAGTCAGGAAAGTTTGCAAGAAACATTAATTATAAAACCCCTCTTATTTAAACCAGGTACCCAGTGTACCCAGAAAGGTACATTAGTCATCATTATAAAATCAACCCTTCCCAACAATTACTACAGAGTGATACATGGTCACTGCAGTTGTTTCATAGACACACAAAAGCCTTTTCTCTGCAAACCATCCATTCTGTTTCTGAGTTGAAAAACATAAATAAATCCTGCAGAACTCTGAGGACATGCTAGAGATGAGGTAGTGGCTGGATTGCTGTGAAATTTATGGGTCTCCAACAAACCCTGTTGAAAGTGCACTCTATTGATATGCAGACTCAGAGTTGCTCTGCCACAGTAAGTATCAAATTAGGCAATGGTACTATTATGGGTTGCAATCATGCTCTTGTTGGTACACAAGTGCAGTCTACCTCACAGATGATTCCTTCTCCTAGAGAATGTAATAAAATATTCAGCCTCAGTGTTCTGTGGGACTAGGGAGCAGGGTAAAAATTGCCTCCAGAATAGCTTTTGGCTGGTTTGTGAGTCACTCTGGTAGCCTAAGAACTGCTTAAAAGGAAGTATTATCACCTGTGGAAAAGGAATGAGCATTTACTGGGTGTTTCTCAAGAGCTCTTGTGTCATGAGCTCTCAAAATTTTCTTCTACTACAGTTTTTTTTCTGATTCTAAAGTTTCCTTTTCACTGCAACCAAATAGTTACTTGTGGAAAGTTCATGGAAATCTCTCATCTTAAAAGTTACTTGCAGCATTTAGTTCCACTGAAAGGCTTAATGACAATGATATCATACATACAGGGATAAATGAAAGAATATGTACTGTATGTATTATGGTTGAATGGAAGTTCACTGAAAATAACAGCTATTTTTCATTTACTCTATCAAAAATATTGCTCTGGTATTCACAGTACTGTCACTGACACTTTTGGCAACCTCAGAAGTTCATGCCAATTTTGTGTTGGTCAATGCCAAAGGGACCCTCCATCTAGATAAGGCTTTACTCCCTTTCAGAGACTTGGCAGAACAAAAGTCTTTTTTCTCAACATTTAATTAAACACAGTTCCATCTGGTGGGACTGAGAAAGGTTCCTGTGCACACCATTTCTTAGTTCTCAGCAGCTGAGAATTATTGTTGAAATCCGATGTGGGTAATCTCATATTTGGCAGACCCTTAACAAGTTTTGGCATCTCTGATAACAAATTCTTCAAGCAGATGACTTCTGCCTTGCTGCTCTTTTATTTTTTTCATGTAATTGCACCAGAGTTACTATTTTTAGTTTTAATTATGCAATTTATAAAACACCCACATTTGTATTTCTCTGTTTTATTATCTTATAAACTACTTAAAATCTTAATTTTACAAGTCACAGATAAACCCTCCATTTCATTATTAAAATGTAATAATCCAAATTAACTTGAAATTTTATGAGGCAGGAGCATATGAATGAAACATTATTTTAAGGCTGAATTGTGGATAAGAGGCAAAACCCCCACCTAAATAAAATGTAAACTTGATATAATTATCCATCTCCCAAGGCTTTGTGGTTTTATATCTATATATTTGGTTTTGCTTTTATTAAAAAGGTGTTGAAAAAGAAAATATAGACATGGGAATGACAAAATACTTCCTCAGATTTAGAAATTCGGAAGATCACATTCAAACCCTGAAAAGATTTCCCTTTCCCACAAAGGGGCCTGTGTTCTAGATAGAGAAATAAGCCTTCTGCAATGGAAGCAGAACCCCACAAAGCTCTGATCTAGTTGCCTTAGATTCCATCTCAAACTCATCACAGACAATGTAGTCTATCTACTCTTTATTTCTAAGATGGTTTCTTTCAGCATACCATGCCAGAATTGTATCCCATTACTCCAGCAAACAAGATGACAAATTCAAAAAGCCATTACTAAAATGGTAACATATCTTATTATATGTGGCTTATCCTTTACACGGGTCCTCTTCTACATGACAATATGCATTTTTGAGAGCATAAAAGTTTGCTTTAGTGTCAGTAGCTAGTTAGTAGCCTTAGGTTTTGCAATACTCTCTGTTCAGCTGCCTATTAGACGTACTGTAGTAATGTATTTTTACAATTTACAGATTGTTCACTATAAGGATTGCAGGTTAGATCTACTTTTCAGACTTGTTAGATCTGTATTTCACTGAGTAACA
>JAOXXN010000471.1:55235099-55258895 GCA_026770055.1 Myrmophylax atrothorax
ATAAATTAAAATTGGAACCTTTCCTTCCTCCTGCTTCTTTCAGTATATACTGTGTGGTTATTATTCTTAATTCTTATTAGATGAAGTGAGAATTATTTGTCTTTCTTTAAGTATTGGTAGTGCTCTGTATTAAAAATTCAGAACCATATAATTCTGTCAGTACATGTTCAAGACTAGAAATAGAAAAATACTTTCTATGCAAATACTTTTCCACTCTGTTATCTTTTTGCTTTATTTCTGCTTCCCAATCTTCAACAATTGACAGTAGCTCTAGTGTTTCTCTTCCAAAGCCATCTCTGTAACTTTTTGGAACCTACCTACTCTATCCATAGGTCAGTTCCTGCGCTCTGGTTTGCCCAGACAGTGTTTTCTATTTTAGCTTATTTCTAAAAAGCACTTCTCATCCATTTTTCCTCATTTACATAGGTCAACAATATCTGTTATTTTATCATTTTCTATATTACAGTACAAAGTGGGATAACATGAGAACCTCTGTATTACTGATGTGTATTTGGATTGTTGAGTACTTATGAGCATTTCTAGTTACAGAACTTTTACACAGGAATTGACATATACGTATTCTGCATTCTACAGTAATAGTAACTAACCATAGTTAGACTATTAGTACAGAACACCAAAGCAAATGGATTATAATCCTGTATTAATCTTGAATGTGGATTTTTTTCAACAGAATTAAGAATTTTTTCCATTGAGTTAAAATTACACCATATTCTGTGTAAAACAAGACCTACAATGAACTATTTCCTATATTCAGGTATTCTTTGAAGTTAAATTCCCCAAGCAGAAAGGAACGCACATTAAATTGCTTACTAATACTTATATCTTGTTTCCGTAGGTCTTCTCTACCTAGGTGTTACTCATCGAGTAACCTTAGAAGAAACTTCCTTTTTATTTTGTGCATGAACAGCTAAGGTATATAATAAGAAATGGAGCTCTACTTCTACTGGAATTTCTTCAGGCCAGAAAAATTGAGGGCTTTATTCAAACATAATTGGAGAATCATATACCAAGGGCTGTAAAAATTATTCTTTCACTTTGGTTCTTTTTAATAAATTACTGCAGAATTGCATATTTACTTATCATATTTATTTGTGTCTTAATTAGAAAGTACATCACTTAAAAATTAAAAAAGTAGTAATTCTAGAATTTTTTAGTACAACATAAGTATTTTTTCTGAGAGTTTATATAACTATATATATTTATTCATATATGAATAAGGTTATAACTTTATATGCTCATCTGATTTTAAATTGAGCAACAAATACCATTTAATTCTGCAGATATCATTTTAGACAGTAAAGCTCCTGTCTCTAGCAGCCGACATTAGACCATGTGTAAGAATCCATAATGAGTGTTGTTGTTTCTCTACTTTATTGTGTCTGCCCTATTTACATTGTCTGGGACTTACTGTGAGGTCTCTGTATTTCGCACTCCAGAGACTTAACTGTGGCATTTAGTCTGAAGCGATATGTTGTAAGCGACCTGAAGAAACAATGTGAAATTACTACTTTAAAACACAGCTTCTTTGTGTTCCACTGGGAAAGAAATTATTTGAAAAAGTCTTGAGAAACTCAAAAGGAGTTTCACTTTAATGTTGGCAACAGTTTCCAGTGGCCCAAGATGTCCAAGATCCATGTGTGAATACGCTATCCAAAGAGAAGAAAGCAGCATGAGAACAACACAAGGTCAATTGGCAAACTATAATAATAAAAATTATAATTTAAAAAATTATAATGAATTATAATAATAAGACGTCCTAGGTATTTTATTTAATTGCAATCAAGATTGGAAGCGGTCTGGAAAAGAAAAGAAAAAAAACCCCAACTATCAGAACCTTCTGTAAAAGAAAATAGCAAGTGGATTTTCTCACTCTTATGCCTGATAAAAACCAGTATCCAGTAGAACAATTTGTTCTAGTATGGCAAGAGTGTGGTTTCTCAGGGTCCCCAGGGAACCTCTCTGAGCTGAACAGATTTGCCCTGGCAAGAACACCCAAATCAATAACACTTGCTCAAATGGGACTTTGGAAATACATGTTTTTATTAGGGATAGGACCTTTGGGGCAGGTGGGTTCTTTACTGGAATTTTGCCTCTTCTTGTTTCCTGTATGCTGCATTACCATGCCCAGACATTTTCCTACCTACTTTTTTCTCTCCCACATCTATTGACTCATAAATTGATGTTCCTTTGGTTGTTCCTTTCAACACAAGTTGATTTGCGTTATTGCACATGGTTACTTTACTCTGCTTCACCTGAAAATTTTGAATGGTAATTAGAAAATCATATAGTAATAGGGAACAAAAAAGACATACCAGGATCTCTCAAGTTCAAAAGTCAGATGTATTTTTTCTGTTTGGCAACAAGTGAGCAGGAGAAAAAATGAGATACAGCATCCTCTTCAACAGATTGAATCATAGAATATCCTGAGTTGGATAGGACATACAAGGATCATCAAAGTATGACTTGTTTGGAGTTAACTGACTCAAAACACAAGAGTTAGGACCATGAGAACTGCAGTCCTATCAGTTGTCCATCCTTCACAGTTGAAAGTTCTGTCTGGCTCCATGGGAGAATTTGCTCCATGCAGCTCATGACAGACCACTCCAAAGGCTCTTCACCTGAAGGTAAAATCAAGCACTTCTTCCTGTTCAGTAGCTTACACTAGTCTTTCTTTTTTTCTTTCTAGTAATTGAGTTTTAAAAAATGTTGTCATTTATAAGCATCCTGTATGAGATTATTGTCTAAGAATCAGAGTCATCTTGGATTTACTGCACTGGGTATGGTGGGAATATGAATTAATGTCCCTGTCCTCCCACCCACAGTGGGACCTGAGCAACCAGTCAATAGATGAGAAGTCACTGCTAAAAGCAGAAATAAAATACCAGTAAAATACAAAGAAATGCATGCCTTAAATGCCTTTATTCATGCCTTTCACAGGTTCCTGTGTGAAAATTCAATCTAATTGTAGCTCAGTGCACAAATAAAAGAGTTTAAAGGGATGGCAAAAAGAAGAGCATGGTCCAGTTCTCATTCTCCTGTGCATGCAGAGATATGAGTAGAAGGACTGAGAGTCTTAGCTAGAAATTCAGAGAACTGGTTGACAAAAACCTAAGATCACTAAGGGAACAAAGGGAGACTTCAACCTTATATTAAGGTAACTAGTATAAATGAATGAGTGAAATGTGTGGGGAGTTTCCACAAGACAAGAGAATATTGCTGCTGGAGGAGCGATATGGAGAGAACTTAAAAAGAGATGTCAGGATGATACATTTATGTCAAGGCAGAAAAATTATCTTAGTAGCAGATTTTGAACAAAATGCAGGACATAATCACTAAAACTGGGAATGTAATAAATGCCCAATGAGTGAGAATTGTAATATGAAGGTTATATACAGAATGGAAGCTGCAGGCATAAGAGAAGAAATTGAGCATTAGCAACTGAAAAGCACTTCAACCACAGAAAATACATGTTTTAATAGTTACAAACTCAGGAGGAAATAATCAAACCCCACCTGTTGCAGCACTTTATTCCTTTTGTCTTGTAACCTGAATTGCCACAGGGAAGACTTGCTATCAACATCAGCATGCTGCAGTCTGTTTTTGTGTATGTGCCTGTGCCTGCAAGTGTTGGTTCATAGAGAAGAGCATCTTTGAAAAAGTTGCCAAAAATGAAGGGTTTAAACTCTGATTCAGTAAGTGATTTTTCTTTTATGTTTCAGCGTTAGTCCTTTCTTATGTCCTTTGCAATGGTTCACAAAGCATCAGGATGGAAAGCCATGATCAACTGAGACATTTTTCCTTTTTCGCAAATGTTTGAAAGGACTTCTATAAGCTAGATTTTTGGATGGTGAAATCAAAAGGACTTTTCTCCAATTTTTCTCATAGTGCTTTGTGAATTAAAACCAACTAGCCTTGTAAACATTGTAATTCATAGAAAAAACTAACAGAAACTGATTTTTTGATATTTCTTTTTTTTGCAGACCTATGGCATGTGTTAGATAAATCTCATTGTTATGACAGTGTATAAACATCTAACATTTTTCAGTCTCTCTCTAGTTAATAATTTCATGGTTCTCCTATACATGATATTGTTCAGCTGAAATAGAATAAATGCCTTTCAAAACACTCTTGAACAAAGGTGACAATAAATGGAATTTCTAATCTTAGAAATATCTTGGAACACCTCAACTTCTTTCGTTTGCAAGGATTAGCAGGAAGACATTTTTTGTCTTCTTTCAATAGCACTCTTCACCTTCCCTTTAGCTCTGTGGTCTAGAAAATGAAATGTAAGCTCCACTTTCATAAGTTAACCACTTCTTCTCATCCCACCCAAATACACCCTTACCCCAGGCATTCAGAAACAATTTGTTTCAGAGATGTGCTCTCAGCTGCATCAGGAAATAGAACCAGGTTTGCAAAGGAAAGGGTTGTTCTTTAAGCAGTGTGATGCTGTGACGGGAATTGGTGTCAAGGAAGAGAGGACTAGGTAGGGACCCTCAGCCAGGGAGCTGGAAACTGCCATTGAATCACTGACTTATTTTTACTAAGTGGAAGAAATTTTGATTTTTTTTTTTACTTTGTAAATTATTTAAATGTTATTTCAAAATGGTGCAATTGCATCTTAGTATATAAAACATATATTATTTTTAATAAGCCTTAAACTGAGTATGAAATTTTTGTCAGCTAAGTTCTTATAGTCACCAATAAAAAGACTTTTTTTACTTCAAAGTAACTTCTTTAATTATGACTTTTGGAACTCTTGAAAAATTTACGGTATATGACCAGCGCTATCCAGATCATTAATTCTTAAGCCTATCTGAGATTAATTATAGTCTCAGATGGTATCTGTAGTCAAGATGGATGAAAAGATTGAGTAGAAGTTGTGCATTTTGTAGCAAATTACACAGTGGTGCTTATGGAGGATGGAATTGACAAGAATGTATTTGTTACTTCTAGCCTGTCTGATCTCAAATCTGTCACATTTACTCAGCCATAAAATTTATCATGCACACAGAGTAGGTACTTTTAATTAACTCTGTTCATGTTAAGACTGCTGTTGTGTGCTTACAAGTGGTTTTCAAGATGGAACTGCACAAACAGTTGCAAAAGCTACAAGAGTAGCTGCATCATTCTTAAGGAAACAAGAACAATTTTGAAATAAAACATTGCTCTTACTACTTTGAGAGTCGGATGCACTGCATCTAACTACATGAAGTAATTTATATTAACTCAATTGTGTGCAAAGAAAATATAAATGTAAACATAATGTTTTAAGGCTAGTTGATGAAGAGGAAGGACTGTGATATTCTTTTCTGCTAGTTCTTCTTTACACTATTTTTAATGAATCATTTAATGAATGGTGCAAATTTTGGTTTCTTTAAATATCTCTGCAAAAAAGAAAAATATCATCTTCATTACTTTGTTGTGCCCCTTTTCTGTCTTGTTTAAAAATGTGATTTTTGTAGAAGCAGGATACAGATCCTTAGTGGAATATAGAGAACTTTACTACAAGATTGGCTGCTTAGCAACTGAAAACTGTCAATGTTTCAGAATGGTGTGGGGCCTTCTGTACAAAGGTGGTGTCGTGTCACTATCACACAAATCAAGATGAGCTTTATTCAAACCAAAATTTGCAGAAAACTGTTAGCAATTTAAGTATGGAATATAAAATTTAGGCTCCAGACAAATCCTACAGAATTCTGTGGAAAGTTTGCTGTTGACTTTGACAGCACTCTTGGAAATAACCCTTTTCCTGCCTGACCCAGGTCACAGTTGACTGACTGACTAGTTCAGCAGAACTGAAAAGTGTGTGCTGGTTTCGTTTCACCATTTTATGACAGTTCTCTCTAAATTTGTATGAAGCATTTTAAAAACACATTACAGTGACAGCCTAGAGCGCTGCAGGTTAATTATTTCCACTCAGAGTAATTGGGTAATAGTGTGAACACTATGAAGGTATACTCCTCAAATTATTCATTAAAAGTATCTCTGTCTGGTTTTTAACTTTCCTAATGAGTATGAAAAAATTGTTCTCTAGAAACTACTGGTGTGCTTGTTAAGAGGTAACACACTCCACACACAGGATTTGGAGGAGACAGACACTTGCCCCCCAGCAGCTGATACCAGACACATGGATGTGACCTGTGGTCCCTCTCCAGCTGCTGTCACTGAGCCCCTCCCTCACACTGGAGCAGGGAGGTGGTTTTCAGGACATGCACCCAGCACCGTGGCTGGGACCCTCACCTGCTCCAGTGGATGGCACAGAGACCTCACTGGCTCCAGTGGGTGACACCAGAGGCCAGGGGCACTTACAGTCCTGGTCTTACTCCAGCTGCTGGTCCTCTGGCAAATGTACACATGTCTGAGTCCAGCACTGTACCTCTTCACATACACCATACAGTTTAGAGAAGAAGCTACATTTGGAGGTAATAAGTATTTGAAAGGTCTCTCCATGTTTTTCATATCTCCCTATTTACTTATTCAAATTCTTAACTCCTCTTTATCATTTTTGCTTTTTGCTCCCTCTCCTTTCTCTTCTTTTACATTACAGCTGATCTCATATCACCCATTTGATTTCTGTAACTCATTTTTGATAGACTAATCTTTTTGTTTTCAGTTGCTCTTTCTAGTTTTCTTACAATAGTATTTTTCTCTCTCTACTTTCATATTCCAAAACACAGGCACAGCATGCAACTGGTTTTTAGTCTCCTAGTTAGAACTGATCTTTAATTTCAATTGAAGCGTAAATAACTTTGCCTTCACTTCAAAACTCAGTGACTCTCCTCTAAACCAAATAAACTCAGTCTAGTAATTAACAGGTTTTCTTTATGAGTTCATGCTGCCATTCCTGGCACTCTTGAGTGCTTGTAGGATCTCTCACCATCCCCACTGCCCCTGTCACTGGTGCCAGCCCTTCAGGCTCTTCACTGACCAGGGACCCTACCACTGAGGTGTCCAGACAACTCTGCCTAGTGCCAGGGCCCATTTCACTCCTGCTCCAGGGTCCCCTTTCTTCACTCTCTGTATCCATAAGCCATTTGCAAGATCTTTGCTTCCTCAGCATCACTTGCTATTTCTGTGGCACCAAATTGCTTGTGAATAGACATAACCAGAATGACTTTTCCTCAACTGAGTGTCCTTCCTGAACGTGAAATAAAGTATTCTTGAGCCATGTTTTCTTTGCCCCAGAGCTTGTATTTGCTGCCTGTTTCTTTGAGAGAAGCTGTTAAATTCCATTAAAGCTGTTCAAACACATTTGAATGAAAGCTCAAGTTAGAAAAAGTAAAAAATTAGTTCTTTTACCTCTTTTGATTCCTACTTGCAGGCTTGGTTATAAGTCCATTAGAAAATGTTGCATACAAAATTTGTTAGCTGTAGTTCAGGATTTCAGGATTTTTATTTTAATTCTAAAGTCACTTTGAGCAATACCTTCATTAAGAAAAATATATAAATATTTTATTGCTCAGGTTATTAGAAAAGCCTGACAAAATTCCTGTATGGAACAAATTTTTTATCCTTTTTTTAATTATTATTACTTCTCTGCGCCATCTACTACTCTCTTCCTCAAGTATTATTTTTCTTTGAACTAATCTCTCATCTAACTTAAAAACCTCATCTTCCTAATCTGTCTCTTTTCTAGATCCCCGCAAGATAAGTAACTTTTTGTTCATATAAGTTTTTCTGTGTTTCTGTTTTTTCTGGTTTTTCTATGCTCACATGGTGCACTTCAAGTGAGAATTTTCTAAAGAAAGTAAGTGACTGGTATAAATGTGTTTCCTGTCATAGGAGACCAGCTCGGAGAGTGTATGTGCAAGTGTTTTAAGAGGTATTAAATGAATGAAGTTGTCATGGCATACTAGTACATTTCCAAGTTGTGTGCTGAAGAAACTGCAGTTTTCAGTGTCTATGCTCCTGGAGGTGTTTTAGGTAACGTTTTCATTGAGCATGTGCATAGAAACTGCTTATAACATAAACAGTTTTTCAGGTTATAAAGCTGCATGTGTATCATGGGAAGGCATGGTATGAATAATAGAGCTGTATTTGGGAAATTTAACGAAGACTGTAAGGAGAAAAGTATGGCTGTTTCTCTGCTTTATAATTTTTATACTTTGATGCTTATCTACACTGTTTCCTCTCTCCAGTCATACTTATTCCTCTCTTCTTTCATCCTTTTTCATTTGACAATCCCATTAATACCCAGCTGTAGTTACTGGTTTTGACAAGATCACTGGTTCTTTGCCCTTCACTTTCAATCCATGTTCAACTCCTGTTGGCCTCCAGAATTCCCAGTAGAGAGATGTGACTACCAGATCCTAATCTCATCTGCCATTGTAAGACTAATTTAAAACAGCATGTACAAGGGAATTTGAAGTAGAGAGAAATCTGACTCTTGAATTAGTGTTTCCAGGTAATCCCTAAAATGCTGCCATCCATTTTTTTAAACTCAATATCTTCGTGGCTGATCTGATGTGGCCTGTAGGTATAGAAGCTGATAGGTATATTTCGCTATGAAAAACAGAAAGTTAGGGACAGTAGAGGAAAAAATCATTAAAATATATATGTACAGACAAATGAGATTGTCAAGAATGTTTTCCTGCCTTGGCAAAAAAAGGCTGATGATCTGTCAAGTAGCCTACTGATAACTCACACAGTTCTTTGGCAGATGTTTCCAAAGAACTGAGCCTGAGACTTATAAATATTTATGTTGTACATAATTTTATTCCATTCCCAAACTTACTACACAGAAGGCACATGTGCTCTGATTTGGCTCTCTTCCACAAGTCCTGAACTGTGAATATGAAATCTGCCTGTCACTTTATGTCTCTTGCCTCTCCATCTGTGATGAAACATTAACAGTTTAGTGGAGGTGCCAACCCTTAAGGCCCTCGGAGAAATTCCATCATACAGCTGAATTTGAGTGTAAATCATCATGTCAAGAAAATACTTCATGCATTTCCCTTTCGGTTTTCAGAATCTTTGTCATGTTCCTACTGAAATTTTAGATTTAAGAAAATGACTTGTCCAGCCTGGTCTTATGCTAAACTTCTTTCAAAAAGTCATATTCGGAACTCATGCAACATAGAATTTTTCCCCATTTTTATTGGAAGAGTTAAAATCCTGTAGGTGAACAAAATCCAAATTTCATCACTACTGGGAGCAAGCTTAGCTATACTGTCAAGGCACTGGATGTGGCCAGTGGACTGTAAATAATGATGACTAAAAGGTGGAGTAAGACTTAAACAGTGGGAACTAGTCTGCTGACTTTGCCAAATAAAGGAGGAAGACTTTAAGAAGGGAAACAAGCAAACAGAAATAAAAATACATGGAGAGAAAAAGAGCGTGGGGAAAAAAAGATAGTTTTACATTTGACTTTTCCCCTTCACCAACAGTGAAGAAGGAATTTGTTGGAAGAATTGTTCCTAGTTTTTGAATTAGAAACATCTTTTTAAATAGAATGATTATCATCTCCAAAAATTCTTTTAAGGACTCAGAGGACTGTGCCTTGAACGTTGATATTTATCACCTTAATCCCCTCAATGAAAGGCAGGAGGCAAGGCAGGAGGGTGCTTCTTTGAACAGGGAGCATTTCATGTAGGCAGGAAAGGTGGGCAGGACCAGCAACAGCGCGGTCTGTCTTGTGCACTTAGTGGGGATGCACAACAGACTGATTTATCTGCTACACCAGCAAAATGTGACCTACCGGCCCTTGCGTTCCTGTTGACTACAAAGAATTCTCAAAGAAACCAGACTTAGAGAGGTAAATATTTTGCCTCTGAAAACTTGTTGTTTAGATAGTCTTTTCTGGGGTAGTCTCATCTGTCTCTATAACAGCAGGGCAATATATATTATGTACTGTCATTCTAAAGCGGGATCATATATCTAAAAAAAGGTTACATAGAGTTAAGATAGTTTAGGTGTAGATGTATATGATTAGGAATATACAGTCATTTATAAATCACTAATAACTTATAGTTTAAAAAATGTCTGTATTTTTGTATTTTTATATAACCAACAGTGTCAACACTGTGATAAAGGAGTGACTTGGTCACACACATAACAGTGGTTGGAAGCTTTGAGGAAAATATGATTTTTTTAAAGTAGCAATTCAGGAAACAGCTGTACCACCCATATATATGCATGGTACTCTCCATTTAACTTTTATTTATAAATTACAGTTCTCTAGTCTCAGTATCTGTAAATGAGAGATTTAAGCCATTGGTGCATCTAAGAGTTGCAGCTGCAGGTATAACTCATGCCAAGCAGCAGTGACTCCTGCGGGCTGTCAGGTATGCCCAGTGTCTATAGGCATCACAGGTGTCAGGACAGCAGTACCCAGATATGAGAATATGTAAGCCATGCTCCACTTACTGAACAGTTTGGGAAATGTAAGCACCTCTTGGGACAATTGCCCAAAATTCCAGGTGGTGTCATACAGAGATGAGTTCTAGGACACTCCCACAGTGAATTCTGGGAGAAAATGTATCTCACAGTTTAATTTCATTGCAGGAGCACAAATTAATAAATCCAAGAGCAAACAGCACCAGTTAACTAACCTGAATTTGAAGAACCTTCACACTTACCCCAGAGGATTTTGTGCCTGACTGGGTTAGGGATAGCAGCTATGAAATTTCTAGTCAACCCATTATTTAACAAAAAAATAAACCACAAGTTTGGAAAATTCAGCTTCTTCTGAATGTCTGTTTGTAGGCTAAGAAATACTGTTATTCTATTCTAGAAGTTTGAAGAAAGCAGCATCAGTCCATCATTATCAGTGTGCTGATGCTTCATAGCTCTTTTCATGAACAGCTATTTTAAAGACTGGGAATAAGATATGTCTCCTATTGTATAATAATTTTAATCTGTCTTAGAGTAATTAACTTCTTAATGACCACAATCTTTTCCTTAATGAGTTTCACACAGGAAATAGAAACAGAATTCACAGAAATAATTGCAATATTTAGTCTTAATTAACACTTCAAGTGTTTTTACATCTGTTAAACACAGACCCAGCAGCACAGGCCCAGTGTTCAACATGTTTATTCTGTATTAAGTAGTGTTTTACTTATGAAAAACCATATTGAAAGTTGTAGTGCTGATCAGGAGATCACAACAGTGGACTGCAATAGCTGCAGAATAAACTGACTGCAGCCACTAAGAGTGAAAAGCTTCCATGCTGCTTTCTCTTACTGTGAGAATATAAACCAGGCCCTTCACCTCTGCCCTGATTTTAGTCTCAGAATGTTAAACTAGCTGCCAGAAATGAGTACAGAAATCATCCTGTCCTCCTAACTTAGTTACTCCTCTGATATTACCTTCTCCCACATATATAATTCTGTTTTTGACCTTGATCATAGCTCTGCAAAGCCTGGATGGTTTACCTTGAATTCCAAGAGCTTTTGTATGAGCCTAAAGGTAGCAAAATTGCCTGCTTGCTGGAGGCTTTGAGCTGCAGAGTGTTTGGAAATAATGCATCCCTTTAGGTTTTCTAAAGCATGGTATACATCTTTAGTAATTACATAGGTGTGGACCTATGGAATTATGTAAGTATTATGTGGATAGTAAATCTTTGCAAACCTTAACTCAAAGGAATAAGATATAAGTAGATGTCTATGCAAGAAAAATTCTTAATAAAGAAAAAAAATTTAACATAAATTTCCTATGTGTTCAGATACATGCAGTACAGATACAGTGTGATACTGCGGACACTGCCAGCTGATACAACAAGCTACCCATTTAAAGGATCAGGCTGGGTACTCAAACTAAAAATATGGATTTTGAGATCCCATCAGATCCCAGATTGCCTTTTATTTTATGCATTTATCTGCACAGTGTTTCTGAGTTGAGCTGATGGCTAGGTGCTACAGATAAAAAAAGTATTCATTCTTGTTATTTGTATTAAGAGATTTAGACATTTCCTGTGATGGTCAATTAGGTCCACCTAACCTTGTGCTGAAACTGGATTGTTTTGTCCATTCACCAGAGCTCCACTCTCTCAGAGGCAGAATTTGCCTGCTGGAAGTGTCATGATTTTTTAAGGCTGTGGTTGAGTTCTTCCTGGTTTTCCCCATTTCTTTTTCATTTCCTTAAATGTTCTGCTAATAGACAAACTGAGAAATATTTTTTATTTACAAAGTTTAATATCCTTAAAGCTCTCTTGCTTTCTTCTTTTGTTCCCAAATACAAGCACATACTTTTCTCAAGTTGGTTTGGTAGGAGAAAGGAAACAATTCTATATCATGTCACTAACTCCAGGAGTCAGCACAAGTGCCATAAAGGGGATAACCAAAGCTTATCCAGGTGCCTGTGCCCTTAGAACAGGACTGGTCAGTTGCGTCTTTAATTTGTTGCCCCATCTGTTTTACACTCCTGTTGTTGTAGCAAGAGCCATCCTAGAGCAGTGTTTGTGTTCTGTGCATGCAGTTGAGATGCAAAGTGCAAGAGTTGCATAATGTCCAAATCAAGATCTGCCTTTCCCAGGAACATAAATCAGTTATTCAGCTGGTTTATAGGTGTTAAGTCTCTGCCATTTGCAGCAAATACCCATCCAGGCAATGCTTGGTCATATCACCCATTTTGGATAAAATGGTTGGTTAGACCTCCGAGGAAGTTACTCCAACAATTTCCTTTGCAGTAATTCAGGGTAGTGCTGTTCACTTGCTTTATGGCACACCAACATTAACTATTCAGCCTTATCAGTATTTAAAATGAAAGTATAAATAATACTTACTTTTTAATATATGTAGAATGCCAAGTATTAAAGTAAAGGGAGACTGGCTACACATCATTTTAATATCCAGAAAAGGCAAAAGTACCAGGTTGGTTATCACAATTACAAAATTCATTATATGGGAAAGCTCAGCCATGGAACTAGAAGTCTGCCAAAAAGGACAACAAAAGATCTCTTTGGGATTTTATTTGGGTTTGATTTTGTTTTCCATCTTAAAATTCAAAATGTAATAGACTTAAAGCTCTTTGAAATATTTGGCATTAAAATTTTTACAAACATTCTTTTACCTTCTGTTGTTTCAATTAAATAATCTGATACTTCTCTGTTGGATGGTTTAAGGTGGGTTATAAGAATTTAAATGGGTTATAAGAACAAGAGATGCACACAGACCAAAAACATCCCCTTTATTGGAAAGATACTGGAAAGATACAAAGATGAAACAATTTTGTTGTCCTCTTCAAAAATTCTGGTTGCCCTTTGGCCCTTTGCAATTCCCAATGGCTGCCATCTGTTTAGCCTTCTCCCATCAGTATTCTGCTATAATGACAGCAGCATGTACAGAAATTGTTCTCAAGCCTATGTTAACAGTCCTGATAATATATTTTTTAGGTTTCCTCTACGCTCAGAACAGTACCAAACGCAGCATTAAAGAGCGACTTATGAAGCTCTTGCCCTGCTCGGCTGCCAAAACGACATCTCCTGTTACTCAAAGCAAGTTTTATTTTTCATTTGATTTTTTTTATTTTACTTTTTTATTTTTTTAGGTTTGCATGCATCAAAAGTTATACTTTCATTAACTGCTCATTTCAGAGGCAAGATATCTGCTGAAGTAATCATATGCTCTATGGAGGTTTGAAATCAAGTGATGGACAGATTTTTGGGCTGGTAACAGATTTGTCTGTGCAGAGTAGGATGGAAATATACCAGTGCCAGGGTCTGCCAGACAGGAGCTGCTGGGTTGGCACTTATCATCTTCAAGTGAGTTGAGAAGTGATTCACTGGTTAAATTTAATACTTGCTCTCCATGTATTTAAAAACTGGTAACTTTTTTGGTGCATATTTATGCATGTGTCTCTGTGTGCTTGCTATCCAGTACACAGGGTAGTACCAGCAGTACTGGTCTGAGAGGAAGGGCTTTGCCTTGAAGCTTTTGAATATATAACATCAAACTATTTAGGGAACAGGACTTAAAGTTGGTGTCTGAGAGACAAATAATAATGAAATTGAAAAAAAAAGTGTGTCAATGTGGAGGTAAGGGAAAAGCACACTGACACTACCCTTAATGTCTTGATATGCTGTGAGGGAATACAATCTCTCCAGGGTAGGTAACAGAAAAAAACAGAGGGAGTGAGAGAGAGATATCACTACATAGATACATATATACATATATATACCTATAGGGAGATTAATTATAGGAATAACGCTAATGTCTTCCTATATAAATTGGCTACTGTAGCTGATTTTAAAATATGTCTGTGGACCCAATTCAGTCTAGATTAAGTTGACTTAATTCTAGGCACTAATATGAGCACCTAAATTTAGAAGCTGGATGGTCCATGTGCTTCCTGTATGCTCTTCTCATAAATCATACCAATTAATCTAAAGGTAAAAAACACCTCCAAGAGCAGTTCCCCCTGTCTAGTGAGTTCAGAACAACCCAAAGTGATGTGGCTATGGATACAGGCCCCTATTATGTGCCAAGACTTCAGGGGTATGGATCTAGGGTTTCTTTTTGCATTCCACTTCACTGTCTTTCATATGCTCCTCTACAGAGAAAACTGTGTTACTTGCTTTCCTAAGTATTTGAGATCTCAAAGATGAGGACTAAAATTCTGGATGTACAGTCATTTACTTTTTTCATAGGGGTTTCAGCTGATGTGTTTTAACTGAAAATAGGATAGTTTAAAAAGAACAATTACTGCCATGGCACCTGATAGTAATTCTTCCTGTAGAAGCTGCATTTAGCTATTGCTTGGACTATAAAAGGAATCACAGAATTGTTTGAGTTGAAAGAGAGACCTTTAAAACTATTTAGTCTAGTCCCCCTGCACTAGACCTGGTTTCTCAATGTCCCATCCAGCCTGGCCTTGAACACTTCCAGGGATGGGGCATAGAGTAAATAAAAGAAATAGAGTAGAATGAATAGAAGGTTGGATCTGTTTGTTTGAAGTTGGTTGGAGAGCAACACATCCTTATTTCTTGCAGATTTCTATTCAAGCTCCTTATCTGCACAGGTAATAAAAAATATTTAGAGTCAGTCTCAATAACCTTGACCATATAAAACCTGTATTTTCTTGCTGGAAGTGTTTTATAAACCTGAAGAGATGTTGGCATAAAACTTGTATTAAGTATTTCCTACTTGAAAACCAAGAGGTAAAAAAGGGTGCATTCACCAATTTTCTCTGTATTCTCCTCAATAATCAAGTGATGTATTAAGAATGTTATATTAAGTGAAAATATTAAATAAGATTATTATTTGAGACATGCATTGTTATTATTCCATTTGGACATCATGTGCTATTTGATTTCTGCTAGCATGAAAGAAGCCATATTACAGTGTACTAGGAATGAGACCAGCAGTACATGCAATAACCAGCATGGCATACAATACCAATCACTGGATGTGAATTTCTTAGAAATTATCAGCGAAATATTTTACAACAAGTAACTTGTTGAAATTTTCGTAGTCTGAATTTGCACTACTGCACTTAACTTCTATCAATATGTACAGACAAAGTTTATCTGAACAAGTAAAATTTTATTTCAGCATTCCTATTGAACATATTTCAGCGTTCCTATTGAACAAAGCATGTAAAAGAACACTTTTCTTACTTTTTGCTTTAGTCTAGTATGTCTGCACTTAAAACCATCACTCCTTAGGTAAATGCATGTGCTAGAGATAGGGTTAGACTCAAGAATGGTTTTGGAAGAGAAAAGCATGTGTGCATGCAGTTATTAAATAGATAGGGAGGCTATAATTGTATTTTTTACAGGGAAATGCATGTGCACAGTTTTTACAAATGTGAGCTCATCCCTAACTTTGGACATGCTTCCATTATTTTGAGACTATGTCTGCTTTTTGCATTGCTTTTGCCATTTTGTTCTTTAATGAACAATGAAAGTTTCAAAGTCTAGCTCCTATGGCAAAATCCTTGAAAACGTCTTTACTATTTAGCTGTAAGAAAGCTACTTACTAATGAAATCAGTGAGAATATTGTGTTTAATATATTAATGAGGGAATGTGAACTTGTTTATGGTTTTCAGTTGACATTTCTATGAAAAAAAAAGAACTCTTAACTTTCTTAGGCTGAAGAAACCGAAGAAGTGAAAAAAATAATGCCATAGAAATCATTAATATTTAGAAATGGATACATTTTCACACATTTTCCCTACATATTTTAAAGTATAGATTTTTTTTCCAACCTGGATAGTGGTAGATAGAAGTGTGAAGAAAAAAATTAAAAACCTGGAAGTGACTCATGAATATTGTAGCATTTTTTAATCAGCAGAGTTGGCACATTCTAAGGAAATTTATGGTGATCTTTATTTTTATTATTTATAAGATACTACAGAAGTCATGTGTGAAGAGTGTTATACTGAACCTTTTCATTAACAGAAAGACATCATCACCCCATTGCAATCTTCTACACTCTCACTGACACATTTAAATACAATTAAAATGTTTATTGCTAAGGATGTATGAAACATTGTGCTCAGAATGACATTGCCTGGCCTTTATCTCTAGCCTAACATTTATTATGTATATTCATTTTAGCTTCCAGAAAAGCTTGTAGATGTCTCTCTAGGTAGCCAGATGTTTTACAAATTGGAGAACTCATTTCCAGTTGAGTCCTTTTCTGTCTAAACAAAAGCACATTTAAATCCCATATAGCTATTTGAATATAAATACAAGTAAGCTTTCAACAATATTTATTCTCAGGTTGATTGTTTTGCCAGTTTTGTATAAGTACCTAGTGTTTAGTTGCAGTTGATAAAAGAAAATTGGCTTTATATTTACAGCATTACATTTTTATAGAGTCTTTAGTGACTATATAAAGAATATAAAAGATTAATCCCTTAAAACATGGTGGAAAAGCTTTAGAATCTGTGCAAAATAAACCCTAGATGTTCTTATGCAGCATTAAAATGGGGCTCAAGTATTTAGTTTCACCTTCTATAGATTAGGAAGACAGTTTCTTAACTCTAAAACTATTTTATTCCAATTTCATCTATAAAGTCAGGATTTTCAGTGCTTCCTCTTTGCACCTCAGGGTGTCTTTTTATAGAAAAGAGCTGAGGTTTTCTTACAGTCTTGTGAGTTCAGATACTGACCCTTTAAAACTTCTATCAAACATCCTAAGGTCAATGTAAAGTTAGTTGAGGGTCAATGGCATTTAGACTAGAAGTTTCACAAAGATGGTAGTGGTCTGTGGGTTGTATGAGATAATCTATTAAAAAATAATCATAGAATCACATTAGAGTTTGTCCATAAGCAAACACACAATGGACATTCTCACATAAGACTGGAGGTAAAACTGAAATCATCTGGATGACACTGCTATTATTTTCCTGGGATGAGTGCTAACAGCAACATATCTTTTATAGGAATAAAGCACAAGGCCTTAAATTTTGTGAAGATTTATCCAAATAGTTTATATATTATGATTGTATCACTTTAAATGTTGCTCATTTTTCTTTAGTATCTTTTGATGCCAAATTTCTCACAAGCAGCTGAAAGTTATCACAGCTTTGTAGCAGAACAAAAGGATGTGAAACTGTAAGCAGAATATTGTTTTAGTGGAGCATTCTAATATTTTGCTCTTATAAATATATAAAATTTTAAGAATGCAGAGTGCCACATTCTGATGAAATAAAATATATATCTTCAGTATAGTAGAAGTGAAAATTAGGCATGTTCTCTTATTACATTCCTATAGTTGGTATAACTCAAATCAAAATAAGGCAGTGATTTAATTACATTTCTCTGGAGTACTACATAAGTTATGTTTAATGCTTGCAGTACTTAAAAATGGATAAACACGTTCACATTTTTGATCAGATGAATGACCTGCATCCTATATATTAATACACATTGGAAGTTTCTTTAGCTATTTTATTGAACTTTCACATTTAAAATTCTATGAATGTAAGACAGAGGCACTTAATGTGTTATGTCTATATATTATCCTCAGTTCCAGAATGTATATAATGTTGGCCTGTTAGTGATTAACAGTGATTGCTCTTAAAATTCTACCTGGTAAAAAGTTCATTGCTATCTCTCATTGTTTCATAGCTGCACTCAACTGTAAGCCTTCAATATGTATATCAACCTTATTCACCTAAAGAAGAGGTCACTAAAATCATCATGTTCCCCACTTAAACTGCTTACCATCGATAAGGTTTGCCCTGAAGGGTTAGTTATACCATATTCAAAGTAGGGTGTGCTGCTGGATGTGCTACATCAATCTCACATACTTTCCAAAGGCCAACTCCAAAATAACAGGAAAACACTAAAAATCCCAGTGAACTCACATCCATTAACTAACCAAGGGAAAAATGTCAATATTCTGGAGTCACTGAAGCTGTATAAAAAATTGGTTCCTTTGGTCAAAGAGTTGTAGAAACATGAAAGTCATACTGATTGTGTTGTGCATGCCCTTGTAGATTTTTGGCTTTCCAGATTAATGCTATTTGTACTTATTAGATGATATCCAGACCACTGGATCATCATTGCTGTTCTCTATTCTTCGCAACCACAGAAGCAGAGAGATAGATACCTTTCCCTGTCAGTTCAAAATGAACACATTATTTGTCTTTAAAGCTGCCAAAACAATTATTTAAGAGAATGTCTTTTAACTCTTTTTTTTTCTTTCTGCAAGGGTGCAGTATTCTCACCTTCTATATTTCTTGTTGAGCTTTCCTTCTCTGTCTCTTGTATTCTGCAGACACTGTAGAAGATGAAATGGAAATGGCCACAGTACGACATAGACCTGAAGCTCTTGAACTGCTGGAAGCACAGAGTAAATTCACAAAGAAGGAACTTCAGATCTTATATAGAGGTTTCAAGAATGTAAGCACTTCCTTTTTGAATTTACCACCTGTTTACAGGATAGGCCACTGCAATCTCAGCTGTATAAGTGTGACTGGCAGTGCAGCTCATGGGATTCACTTGCTAAATACTGCATGTCTGGTCAGGTGAGGAAACAATTCCTCTGCAACAACTGAGCTATTAATGACCAAAAGCTGTACACAAAATATAAAAGCATCCGGAAGAAAATAATTATAACTAAGTATAGTAAGACTTTGTTGAAAGACATATTGAAAGTTGTGTTGAGGTGGTTTGTCCAAAGATGCAATAATGGGAGAGTCTTGAAGAATTGGTCAGCAAGAGGAAAGATTTTGATTTTTGCATTCACAGTAGCAGTCACAGGATGTCATTGACTTCAGTGGGACTAGAGGAGTTTTTCATTTTTTGAACAGCAGTAGATGACTTCTTCAGTTTTACTAGTTCTGCAAATCTATAAACTTTTTAGATCCCATTACTGGGAGTAATTTATTGTGATTTTTTTTTTTTTGCTCATATGTGTGATCTATTGGTAGCTCCCAATGTTTTTAATTGACAGGCATCCCAACTGAGACACCAGCACATGGGTGTAGTCTGACTCTTTTTCCAGTGTGTACTAGCTGCCCTGTGGTGCTGGGCTTGGTGTTGGCATGGGAGGCATGCATGGTTAGTACAGCAGAGAAATAGGACTCAAAAAGATTTTAGTAAGTAGTATTAAACTCTGTTTACTTTAGAAAATGGCTTTTTTCTCTATTCTACTATCTTTCATATGATTAACAATTACATAGGATATTGCATGCAGCTAACATTGGATAGAAAAAACTTGATGTTAAAAAAAATTTCCTTGCAAATCATCTGTATTTAATTTTAATCTACCTACTCAGCTGTGAGTATTACAAAGGTGCAGGTGTTGTCTGATGCTGAGCCGAAGGTAAAGACGAATTAAATTGCATTTTTCACCTTGTAGTTTAGTTTTTCTTTCACCCTTCTTGTGTGAAAAGGGCTGTCTTCTTGCCCTTGGCATCTGCTACGTAAATGAAAGTGTGTAACAAAGTATAATAATGATGAAAACACTGTGAAGCTCATCTATGGAATCAGAGAGCATATTTTCAGTAGCTTGTATAAGAAGTGTAAGTCTTGCAGAATTCTTAGATGTAAGGAAAGGAAGCCATGCAAAGGGATGTTTTAAACATTTATTCTTAGTGAAAGCTTACAATGCACGTAAGACAGAGGCACTTAATGTGTTATGTCTATATATTATCCTCAGTTCCAGAAGGTATATAATGTTGGCCTGTTAGTGATTAACAGTGATTGTTCTTAAAAGCTTTTCATTTCCTCAGGGTACCAGAGAACATTCCCCTGTTAATGATAGTGTTCCTGGGCATTGCAAATCATGATCTAATGTCCCTAATTATCTAAGGCAAAAAGGTACAAAGTATAGTAGATAAAATAAGCCTTCAGTCTGTTTCTCTAAGAATAATTATTTTTAGAGTCTCAGAAAGGAAGGACCTTGATAATTCTCTGTATAACATGAGGTATGGAGAAAGAGAATAGATTATAAGGAAGTATTTTAATCAATAGCCACTTTAGCATTTTTCCTTAAAAAAAGGAATTCCAGCTCTTCATATGGTTTTGTGTTCCAAGAGCTAAGTTCTACTTACATCAAAGGAGTGTCAGTGGTATAACATGGTATTACATCTTTATTCATGTGTTTCTTTTCCTTATCAGGACATGATAATTCAAGACATGCATGTTAACATATCTTTGACTATTTAATGAGCATGAACTTCATGTGTTTTGTGTGTAATATCATTGCAAAATTGTCCATTACTTTCTAAAATGCTGAAGCATGCCCAGGGCTAGTGATTGTTATAAATCAGTTTACAGTAGTATTCTTCAGCCTAAGCATTAGACTTCAGAAATTATGGATTTCAAACTTCTGGTTGAGTTGGAGTTTCTTTTGTGTCTCGTATTTATCAGCTTGTACTGCAAAATTTGGTGCTAGATCAGAGTTCTCTTACCTCTTCAGAGAATTGGTAGGACAGGTCTACCTCAGCTCTGTGAGCAGCTCACCTATGCTCATTAGTTCACCTTTCCTGTCACGTGTCTACCTTTTATCAAATACAGTTTGGGTGACTTTGGTAGGTGCTGATCCCCAATGGTATTGCAGTGCTTCCCATGGTCTGGGCTCAGACCATTTCCCCCTTACAGTGCTCAGTCATCCACTTCTGCCTGCCACAGCCCACCTACCTTCTCGCTCCCCTTCTCTCTGATCCATCTTGGTGCTATCCTGCCAGTATCTCCACCCCTGTGTGCTTCACAGGTTTGCTTCATGTCCCAGTACATGCTGGGGGCCACCCAGCTGGAGAGCAACTAGGCTTTGCTGGGCGTAAGCCAGCAAATGTGTGTGTGCAGAAGGGCAGCAAATGTTACCATGTTCTGCTTTAGGTAAAGCGCTGCCAGCAGTGGGAGCACTGGGAAGCTACACCAGCCCTCCACTCAGCACTAGTGAGGTCACATCTGAAGTGCTGTGGCCTGTTCTTGGCTCCCCAGTTAAAGAAAGATATGGAAAGAATCCAGCAAAGGTTCACAAATGTGTCTAAGGGACTGGAGTGCCTCTCCTCTGATGAAAGGCTGAAAGAGCTGGGGCAGATCAGTCTGGACAAGAGAAGGCTCAGCAGGGACCTTACCAGCGTATATTAATATCTGATGGGAGGGTGCAAAGAAGATGGAGCCGGGCTCTTTTCAATGGTGCCCAGTGCCAGGACCAGAGAGAACAAGTGGTTCCTTAACATCAGGAAACACTGTTTCACTGTGCGGTTCACTGAGTACCTGCACACTTTTCCCATTGGGGTTGTGTCATCTTTCTGCTTGAAGATCCCAAAAGTTGTCTGGCCAGCATCCTGTGCAACTTGCTGCAGCTGCAACTGCATGAGCAGGAGTGTGGAACCACATATCTCTAGGGGTCTCTTCAAGCCCCAGCCAGTTCTGTGAGTCTGTGAAATTCTGTTTAATCAGTCTACTAAGAAGTAAACTCCACTGAAAAGATTTCATGAAACACACAGGCACACTTCTCTAATGTGACACCATCAAAAATTGTGCAGAGCCTACCTCTGTGCTTTTATGCTTTTCACTTGATGTTTGCCTGTCTTACTAGCTCTTCAATAATTTAACTATATAGAGAAAGATAAATTAAACCATTAATTGAAGTTATTGTAGTTCTGCTGATGTATTTATGCTGTTGGGCCAAATTTACAGCATCCTACAGAATAGTAGTTCTAACTGATAAGTTTTTGTCTACATAATCTCACTCCAACCTGCCTATTTCCCTAAATCCTGTTGAGTTCAGGATAGCTGTTCTGAGATAGGGATGAACAGAACTTTTCACATTTTACCTCTAGTTACTTGTTATTTATGACTTCAAATTGCTTGAGTATAGTTCTAACTGACTTCAGATGAGAAAGCAGCAAACATTCTTGTATTTCTGTAGTGTTGGTGATTACAAAGTTTGATTTATTATTTTGTTTTTACTTAAACGCAAATAAAAACGTAAATCTTTAAAGATGCTTTCATCAATTTGATTTTCCAGTGTGGGCAACTTACAAGGAAAATCCAGGCAGAAGGAGCACAGGGTCTCAGACAGCATCTGTTCATATGTAAATGCCTGAAAGCTTTAGAAAGAATGATTACACTGTAGGATAGCTGATGCTCTCAGGAAGCAAGAAGTAGAGTACAACTGTAGGGAATGCCCCAAAGTAAGTGAAATGCCTATCAGGACAATGGCTGTTTTGGTAGAACTCAAGGTCAGCATTTAAAATAAAAGCGGGGGATACACTAAAGAAAACCTGAAGAGGTGGAATAAGTACCTTCAGATGACTCAGAAACTATTGTAAAGAAAATCGTCAAGGGAGAACTTGTGTCTCATTAGCTAATTTAGCCATTTTAAAGCTTCTAAACTATCCTTGAAGAATGAGCTTAACAGAAATCCTAAGCCCTCCTCAGGCTCAAAAGGTTGTCCCCAGCTCACTGGTTTTACAGTGTTCCTGTGCTTTGGTTGATGGATTGTTGCTCAGCTGCCATCACAGTGGGACCTCTCTCCATTTTGTATTTGGCTTCCTATCATCCCATTTTTTGTAAATTGAAATTGTGATTGCAGCAGTCATTAACCTTTCAAACCAGTGGCTCTGTGGCAGGCCTAGTACAAGTGGTGCTTCACAATAAATTGTACAGACTATCAAGCATGCACTCAGCATGTGGTCTTTCTTTCTCTTTTGTCCATTGATAGATCTCTCACAGTTTTAAAAACACGCTGAGCTATGGCACATTTCCATTTTAAAATACTTAGATAATGTTTTTGCTGCACACAAGATACTCCCATGCTAAACTTAAATGTTAATAGTCTTTTAATTTTGGTTGATTATTCTCATAAAAATTTTTGTAGAATTCTGTGTTGGGAAACTACTAGACTTTCCCAGAAAACTCAAAGGATTTTCATGAACACTTATTTTACCCATCTGTATATCAGAGAAGTATAAATTGAAGTCATGCATGTATGAAAGTGTCCCTGAACACATACTGTTATTTTAAATAGGCAGCTCCATACTTGTGACATTTATTGGGAAAACAACATTTCTAAGATAACTTTCTTCCCTATGGTAAATGAGGCAAACAATGATGGTAAGAAAATAACTTTGGCAATATTACAGCTCAGAGATCTGTTCCCCCCCTCACACTACCCATCCATGTGCATAACTCAAAATATGCTAATTTATTCAAAGATTTTCCATTTCAATTATGATTTGATGGAAATATTGTATTGCTGTATGTTGCATTTGAAAGTCTCACAGAAAGTTTAATGATAGCTAGTTTTAGAGGTGATGAAGCTCATTTATTGATTATCTAAAGCATTTGAGTTTTGTGTGATAAAATACAACAATTCTCATTGTCCTTTAATGGAAAATTCTTTGCTTTCTGCTTATTCTTC